>WNWU01014294.1:0-12361 GCA_012654045.1 Ptyas mucosa | reverse complement strand
GACTAGACTAGACTAGACTAGACTAGACTAGACTAGACTAGACTAGAATAGAATAGAATAGAATAGAATAGAATAGAATAGAATAGAATAGAATTTTATTGTCACTTTAAATGTAGACTAATCGGCATACATTAAAATGAAATTTCATTGCATAGAGGTCTCAAAGGGTCACCACCTCCAAGGTTGTTAAGTGAATCACCACTGTCATTAAGCAAATCACACAGTTATTAAGCGAATCAGCCTGTGATTAAGCAACTCTGGCTTCCCCAATGCCTGAAATTGGCAAAAAAAAAAAGGGTCAGAAATTGTGATCAGGCGACCACAGGGATGTTGCGACGGTCATAAGTGTGAGTACAGGTTATAAGCCATTTTATCCGAGGCCGTTGTAACTTTGAAGCATTATTAAAGTTACGGCCATAAGTTGAGGGCTGCCTGTAACTGACCTGGGTGGGGAAAATAAAACCTTTTAAGGCTCCTGCCTTTGTCAAAGTTCTGGCTAGAAGGAGCTCATTGATTTGTTCAATTTATATATGATTCTCAGCATCATCAAAACCATAAATGCAATTCCCAGCCTTTGCGCAATCTAATCAAAGGTTAATAAAATTTCAAACCAGGGTGCCCATCTAAGGCAACTTTCAAGGCCTCTGATTTAGTTTTAATAGTTACGCTTTATATGTTATTTGATTCAAGTTTCTGCAGGAAATTAAAGAAAAAATATAGAAATAAAAAAAATGCTTTCGCTACATCCCCCATTTTCTTTGCCACGTCTTTCACGTCCCCCATTTTCTTTTTCTATTCCACAGACTTTGCCTGAGACCTCCCAGGATCTCCCTTTTGGCTTGCAACCCCTTCCTACTGGAAGGTCCAGAGCTGCCGAAGGGGCACCCCTGGCATCTCTCCACGGCTGGACCAAAGATTGTGCCATTGTAGCCCGTGTCATATAAGGTGTCCTGGGCTGCTCTGGGTCATCCAAGGGGGCTCATCCTGAGTGCTGAAGAGCGTTTCTTTTATGAGAATGGCAGGCAATTTCCTGAGAAGAATGAAAATCAAGTCCTCAAATAGAGGTAGGAAAACATTAAAAAGAAGAGACATTATAATCCTTCACTTTAGCAGGTAGGTTAGTAGAATAGTAATTACTCAATTCTGGGTCATAAAACAGTTGAGAAGAGGATTAATAAGGCCTCTTCAAATGCTACATTGCAAAATCCAGACAAGAGAGACAATTGTACAAAATTTGGGTGGATTTTATAGCTTATTTTAGTAGCAATAGACCAAGATAAGGTAGCATTTTAGATATATGGTAAATATGTGTGCAATCCCCACCTTTTTACTTACTTTTTACTACATCTTGACTGCCTAGCCATCCTGGGTGTATGTTATTTATATCCTTATATACCAGAATTGTTAACCATTGTTCAATTTTTTTTTAATGGATGTTTCATTTCATAACTAGTCCAGTCTCCAAGTTGGAGCTGGTTGAACCTTGGTGCATCTTAATATTGCAAATGAACTTGCCACAAATAAGAGTTTCTCTCCTCTAAATCTATTCTGGGAGAAAACGGCTGTAATGGAAAACAAGAATTATTTAAGGTGTAAATAACTTTATTGAGAGGACTAAAATGTCATAAAACAGTTAGCAGGCTGTTCAATACTCCCCCCTGTCAGGCTCTAAAAAGTGGGGTTGAAAAGGGGAAAGACAGATTATGCCAGCAGGGACTGCAGCTAGATTTTTTTCTATTAAATGCTGGTTTCAGGACAGAGAGACAGAGGAATATTAAAAGAAGCCTCCTTTTATTCAGTAGTCTGAACTTCCAGGCAAGTGTGAAGAGTTGAGGTGCCAGAAATATCAGTTGGCACCCAATATTTGAGAATAAAGAACCCAGATGTAGCTCTTGTTATAAAAATTGATGTCTTTAATTGTGGCCAATAAGTTTGACTTTTTAAAGAAGTCTATTTTTTTCCCCAGTGGTACCAGAGGAGAAGCTTCCTGAAATAACCCAGAAGGTAACAGGACGGTCTGAGGTATGTAATCCCTATATAGGAGGTTTAGTGAGCTCCTTATCCCCCTTTTAGAGCTACTTTGATATGGTTGCAAAAAACTTTATTCTTATCTAATGTTATTTATAAACTACTCAAGTTAGTTTTCTTTTATTAGAAGTAGCAAATTTAGGTTTTTAGACATAGGCTTTAGGTTTTAGATTGTCAGTTCCGGAACTTATCAGCGTCTATCAATCCTACGGTAATGTGTTTTAAAATCCCTTAAACCGCCTAAGGATGCAGAAACAAAAGCTAAGAGCAAAAGCAAAAAGGGCCTTGAAAAGAACATTTAAAAGGAGGCATAAATTGGAAAGACAGTCAGGAGGAAACCCTAAATTCAACATGGCGGCAATGACTTCCAAACAACCAAAGATAAAGGACTTATTCTACATAATGGACGTGCAAGTAAGTCTTCTTCCTTTCTGGGCTCTTTCCCCTCATAACCTCCATAAATAAGCCCTGCTCCTTGCTGGAGTGAAAAGAAGATGACTGTCTTTCTCTGGAAACGGAGGCTCCATTAGGAGACAGAGGGGAGAACAAGGATAATACTAAGAGCAATCTTAAAGGAGACTTGGATTTGGTGGCCAAGATTTGCCTCCTGACAGCACAAGCAGCTAGTTCGATATCTGACCACCTTTTGGAAGCAAATAAAAAGATTGAAGCATTAGAGTCTCTAATGGGAAACTACATCTTTAAATTAGACAAGCAAGTCAATAGCAAAGCCCATGCCTGAAAAAGCACCCTTGATCCCCGGATGGCTCACGTGGACCTGGGACTCCAGGATGGAGAAGACACAGAGGAGAGCTTCATTCTACAGAGACAGGAGAGGATTCTGCTCCAAGGGGCTGATACTCCTTTGAACATGGCAGGTGGCATAACAGAGGAGTAACACTGAACTCTCTTTCCCAACTTTTACACTGCAGAGCATATTCTAACAAATTAAGAGAGATTGCTTGGCTCCCCAGCAGATATGATTGTAAAAGAATATTGTTAACTTTTGGGCAGATTGTTCTTCCTTCGATGTTATTTAGGCTTGAAACTGTTTTAAAGAAATATTCTATTCAGCCAACACGGGTGTTTTAGACCACCAAAATTCAGCCTCTGGGCAAAGAACCAAGCCAGCGAGGGAGGCAGACTTCAACTCAGAAAATTCCCAAATATTAATGACTAAGCCAAGATCCCCTCTATTAACAAGGATAGAACAAGATAAGGATAATAAAAAAGAGAACTCAGATCCATTTAATGGACAGTTACAGTTTATGGATGATGAGGAAGAATTAATCCATCAGTTGGCCACCCTTTGCCCGGGAGACCAACAGCTGATCCTAAAGAATATCGGAGAAATTAGTTCCATGCTGAAAGCGGCCACTAATGCAACCGAAAGCCTGAACCCCCTGCTTCCTTCTTGCTCCTCCTCTGAGGAATTGCTATCGAGCTCAGTTTCTGAACACATCAAATCCCCAAGAATTGAAGAGAGAAGACGTGTCAGCCCACAGCAGAAAGGAGAGGAAAAGGATACACAGCAGGAGATAACAGTGGGAGTCCAAATTAAACAACCAGGAGAACCGTTAGATGAGAAGGAGGGTCAGAGTCGGAGCCTTCGTTCATCAGCCAAAAGGCCAACATCAGATCAAGATTAGGGCAAGACTAACAATCCAGATACCGAAGAGTAACAACAGCAACTACAACTGATGAGGAGGAATATTGGACTTTATAAGAATTGAGTTTATACAGGAAGCAGTGTCAACATCGATCCAGCTCCCAAAACAAGTTGACATTCGGTACCCTTATTCACCAGTCAACCAACCCAGTCAGAATATCTTCCTCATGGGAGTCCTATACAAATGATGACTTGGAACATAGCTGGCTGGAAAGAAGTGGTTGGCAGTGAACTATCTAAATTGGACGAAATAGCCATCCAGGAAACCTGGCTAACTGAAGAGGACAAATTAGTACAACTGCCGAGCTTTCAAGGATGGGCTTCTCCCACACAAAAATCAAAGAATATGGGGAGACCCTCTGGTGGACTATGTATCTTTATTAAGCCAGAATGGAAATGGCAGGGGGAGAAACTATATAAGGAAGATAAGTTTTCGTATTTTCTAGTTGTGATATTTAGAGATGAGGAGTTTGAATTAATATTGGTAAATGGATATATCCCTCCAAACACATCCCTGTATTATAACCCTGACTATTGGACATGTTAAGAAGTCATATTAGATGATATATCCACACTGTACCCTCAAGCCATAATTATACTGTGTTTCCCAGAAAATAAGACCCTGTCTTATATTTTTTTGAACCCTGAAAGAATCGCTTGGCCTAATTTTTGGGAAGGTCTTATTATTTTGGGGCGCGTGGAGCAAGACGGGGCTCCTCTTGCCATCTTACCTGATTTCCAGTTCTGACTCCCTAACCCTAACCAGAGGAAATGCCGGGGACCGGCTGTGCATGCGTTTAAATATTTTTGGGGAGGGCTTATTTTCAGGGAAACACAGTATTGCCTGGAGAGTTTAATGCTAAATTAGGCCCATCTTTGCATGAGTTTGCTCAAATGAAAGGATTCCCAAGGGAATTCCTTGATAATCATCCTCAATGGTTTTCTAGGGATAACAAGAGTAATACTGCTGGTTGGCTTTTAGTCTTTCTAATTTTTAAAGGTAATTTTAGGAGGTCAGAATAATAATTACATATATCCTTTCCTTACACATACCACTCAGCTCACTCAAGTAGTCTGCTGGGTCTCTTCTGTGTACCAAGGGATAAAGTTCCACACCATACATTTAGGTGTGGAAAGTGACCATCATCCTGTGAGTGTGACATTGTGGAGTCACTCAGATGTAAGACCATACGGTGTGGCCAAGAGATGGCTCCCAAGAAACTTGGAGGTGACCCAAGATAGGAGATGGATCTAGACTGGAGTTGATGCAGGGGCCATGGTAGACAGTCTTCACATGGAGAATGCCATTAACTGGGCCAGAACAATCCAGTCCTCTACTACCAACTGGCTGTCAGTCTCCAAAGCATTCCTTAATCTTGGTGAGATGTTGAAGAAACATCTAATAACCAAATCCCCTGCTAAAGGTTTTCCAGAGGGGAGATCTCACTAGTTTGTTTTGAATGCCGGCTGTTGAAAGAGAAGTTGAAGGCAGCCATGGGACTCGCTCAGAGGAGTCCTACCATTCCTAGACAAGCTGAGGTGCTCCCTATAAGAAGAGAATACAAAGAACTCATAAAATTAAAGGAAAAATGTTTTGCCATTTCAATCTGGTCAGAACTCAAACTGGCTGCCCAAAGCCGTAACTCAGTCATATTCTGGCACTCTGTAGCAGGAGTCCTAAGGGAAGAGAGATTTGCATCTGAGATACCAATCGCTGCTGAGGACTGGCAGAAATATTATCAATATCCGTTTGCTTCTACGGAACCTGTAGAGAAACCGTCTTTAAGCAGTGATTTAGTAAACTCCAGAACTCCATCCTGTCTCAGGCCCAACTTCCTTATGATCTCAATTGCTTTTCAGCTCCATACTTCATGTGTCAATGAGTTGCCCCCAATCCAGCAAGGGTGTCTCCCTCAGCGATCCACCACCAAACGGCCCCCTCAGGTAAACAGTCTAAATCTTCTGAGGAATGTTTTGAGGGACCATTTCTAAGTAGGACAAAGGGGTTTCATGCATGACTGGTTAGATTTTAGAAAGGGAATAGGTTCCACTTTTGGTGGATCTACACTCTATGCTTCTTGCAAGGAACCTCCAGGAGGGGCCTGTGTGAAGAACAGATGGATCCTGCCTCTCACACACATTCTTAGAAGAGCAACCAAGATGTTGAGGGGACTGGAGGCTAAAACATACAATGAAGGGTTACAGGAACTGGGCACGGCTAGTCTGTTGAAAAGAAGGACCAGGGGAGACATAATAGTAATATTCCAATGTTTGAGGGGCTGCCACAGAGAGAAGGGGGTCAACCTGTTTTCCAAAGCACATGAAGGCCGGACAAGGAATAATGGATGGAAACTGATCAAGGAAAGATTCAACCTAGAAATAAGGATTACTTTACTGAGAGTAAGAAGAAACAACCAATGGAATAGAAGTTGCCTTCAGAGGTTGTGGGAGCTTCATCACTGGAAGCTTTCAAGAAGAGACTGGACTGCCATTTATCAGAAATGGTGTTGAGTCTCCTGCTTGGGTGAGGGGGTTGGACTAGATGACCTACAAGGTCCCTTCCAACTGTGTTAATCTGTTAAAAGATGTGCAGAATCCCAGGGTGAGTGGAGGGATAGTGGAGAGTGAGTGAGCTGATAGATAAGTATATTCCTCACCTGTTATGTATTTTGACTTTTCCAGACTCCAGCAACATCACAGGGAGGATCGCTGAGGAGCGTCAGGGACAAGACTTCGATGTAAGTCTACCTTGACAACGGGACTGTCTATTGTATCAAAAAAATATAAAATTAACATTAGCAATGGAGTTTCAGAGAGTTTAGCCTTTCTTGCAAAGCAGTCTGGTCATTGATAAGACATGTAAAACAAATCAAGCCAAGATAAATCTCTTCATCCCGCCCCCCCCCCCACCCCCACCTTTAATATAACGCGTAAGCTATACAATTCAATTGAAAAACAGAAATCTTTTAGGAGGAAAAATGAGAATACAAAACTTACAGTAACGTGGCTGCATAAAGATGCCACCTTTAAAAGAATCCTTTGTTGAAATACTTTTGGATTTTACGAGAGCATCCAGTCTTTTGGGCTTAGAGCCGATCTGCATGGCACATCTTGCCTTGGAAATCTTTGCCCACTCTTCCTTGCAAAAGGGCTCCAAAATTGTCAGACTGGCGAGGGGGAGCTTCTCCTGTGCACAGCCCTCTTCTGGTCCCCTCCTAGGTTTCCACTTGGATTCGGGTCCAGGCTCTGCCAGGGCCATTCCAAAACTTCAATCTCCTTGTAGGGAAGCCATTGTTGTGTTGACTTGGAGGCCTGGTTTGGGTCCTTGTGGCATCGAAAGGGGAAATTCCTCCTCATCGTCAGCGTTTTAGCAGAAGCTAGAAGGTTTTGTGCCGAAATTGACTGATACTTGGAACTGTTCATAATTCCCTCCACCTTGGCTGGAGCCCCAGTTCCAGCTGAAGAAAAGCAGCCCCAGAGCAGGACCCCACCCCCCGCCATGCTTCCTTGTGAGCCTTGTGACTTTGGTGGTTTATAAGATTTGGAGACCAAGGCTGTTGCTGTAAGAGGCAACTGAAGAAATGTCAGAAAACTGACTTCTGGTGGTGCTGCGAAGCTTCGAGGATGCTCCGACATGAGCGTCCACTCCGTGGTTTTGTAAAAGCCCCCGAACAGCCGGCTAACGCTGTCAGGAGGCTTGAAAGTCTCTCCCTGGACAAAGGGGAGAGTGAAGAGCAGGCTGGTGGGGGTAGAGTTCCCCAAGGCCCCCCAGAGAAAACTCTGGGGTGTGAAGTGTGGGAACTCCCCAGAAACCAGCCAAGCAGCCCCAGACCCGGAATGACTCTGCTGAAGCAGAGCAAGAAGCTGCAACCACCCCAGCAACTCAATTTCAAACCATTTATGGGTAATATAATTTTAAGAATTATTTGTAACATGAATCTCAGGTGCTGGCTGAGCAGATCAGGAGAACAGAAATGAAGGCAGAGAAAACTTTAACTCTGTTTGATACAGGGAAAAAATGGCGCCTGAGGGCGTGGAGGAAATCTACTAGTGAAAGTGATTGTTAGCGCTTGTTAACATTCGCAACAGAGACAGAGCTACCGGATTACACTGTAAAGTGGAAGAGGAATGGAAAAGAATTGGGTATTGACTTTAAACAAGTTAGGTGCCTAGATTGTGTGGTTTATATATGAATTTTGCCTGACAGTTGAATAAGTATAAGTTGAAATATGGCTGATATTAGACCTGCTGGATTATTGCCTGGTGAATCAGCAAATTCCCAAGGTGTAATTACAAAAATCTTTCAAGAACTTTTAGATTCTCTTACTACTAACATTTCGGCTTTAATTGAAAGAACTTCTCAAAAAAATAATTGGAGGAATAATAGTGATTTGTTGGAGGAAAAACAAGATGAAATTAAACAGAAGAATTTGGAGAGAGAACAGCAGGTTGTTGGGACTGAACTGCAGGAAGGAACAATGGAAACAGAGGCTTTGGCAGACATTTCCACTCAGCCTACAGAAGAGTTAGAACTGGATCCATTGGCAATAATTTGTGGTTTTACAAACAAAGGACTAAACTGTTGGATTACACAAGCAAGAAAGAACGAAATGGGGGTTTTAAGCCCAAGCCAAACAAAAAGACTACAAAAAGAAAACGAGTTTTCATGATGCATCAACCTCAAATCAAGGTTAAGAAATTTTTAAAAATAAAAGGAGGGGCAGGAGGAATGTTGAAAGAATTATGGAAAAAGAAAGACTGGAAAAAATACAAGAAAAAGAAGAAAAAGTTTAATTAAACTGGCAGTTTTTAAAGGTTATTTTAAAGCAAGGATATTTTACATACAAAAATGATAACTTTTTAAATGTTATGAAGGTACTATAATGATTAAATAAAAACTTGAAGGATACTCTCCGGAAAGTTTTGAATTTATATTTGTAGAAATTATTTAAGAAGTTTTACTGATGATTTTAAAAGGTATATGAGATAAAAAGTTTAAGATCTTTAAAATGTTTAATTTTAATAAGTAAAAAGGATGGATAATCATTTAAGTCTTATTATAGAAATGTTGAAAATGAATAGTGTTTGTGATTGTGGGAAATTTATATTTGTAGAAATGACTCAAGAAGTCTTACTGATGATTTTAAAAGCTATATGAGATAAAAAGTTTAAAGTCTTTAAAAGGTTTAATTTTATTAAGTAAAAAGGATTTTTCTTTTTAATGTTGTAATATTTTAAGTTAATGAATTGATTTTTATATTTGGGAAAAAAGAATTTAATTTAATTGACTTAGAATTTGTAAAAGGGAGGTTGATGAATTTAAAAAAGGGGAGTTAAAAAGTGCATGGGAAATTTTGATTTTCATAGCATGTTGGCATATTTTAGCATATGTTTGTTACTGCAATACCCTGTTTCTGCTCCGGGAGGTCTAGGGTGGGGGGTAGGGGGTAGGGGGTTGGATGGGTTGGGGAAGGGGGTGGAAATGTGAAATGTTACTAAACTGTGAGAAAATGAAGAAACAAATGATTGTAATTGTAATGTATTATGTTTAATTTGAAAATAGGGGGGAGGGAAATGTATTCTTATAAAACTTTTTAATAAAAAAAGAAAAGAAATGTCAGAAAACCCCTACTCAACAGCTGAACTCGACAGAGTCACCTTAACCGATTTTCACATATTTAATGACTATTTTCCCCCCATCAAAGATTTCAGTTTGGTTTTCGACTTGAATTGTGCATCTCATATGTTATGCTAAAAGAGGAAGTACTCTGAAGTGATTTATCTTGGTCTGATTTTTTATTTTACATTTCCAAAACCTTGCATTTTAATACGGGTGTGTAGACTTTCTTTGCTAAATACTGAAGTAAAAACCGTTACTTAAGTAATCCAACTCTTATAAACAACTCTTATAAACATATTAAACCTTAATATTTAAGTAGCTAATCAAATCCCTTAAGGGTACCCTGGAGGCAGGGGTGAAATGTTCCCGGTTCGGACCGGATCACCAGATCTGATAGTGATGGAGGCGGGTGGTTCGGAGAACCAGTAGCAAAAATCCCTCCCCCCCCCCATGCCCAGCTGAGCTGCACAGTCATCAGAGGCTTTTTTTTTATTTTTAAAAGCATTTTTTCTATAAACTCTTCGGCCGAAGAAATGCTTTTAAAAGTAAAAAAAAAAGCCTCTGATGATCGCGTGGCTCAGCTGGGATCGTCAAAGGCTTTTAAAAGAAAAAAAACCCTTTTTTTCTTTTAAATGGCTCTGACAATCCCAGCTGAGTTGCCTGATTGGCAGAGGCTTCTCTGCCAATCAAGCAACTCAGCTGGGATCATCAGAGCCTTTTGAAAACATTTTTTTACAACCTCTTCATCGAAGAGGTTGTAGAAAAAATGGTTTTAAAAGTAAAAAAAAAATTGGCCACACCCAGCCAGTCACATTAACCCCCCCACCAAGCCACGCCCACAGAACCGGTAGTAACAAATTTTAGATTTCACCACTGCCTGGACGTGCATTTAAAGTCCATCAAACTGTACCCATTTGTCACTTTTACTGAGCCTTTCTAAAAGACCCAATAAATGGTGAAAGCATTGTTAGTAGGAATAGCAACACTGAATTTATACACACACAAACATAAAGGTATTTTTAATATTTTTCCACTGAAGAAAAAGTTTGATGTTTCAAGTAAAAAAATAAGGGTCTAATTTCTCTCTGATCTTCCTATTGTAAATAGGAACAGAAAGGATAAGTTGTTCTCCCTGAATGAGGAGCTCCTGCATCAAAATGCCCAGCTTGCGGAAAAAAATGCAGAACTCTGCAGGGAGGTGGAGGAGAAACTGCAGAGGTGAGAAATTTTGAGACAGCAACCCCGAGTTTCTTTTCCAGGATTTCGAATTCAATTCTCCTTAACTCCCTAGTTTGATGATTCAAGTAAAAACCTGAGGGGGCTAATTTTTGGCTTCCTATTTTACAGAATCAATATTTTGGAACAACAAAACCGCCATCTCCACTGCAGAGTTCTGCAGCAAGCTGGGGAGAACCAGGAGCTCCTCAGGGAGAACCAAACACTGCAGGAACAACTGGACAGGTAAGAAATACTGTGTTTCCCCAAAAATATGACCTACCCTGAAAATAAGTCCTAGCCTGATTTTTTGGGATGGGCCTAATATAAGTAAAGGGGTGGACGTGGCCAGCACAGGAGGCAGCCCTTCCCTTCCCCAGTTACCTCATGGAGGCTCAGTCCCTTAATTGCAGCCCGTGAATCAGCTGAGCCAGTGAGGGCCAGGCAACTCAGCCCAGATCTCTGGAGCACCACCCTACCTGCTGGCCTGCCAGGGCCTCCTTCACCAATAGTCGTGCTGCCCAGCATGAGCTCCATGGCGGCCCTGCAGTGGGAGGGAGGGGGAGATCATCCCTTCCTCCTTTGCACCCCAAAACCCCATCTTCTCTGACCACTGAGCCCCCTGCATGCCGCCCTCTCACTGGAGCAAGACGTGCAATTCAATACCGGTATTATCCATGGAGCCTCCCAGTGCAATGCTCTGCCATCGCTTCGGAGCAAACCTCCTCCTTCCCTGCACAGGAAAATCTCTCCCTCCCCCAATTTCCTATCGATCATTCTTTCCTTGGGACCGCAGGACGTCCCCAAAATGCTCCATATGAAGGCTTCAGCCTTATAATCCTGGGATGCGATCCCAAAGAAAGGACAGTGTTTGTGTGTGTTTGTGTGTGTGTGAGAGAGAGAGATCTGACCCAACCTTGGAGAGATATCCAGGGCTGGCAGCAATGTGCTCTCTCCCCCCCATCTCTCTCTCACACACACCCCACCCATGGCCAAGGCATCCACATTCATTCGCTGTGCATTGTTGTGACCCAGGCCCAAGTAGGTAGTAATCAACACAAACAGTTCCAAAACAAACAGACTTTATTAGAACAGCTGAGAATTAACTCATTCTCAGCGTAGTCCAAACTAAGTTAAAACAAACTCTTCATAACACAAATTCTTCAGTCTAATGACTAATTAGGCAAAGTGCCAAAGGCTTCTCTTGGCAAACGTTCAAAAGCAGAAGACGCCCACAAGAGATAAGTGCAGCAATACTATCAACGTTGTTTTCCAACCAAGAGCCCAAGAGTCGTTGCTGGTCTTTTCAGCCTTATGAGATGGGCCAATTGGCCCTACTCCCGAGTCGTCCTCTTTGCTTTAGCTGCTCTTGCCTTCTGGCAGCTTTTCTCATATGTGCACTAGGAATAGGCTCCTCCTGTTCCTCTGCCTCTCTACTGTCAGCCTCTGGAGGCTACAGAGTCCGCACATCACTCCCCGATGGCCCTGGCCTCATCTCTGCCTCCGATGCAGAGCCCTCATCCAGCCCTTCCCCAGCCTCCAGGGCTGGCCCATGTCCTTCCTCAGCCTCATTGCTGTCCGACTCTGCTGCCAGCTCCGCAGGCTGCTGGCGAACCACAACATGCATGCAGGGAAAGAACAGAAGTCTGTGGGACTACAATAAAAGAAATAGTTGAGACCTTCCAACTTCGCAGGTTTTTTTTTCGTGAGTAGTTGGAAGGTCTGAACTATGGTGGGTTTTTTTACTGTAGTCAACAGACTTCTTGCCCTGCATGCGCAGCGGAGAACAGAGCTGGAAAGCAGATTAGTGAAGGGATCATGTGACTGCC
>WNWU01014292.1:0-28471 GCA_012654045.1 Ptyas mucosa | reverse complement strand
TCACAAATTTTGCCCATGTGACCATGGGGATGCTGCAATGGTCGCAAGTGTGAAAAATGGTCATAATTCACTTTTTTCAGTGACATTATAACTTTGAACGGTCATTAAATGAACTGTTGTAAGTGGAGGACTACCTGTACTGTCTCTGTCCCTTGTCTGTTTGATGCCTTAATTGAAAGTCACGAAGAGGAAGAGGAAGAGGAAGAGGAAGAGTCAGAAAAGAGGAGATGCAAGGCTTCCACAGGAGACCCCTGGGGGCTGCTGACCCTCCTCAGGTCCCTGAGTTCCCTCAGGATGGGTCCCAGCACGAGTCTGAAAGCTCAGAAGGCTCAACCTCTGGTCCCGATTGCAGGATCCAATCTGAAACCTTTTAGGGGGAAAGTAGGACAATAACAAAGCAGGTATAGCTCAAGTCCATGAAAATTGACTGATTTCTCACATTTAGTGTTTCTAATATACCCCATAAATGGCTGAAGCATTGCTTCCTGTAAGGAGAAACTGGTGATTGTTATAGCAGAAAGAGAAAAACTGATTTTTATACACACACAGAGAGAGAGAGAAAACACACAAAGTTATGTTTAATCTTTTTTAATTTAAGAAAAGTTTTCATGTTTCAAGTTAAAAAAAGGAAGGGGGCAGATTTCTCTCTGTTGTTCATAATTTACAGGAAGACCATGGAAATTTCAAGGCTGTTGTCAAAAAAGGAGGAACTCCAATTGAAGAACAAGGAGCTTATGGTAAAAAAATATCCAGCTAATTGCGGAAAAGGAGGAGCTCTGCAAAGAGTTGGAAGAGAAACGGAGCAAGTGAGCAATGTTTATATAGCAACCCTGACTTTTCTTCCAGAATTTCATCTTAAATTCTTTGTAGCTCTCTCTCCCATAATGGAGGTATATTACCATTAGTTGTAGGTTGAATTGCATTGCCTGGAACAAGGTTGGGGGAAAATAAGATCTGACTCTTTACGACTTGTTCAAAACATAGAAAATTATACATAGCCTTACATTAAATTGTAAGGCTATGTATAACAAACAAAATGCTGGGTATTTTAATTAGTTTTAATTTTAAACAACTCTGATGACTCAAGTAACAAACCCAAGAAAGCTAATTTTACTCTGGTTTTGATGTTTTACAGAAGAAATCTTTCAGATGATTCTATGCAGACAGATCAGCTCAGAAAAGAGATTCAAGATCAGAGTTCTATGGTTCAAAAACAAGATGGGGAGGAGGCAGAACTTCTCAGGGAAAACAATGAATACAGAATAAATATTTTAGAAGAACAGTTGGCTCAGATTAAGAAAGAATATCGTGGAGATATAGATAGGATCTGTTGATTGTCAATTTTATTGAGCATTTCTAAAGTACCCAATAAATCAAAAAAATAATTTCCGCCTTGGTTCCTGTTAGAAGAGCTTGCTAGCTATGGTAACAGAAATGGCAAAACTGAATTAATTAAAAGGTAAGGCTAAGTAAAAGAAACAAAGTGCCAGGTATTTTTAGCAGGGGTGAAATCTAAAATTTGTTACTTCTGGTTCTGTGGTGTGACTTGGGGGGGAGGGGTAATGTGACTGGGTTGGCATGGCCAACTTTTTTTAAAAAAACTTTTAAAAGCATTTTTTCTACAATCTCTTCGGCTGAAGAGGTTGTAGAAAAAATGCTTTTAAAAGCCTCTGACGATCCCAGCTGAGCCGCGTGATCATCAGAGGCTTTTTAAAAAAACTTTTAAAAGCATTTTTTTGGCAGAAGAGGTTGTAGAAAAAATGCTTTTAAAAGCCTCTGACGGGACTTCCTGTGGCTCCATGGACCTTCGAAGACGCTCTGAATATGAGCGCCTGCTCCAGGATTCTGTAAAAGCCCTCGAGCAGCTGGCCAACACAGCCGAGAGGCTTGAAAGTCTCTCCCCGGGCAAAGGGGAGAGTGAAGAGTAGGCTGGTGGGGGTAGAGTTTCCCAAAGCCCCCCAGAGAAAACTCAGGGGGGCGAAGTGTGGAAACTCCCCAGAAACCAGCCAAGCAACTCCGGGCCTAGAACGACTCTGCTAGAAGCAGAGCAAGAAGCCGTGACCACACCAGCAATGCAATTTTAAATGATTCTTTGGGTAACTCAATTTTAAGAATTATTTTTAAGTAAGATATACCCTTTATTCTCATGGTGCATCAGAAATGTATACTGTACATGACCTACTTGCGCTGCGAGACTCCCCCCTCTCGCAGAGATGGCCCTCTATATTATCAAGGGCCCACCTCAATGACGGGTCTTGGGACCCTGAGAGGTGGCATGCGAAAACTACGGGATTAAGGGGTTGTTTACAAAAATTTTTAAAGAAATTTTTAAGGGGTTTCAGGGAGGGGGAGGGTTTGTTTGGATTGCGGGCAGTGGGTATGGGGGTTAACCCACAAAGGGGAGGGACGGGCTTGTCAGAGAAACTTGGTGTGAGAGGCGGGGGCCCCGGGGTCGAGGGGGGAGGTAGTGTCTGTCCGGATAGTATTTATAACATCACTACCATAAGTGGGAGGGGTAGATACGGCGGGAGCAGGGGGTCATATCGTGTTTGGGGAGCGCGCACCCGTTGTTTGCAAACGGTAGTGTGCTCCGGCC
The DNA here is from genome assembly GCA_012654045.1 of Ptyas mucosa. Classification (NCBI taxonomy): domain Eukaryota; kingdom Metazoa; phylum Chordata; class Lepidosauria; order Squamata; family Colubridae; genus Ptyas; species Ptyas mucosa. Next base: position 25,875 of record WNWU01014292.1, on the reverse strand, counting down.
CCCAAGGCTCCTCCCGTTCCCCAGGTTGCACAGACCCTCAGGGCCCGACCCTTCGGCTGATGCTGTGCAATGCCAGGTCCATAGTAAATAAAGCCCCCCTCATCTGTGATCTTATCTCGGAGGGGGGAGAGGACCTGGCAGGTATTACGGAGACCTGGTTGGGCCAGGAGGGGGGGGTTCCCCTCATTGAAATGTGCCCACCAGGTTTCCTTGCATTTCATTGGCCAAGGGTACAGGGCAGGGGCGGGGGAGTAGCGGTTATTATAAATGAAGGTCTGAGACCGAAGGAGGCCACTGTTCCTCAGACGACCGGCTGTGAGTCCCTCCTTGTGAAGTGGAGTCATGGGGTTCAGTCGGGCTTGCTGATCACGTACCTGGCTCCCTGCCGCGTGGCAACAGCCCTGCCCGAGCTCCTCGATGTTATCGCCACGGTGGCGATTGATACCTCCAGACTTATTGTCATGGGGGATTTCAATTTGCCATCTGTGGGTGAGACGTTGGAGGTGGCTCGGGAGTTTATGGCTTCCATGACAGCCATAGGCCTGACCCAACTAATTCATGGCCCTACCCACACGGGGGGAAACACGCTGGATTTGGTTTTCGTCTCTGGACAATGGCAGAGTGATCTTGAAATAGGGGACTTAGTCATCGAGCCCTTGTCATGGTCTGATCACTCTCTCCTCCGTCTTGACTTTCAAACCTCTGCACCCCGCCGCAGGGAGGCGGAGCCGATAAGATGGTTCCGCCCCAGGTGCCTGATGGAACCTGATAGGTTCCAGATGGAGCTTGGGCCAGTTCCTGAGGCACTGGCACACGCCTCGACTGGAGACCTAGTGGCCGCCTGGGATAGGGCGGCTGCTGGAGCTCTCGATCGGGTCGTGCCTTTGCGGCCTCTGATCTGGTGCTGATCTCAACTGGCCCCTTGGTTCTCTGAGGAGCTGAGAGAGTTGAAGCGCCGGAAAAGACGCCTAGAGAGTAGTTGGAGGGCCAGTCGCTCTGAATCCGACCGAACACTAGTGAGAGCCCATATTAGGACTTACTTAGTGGCGATAAAAGCAGCAAAATGGCACTATTTTGCTGCTCTTATTGCATCACCAGATAACCGCCCAGCCGCCCTCTTTAGGGTGACCCGCTCCCTGCTCCAACAGGAAGCGTGGGAGGACCCCTTGGAGGGGAGAGCTGAGGACTTTGCTCAATATCTGTATGATAAAATCACTCAGATTCGGGAAGATCTGGACTCCGACTGGGTGGTTCCAGGGGGAGGGGACGAGGCAAGTCTTGAGACCATTACCTGGATTGAGTTTGATCCTGTGACCCTTGAGGACGTGGACAGGATTCTGGGTAGACTGAACACGACCACTTGTTTATTGGACCCGTGTCCCTCCTGGTTAGTACTGGCTTCCCGGGAGGTGTCGCGAGGCTGGCTCCAGGAGATTATAAATGCTTTGTTGGGAGAGGGTGATTTTCCCGCCGCCTTGAAAGAGGCGGTGGTGAGGCCTCTCCTTAAGAAGCCTTCCCTGGACCCGGCAATGTTGGTAAATTATCGTCCGGTCTCCAACCTTCGCTTTTTGGCGAAGGTTGTTGAGAGTGTGGTTGCGCAACAGTTCTCCCAGCACCTGGAGGAAACAACGTATCTGGATCCGTTCCAGTCGGGCTTCAGACCCGGGTACAGCACGGAAACGGCATTGGTCGCGTTGGTTGATGATCTCTGGAGGGCTCGGGACAGGGGGTGCTCCTCTGTCCTGGTCCTATTAGACCTCTCAGCGGCTTTTGATACCATCGACCATGGTATCATGCTGCACCGGTTGGAAGAGTTGGGGGTGGGAGGCACTGTGTTACAGTGGTTCTCCTCCTTTCTCTCCAACCGGTCGCAGTCGGTGTTGGCAGGGGGGCAGAGATCGACTCCTAGGCCCCTTATATGCGGGGTGCCACAGGGATCGGTTCTCTCGCCCCTCCTGTTCAACATTTATGTGAAGCCACTGGGTGAGATCATTCGTGGTTTTGGGGTGAGATATCATCAGTACGCTGACGACACCCAGCTGTACATCTCCACCCCAGACCACCCCAACGATGCCCTTGAAGTGATGTCCCGGTGCCTGGAGGCCGTGCGGATCTGGATGAGGAAGAACAGGCTCAGACTCAATCCATCCAAGACTGAGTGGCTGTGGTTACCGACGTCCCGATATAGTCAGCTGGTACCATCACTGACTATTGGGGGCGAATCAGTGGCCCCCACAGAGAGGGCGCGCAATTTAGGCGTCCTCCTGGATTCACGGCTGTCCTTAGAAGACCATCTGACGGCCGTGTCCGGGAGGATTTTTCATCAGGTTCGCCTGATCCGCCAGTTGCGCTCCTTTCTGGATCGGGACTCCTTACTCACGGTCACTCATGCCCTTGTCACCTCCCGCCTGGACTACTGTAATGCTCTCTACATGGGGCTCCCCTTGAGGAGCACCCGGAGGCTCCAGCTGGCGCAGAGTGCGGCCGCGCGGGTGGTGATGGGAGCGACGTGGCGCTCTCATGTGACACCGCTCTTGCGCGAGCTGCACTGGCTCCCGGTGGTCTTCTGGGTGCGCTTCAAGGTGTTGGTTACCACCTTTAAAGCGCTCCATGGCTTAGGACTCGGGTACTTACGGGACCGCCTACTACCTCCAATAGCCTCCCACCGACCGGTACGCTCCCATAGAGAAGGACTCCTCCGGGTGCCGTCGGCCAAACAATGTCGACTGGCGGCCCCCAGGGGGAGAGCCTTCTCTGTGGGAGCACCCACTATCTGGAACGATCTCCCCCCAGAGATTCGGCGGATCCCGGACCTTCGTGCTTTCCGCCGTGAGTTAAAAACTTTTTTATTCCATCAAGCGGGCCTGGCATAGTATCTCCCCTTTTTATAAGAAAATTTTAAATTGTATAATCCAAATTTTTAGATCCGGGATTTATATATTTTTTAAAAAATGGGTTTGAATTGTTGGGCAATTGTTTAATTTGGTTTTAATTCGTTTTTAAATTTTGTATTTATGTTTTTTATCTCTGCCTGTTCACCGCCCTGAGTCCCCTTGGGGAGAAGGGCAGTATATAAATCGAATAAATGATAAACGATAAACGAAGATTTCAGGTATGCTTCCTTCAAAAACCAGGAAAGGAAAGACCAGACTCCATTATTTTGAAAAATCTGTACTTTTACTGGCATAGAAACTGAACGCAACCAAGCGAAGCTGAAACTAAGGATTTTACCCGCGAACCTGCATATACAAATCATCCCCTCCCATTGTCCATCGTAAATCATCCAATCCACAGGTCTTCTAGGGGTCAGGTGGAAGCACGTCTGCCCGCATCATCAATCAGGAATGTCACGACGGTTGGCCCGATAACAGTGGTTTCGATTTCCCCTTCTAAGCATACTAGCCTCTAAGTAAGTTTCATTTGCTGCACCCCCACAGCCCACACACCCCCTCCCCCTTTCTATGGCAGCCAAGCAGGAAAGCGGAGGCTGACATTCGGCCCCTCTGCAGCAGAGACGTTAGTCCTAAATAGGGAAAGAGAAAACAACAAAGAGAAACAACATAACACAGATATTAGGGTTTATCAGGATACTTGGTGTGAAACAATTGTACTTTCTTCGGTGCCTGGACATCATGTTTGTTCACCCATTCAGCTTGCGATAACGGAAAATGTTTCCAAGCCACCAGTATTGCACTTTACCATGGTATTTTCTAAAGTCCAGGATCTCTTTAACCTCAAAATGTTGCTCTCCTTCTATTAAAATGGGGACGGGTGCAGGGGCCTGACCTGGACGCAAAGGAGATAGGTGCTCTGGTTTTAACAAGCTAACATGGAACACAGGGTGGATCCGTCTCAAAGTTTTTGGTAGCTCCAACTCGACTGTGACTGCATTAATAAGTCTAGCGATGGGGAATGGACCTACATACTTCGGCCCCAGCTTTTTAGATTTTTGAGAGGTCTGCAAATACTTGGTGGAAAGGTAAACCCTATCGCCTACTTTATAGATCTGTGGCGAACGCCTTTTTTTGTCAGCTTGAGATTTATGAGCTTGGTGGGCCTCATCTAACGCTTTTCGAGTTACAGCCCAAGTACTTCTGAGTTGTTCAATCCACTCAATCAAAGAAGGATTCTGTGGGTCCCCCTGAGGCAGCTCGGGGATAGGAACAAAGATTTGGCCCGATGCTACTTTAAATGGAGTGAACCCGGTGCTGCTATGAATGGAGTTATTATAGGCCACCTCGGCGAATGGCAACAAATCTACCCAGTCGTCTTGTTGGTAATTTATGTAACACCTCAGGTACTGTTCTAGCACGCCATTGGTTCTTTAACAAGCCCCATTCATCTGGAGGTGGTGGGCGGAGCTTAAGCCCTGGGCGGAGCCTATCAACTTTAGAAATTCCTTCCAAAATTTGGACGTAAATTGTACACCTCTGTCAGAAATTATCCATTTAGGAGCTCCATGTAATCGGTAAACATGTTGAATGAACAATTTTGCAAGGGTTTTAGCTGAAGGGATTTTGGAACAAGGGATGAAGTGCACTTGTTTGGAAAATAAGTCCGTCACTACCCAAATGACTGTGCACCCCTCACTCTCTGGTAAGTCAACAATAAAATCCATGGATTTCTCCTTCCAGGGGGCGCTCGGTCTTGCCACACTTTGAAGTAAACCCAGGGTTTTCCCTGGAGGTCTTTTAGCGGAAGCACACACTGGGCAGCTTGCCACGTAAGCTTCTATGTCCTTTTTGAGTGCAGGCCACCAGAATTGCCTCTTGACGAGTTGCAAGGTTTTAACAAAACCAAAATGTCCCGCTATTTTGGCGTCATGAGTGTACTGCAACACTGTTGTTCTTAAACTGGCAAGAATATATAATTTAGCCCCAATCCAGGGTAGTCCATCACGGAGGGTGCATTCATTTGAGTGATTTTTAAACCATTCATCCGTTCTCAGGGCTTCACGTAGTTTTTGAAGCAAATCGCCCGAAAGAGCCGGATCGGTCCTCATCTGTGCTCTAGTAGTTACTGGCGCTGCTAGTTGTGTCGAAGGGACGATAGGATGCACCACCTCCGTCTTTGTGCTGTTGTATTGAGGAAGTCTGGAGAGTGCATCTGCCATGAAATTCTTCCCTCCAGGAAGATATCGCAGGGTGAAATTAAACCGGTTGAAGTGTTGGTCCCAATGAACTTGTTTTGGTGATAGTTTACGCGGGGTCTTCAACGCTTCTAGATTTTTATGGTCAGTCCAGACCTCAAACGGATGTTTAGCCCCCTCCAGAAAGTGTCTCCATGTTAACAAAGCCCAGCGCACCGCAAAAGCTTCTTTCTCCCATATGGTCCATCTCCTTTTGGTTTCGGACAGTTTCCGAGACGTGTAAGCACAGGGTTGCAAATTCCCTTCGGCATTCTTTTGCAGAAGAATTGCCCCGACGGCCACGTCACTGGCATCCGCCTGTACTACAAAAGGTTCTTCCATGTTCGGGTGTTTGAGAACTGGTTCAGCAGCAAACAGCCGTTTCAACTTTTCAAATGCTGCTTGGCACTCCATAGTCCATTCAAGAGGCCGGGAGGGTTTTGGTTTTAATTCCCCTTTTGTCTTTAGAAGATTGGTTATGGGTAGTGCGATTTTGGCGAATGAGGGGATAAATTGTCTATAAAAGTTAGCAAATCCCAGAAAACTCTGCAGTTGCTTGCGGGTGCGTGGTGCGGCCCATTCCATTACTGCCTTGACTTTTCCAGGATCCATCTCTATTCCCTCATGTGATATGCGATACCCCAGGTAGTCAATTTTGCTTTGGTGGAACTCACACTTAGAAAGTTTGGCATATAGTTCAGCAGCCCTGAGTTTTTTCAGGACAGTTCGCACCAATTTGACATGATCATTCATGTTCTCGGAGTAGATAAGAATGTCACCAAGTAGACCAACACCCCTTTGTATAGGTGCTCATGCAGTACTTCATTGATCAATTGCATGAATACTGCAGGGGTTCCCTGTAGTCCAAAAGGGAGCACCCTAAATTGGAAACATCCCAAGGGGCAATTGAATGCTGTTTTCCATTCATCTCCTTCTTTGCTTCTCACTCGATAGTAGGCCTCTCGTAAGTCCAATTTGGTGAAAACTTTCCCCTTCCCTAAGTGGGCTAACATGTCCTTCATAAGTGGTAAGGGATAAACGTTTTCCACAGAAATAGCGTTTAGGTTCCGGTAGTCGACTACAAGCCTAAAATAACCATCCTTCTTTTCTCGGAACATTACTGGCGCTGCCACCCTGGGTCGGGCTGGTTGTATAAAACCCCGCTCTAAATTCTTATCAATGAAATTTCAGAGTTCCTCCAGTTCTCGCGGGGTCATGGAGTATATTTTTGGTTTAGGGAGCTTCACCCCGGGCAGAATTTCAATGGTACAGTCCGTAGTTCTATGGGGGGGGGGGGGTAGGGTATCTGAAGCCTTTTCGCTAAAAACTTCACGAAGATCCCAGTACTCTTTTGAAATCTTTTCCTCCCCCTCAATGTGACCAATGGCCACTTCTGCCTTTTTGGGTTTTGTCCCATCCTCCAGGGGGATTTCTTTCTTTCCTCGTTCGGGATTTTTGGTGCAAAAGCGCAAAACCCCCATCTTCCAATTAACCCGTGGGTTCCATCTACGGAGCCAGGGTAGTCCAAGTATGAGGGGCCGTTCCATGCCAGGGGCCACGATGAACCTGAGGCTCTCTATGTGATTCCCCAACTGCATCTCAATTGTTTCAGTCGCAAAGGTGGCTGGACCCCCTCCCACAATCGATCCGTCCAGTTGACAGAATGCAATGGGTCTTTTTAATGTTTTAAGTCTTAGGCCCATTTTCTCCACCATTTTCGGGCTGATTATGCACCTAGTGCACCCAGAGTCTAATAATGCTAATACCTGCGCCTGTGTCCCTGTGGACGGTACCCTTAGTTCTATGGGGATGAGCATAGGGTTCTCGGTATGACTCACCAGGTCGCTGGAGTCGGAGTCGGAGTCCGTTCCGCTGTCCTTGGCGGTGGTCGAAGCTCCCAGCTCACCCTGGTTACGGGGAGCGAACTCAATGACTTCTCCTTCCAGAGCGGTTGCGTGAGCTTTCGTGAGCACTTTGTCGGCCTCCTTAGGAGCTGGGGCGGGAGACCTTGGCATTGGTTTAGAGAAGCACTCAGCAGCCCAATGGCCTTCTTTCCCACACTTGAAACATGTGATGGGCTTCGATTTGGGTTTGAATTCCGCTCTCCCCGCAGCCGTCTTTGGTGCTCCTTTATGATAAGTAGAGGATGACGGGTCTCTCGCGCCACTTCCTCGGAGTCGGCTTCGGGCCAGCTCAATTTCCACATCTTCAGCTGCTATATACCAACACTGCAAGTCTTCGGGGACCCCCCGGGCTCTGCAGTCTTTGTATATTTCTTCATTTAGCCCATCCTTGAAACTCTCTAATAAGGCCGCCTCTGACCATCCTGTCATGTAAGGTGCCAGCTCACGAAACTCTTGGGTATATTCTGCCACCGACCTGCGGCCCTGCTGGATACCCTTCATTCTGAGCCTCGCCTTCCTCTCAGCTAGGTGGTCGTCAAACCGCCTTCTAAGGGCCGTCATAAACTGATTGTAATTTTTCAGCAGGGGGGAGTTGTTATTGTGGAGGACCACAATCCAATTAGCTGCTACTCCCTCTAGCATGTTCGTGACACATCTCACTCAGGCTACATCTGACAAATAATCTTCCCCCCAATCTTGCTTGTGGTTCCAGACTTGGGTCAGAAAAAGCCCCAGGGTTTTTGGGTTTCCATCATATTTTCCAGTCGGGGGGGATTTTTGGTTTTTTCCGTTGGCAGGGGGGGAGGGGACTGGCAAGGCCGGGGCCCCTTGGGCTGCTGCATCTCTCACTTGGCCTTCAGAGGTTTGAACCATTTCCCCTCTAGCTTCTTCTTCTTCTTCTCCCCCCCCACACACTCTCTCTCTTGGCTCTTCCCTGGGGTAAACTCTTCCCTTCCCCACAGGGAGCCCATAAGACTCATGGTTTTTCCGGCTTTCTTCAACATCGTGAATGAGCTGTAATGCCTGTGCCATCAAGAGGCTTTCTTTTTGCTCCTGCATCCACACAGCTTCCTCCTGGAGGGGTCTGGAGCTGGTTACTCCCCAGGGGGTCCTCCCCTGTTCCGGCAATCTTCCCACTCCTACCGACCGTCATGCAGCATCAGCTTCCTCCCTCAGCTGCAATTCTTCCATTCGTTTGGCTGTCTCCCGTTCTGTTTGAAGTGAGGTCATGGTCGAGCCGTATGCTCCCATCTGTTCTTCTTCAGACTCCTGGTCAGACATAATTTTGGGTTCAGCCCCCTCGGTGTTTATCCGGGATGGCTGGAAAATTGAGTTTCAGCTTATACTGAAAACCTGATAACAGTGGTTTCGATTTCCCCTTCTAAGCATACTAGCCTCTAAGTAAGTTTCATTTTCTGCACCCCCACAGCCCACACACCCCTCCCCCTTTCTATGGCAGCCAAGCAGGAAAGCGGAGGCTGACAGCTGGCTGAGCAGAGCAGGTGAAAAAGCGAGGAGGATAGGGGAAATCTTTAACTCCATTTGAAATGCAAAAATGGCGCCTGAGGGCATGGAACAAAGCTGATTAATGAAAGAGATCGTTAGTGCTTGTTAACACTTGCAAAAGACAAAGAGCTACTGGATTACATTATAGAGTGGATCTGGAGTGGGAAAAAAAACTGGTATTGACTTCAAATAAATTAGAGTTTTGAATAGAGTGGTTAATATTCAGACTTTGGCTGATAGTTTAATAAGAAAAGCTGAAATATGGCTGAGGGCAGACCTGCTGGATTATTGCCTGGTGATTCAGCAAATACCCGAGCTGCAATAGCAAAAGTTTTTCAAGAATTTCTAGACTCTGTTACTTTGAACATTTTGGCTCTAATTGAAAGAGGCTTTCAAAAAAACAGTTGGAATACTGAATAAGAAGAAATTTTACAGAAGAGTTTGGAGAATCAAATGCAGCATGGTGGGACTGAAACTAAACAAAGAAGTTTGGAGAATGAATCGCAGGCTGGTGGGACTGAAATGCAGGAGGATACAACTGAACCGGAGGGCTTGGCAGACATTTCCACTCTGCCTACAGAAAAGTTGGAGTTGGATCAATTATTATTACAAGAGGATGAATTATTTGGCATTAACTTGCAACTTGCAAAAGAGTTTAAATTCAAGCTAAAGAAAAAGATTACAAAAGTGAAGCGAATTTTTATGACACATCAACCTCAGATTAAGTTTAAGAAACTTTTAAAAAGAAAAGAAGGCGCAGAAGGAATTTTGAAAGAATTAAGGCAAGAAAAGGATTGGAAAAGATTTAAGAAGAAGATGTAAAACTTTTATTAAATTGGCAGTTTTAAAGGTTATTTCAAGTATGAATGTCTTATATGTAAAAAGGATAACTTTCTTGTTTAATGATATGATGGCACTATAATGGTTAAAGTAAAGAAAGCCTTCTTTATTATTGTTTATTATTTGTTATTTTAAAGCAAGGATTTACATAAAAAGGATAACTTTTTAAATTTAAATTTGAACTGAAGGCACTATAATGGTTAATTAATAACTTGAACGATGTATCTTGGAAAGTTTTCAATTTATATTAATAGGAATGGTTTAAGCCCTATTGATGATTTTACGAGATAAAGTTTAAGGTTTTTTAAAACGTTTAATCTTAACAAAAAGGATGGAGAGCCTAACTAAACTGTAGTCTTTAAAGGTTATATCTACTACACAAAAATGATAATTTTTTTAAATGTTTGAAGGTACTATAATGGTTAATTAAAAACTTGGAAGATATTTTTTGGAAACTTTTCAATTTATATTAGTAGAAATGGTTTAAGCCCTATTGATGATTTTATGAGATAAAAAGTTTAAGGTTTTTAAAATGTTTAATTTTAACAAAAAAAAAGGACTGATAATAATTTTAGTTTTATTATAGAAATGTTGTAAACGAATAGTGTTTGTGTTGAACTTATATTAATAGAAACAATCTTAGATTTAAAAAAGAGTTTAGGGTTTTGTTTGTGGTTTGTTTTTTTTAAATGTATAATTCTAATAAGTAAGTAGCATGAATAATTATGATGATGTTACTATAGATGTTTAAAAAGAATGTGCTGGAGAATTTGGGAAGGATATTTAGTTGGGTTCTTCTTTTTTCTTTCTTTCTTTAATGTTTGTAATATTTTTAGGGAGGTTGATGAATTTAAATAAGGGGAGTTAAAGGAGCTATGGGAAATTTTGAACTTTACAGTGTGTTAGCATATTTTAGCATATGTTTATCATTGCAATACCCTGTTCTGCTTTGGGAGGTCTAGGGGGGAGGGGGGGTTGGATGGGTTGGGGAAAAGAAGTTATATAAATGTATGTATAATTGGGAACTCAGGGCTGCTTGAATACCACTTAAGATTGAATTTAAAAGGGAAACAACTGGAGAGAGGGGAAGGATTATAGAGGGTGGAAAGGCGAGTAGGAAAGGAAAAGGAGAGGAGGAAGAGGGAGGGGAAAAGGAGTGGAGAAGAAGGTTAGAAGGTGGAAAGAGGAGAGGAGTGAGGGTGGAGAAGGGGAAGTACGAAAGGGAGGAGGTAAGCAGGGAGGAAGAAAGGAAGGGAGGGGGAGTAATGGAAGAAAGGTTGGGATAAAAGAAAGAGGTAGAAGAGCAGCCCCGAAAAAACCAAAAAAACAGATAAAAGTGAAAAGTAAAAATGAAGTAAATTTGTTTATTAAAAATGTGAGGAGGGAGGGGGGATTGGGGGAGGGGGGAAGAAAATGTTTGGAAAATTTTTTTGTAAAACTTTTCAATTAAAAAAAATAAATAAAAGCCTTTGACGATCCCAGGGGAGCTGCGCGATCATCGGAGGGTTTTTTTTTTTACTTTTAAAAGCATTTTTTCAGCCGAAGAGGTTGTAGAAAAAATACTTTTAAAAATAAAAAAAACTAGCCTCTGATGGGATTTTTGCTATCGGTTCTCCGAACCACCTTAGGCAATCCGGTCCGAACTGGGAGCATTTCACCCCTGATTTTTAGGTAGTTTTAAGTTTAAATGTGTTTGAGGGTTCGAGTGAAAACCTTAAGGGGCTAATTTTGCTCTTGTCTTCCTCTTTTACAGAATCAAAGCTTTGGAGGAAGAAGTAGAACGAGAAAGAAGGGAATATCAAAGCCTTCTCTGCAGGATTCTGCAACAAGCTGGGGAGAAATAGGAGCTCCTCATGGAAAACAAAAGAATGAAGGAACAACTGGACAGGTGAGAAATATTTAGAAGGGAATCCTGACATCTGTTTTTAAATTCAGTTTTATTTACTAGAACCCTGAGGCCAGATATAGACAATGTACAGAATAAAAGAAATAGGACTTCTTTCATATATCCATGTATGCCTATTTATATCTATCTATATCTGTCTATCTATCTATCTATCTATATCATGAGAGGGCTCTTCATAATTTACAGAATTAATTTACAGCTCTTCATAATTTACAGAAATCCAATGTTATTTGAATCGATCGTCAAGGAAAGAGTGGACTTGAAAGGAGAAATAAAGGAACTGAAAATAGAAACCATCAGGCTGACAGAGGAGAAAGCGACCATCCTCAAGACCTTCAGGGAAAGACTGAGCAGGTGAGAAACATTTAGACAGCAGCCCTGACTAAGGGAGGTAGATGACAATTATTTCTTTAAACATCTTAGAACCTGACTTTCTAAACAAATGCGATCTCGTCCAGCCACTCCTGGAACAATGAAATGGACGCAGAGATACCATCCATGACAAATGCACTCATTTCCTTATTCTTATAAGGACTTGTTCTTTCAAATTCTAATTTATTTACTACAACCTTTCTCTCTCCCCCCCTCATCTCTCCTCTATCTACACACATGGTATATATATGTGTGTGTGTATTCATATGTTTGTAAAATAAAAGTAAAAGTGTAAAAATAATGAAGAATTTAATTAAGTTTGGTGATCGACATAAAAAATTGAGAGGGCTAATTTCTCTCTGGTCTTCAACAACAATAATTTCAAAGATGAGACTTCCGGTGTTGCCGCAATTCATCGCTGACGGTCTTTTGAAGACCGCCAGCCCAGCCGCCTGTTAAAGAGCCGTTTCGGTAATAGAAGCGGCTCGAAAAACTCCAAGGCGTAAAGATCTTGAGAGGAGAGCCGGTGGCTGCAGGTAGAGTCCCCTGCGAGACCCCCAGAAAGTTTTTTTTTGCTTCTGGGGAGTTAACAGGGTGGGACTCCCTATCCAAGCCGCTGAAGCTCTGGATGACTGGGAAGCTCTGCTAATTACAGAACAAGATACCACGGCAGCATTACCAGCACCAGACAATAATAAAGAAGAATTGGGACTTCCTGCTAAATAGCAAGTATTAAAAGCTTTGTGAAACATTTGGAAGAATTAAAGTTTCAAAGGCAAAGTAATTTGGAACTGAGAAGGGGGGAAAAATGGCACTTGCTTTCAGTGGAGAGTAGCTGAAAGCGAAAGTAACTTGATTAGTGTATCCGGCTACATTTTAAAGTAACAAATCCGGCTGGAAGAGGGAGAAAAATAACTAAAAAAAAAATAGAAACAGTAACTGATTGTTATAGACCTGACTGAATCTGGAGAAACTTTTGGGAAGAGTTGCTAGAATTTGTACTGGAAAAGGAAGATCTTTAAGAGGCAAAATGTCAACAAAGCAAGCAGGGGGGGATTCCCCCACTCACAAGCAGAAGCAACCTCAAACAGCACAGCTGCAAACTCAGACAAAGGAAGAAGGCTCTCAGGATATTATTATTAAAGAAATTAAGAGATCAGAACAGGAGCTTAAAGGAATTATTCAAGAAAAATTTGATGCAGTTAATAAAGATATTGAAACAGTAGTCAAAGGTCTGTCTGAGGTAGTGTTGCAGATTGATAAAAACGTGGATCTTGCCTCAGATGTGGAGACGAAATTTAAAGAATCTGACCTAAGAATTACAGAGGTTGAAGAAATGACACAAAAAATTGAAAATGAGATTACCATGATGCAATTTCGCTCAATGGAATTTGCTATTAGACTCAGAGGTATAAAAGAGAGCAGCAGGGAAGATCTTAGAAAAATTTGTGCTGATGCTTTAGCAGTTTTACTGAAGATTGAACCTGATGAAGTCCTATGTAAGATTGACAAGGCTTACAGAGTTAACTCTCGTGTAGCAGTACAAAGGCAATTGCCCAGAGATGTGGTGATATATTTTACAGATAGGAGAATAAGAAATGATATTTTGCAAAATTCATTTGTTACTGCTGTTCTGGTTGATGGAGTTGAAATTGGAGTTTTCAAAGAATTACCACCTAAAATGCTAAGGGATAGAAAGGATTTTGGATTTTTGGTGGCAGAATTGAAAAAACAGCAAATACAATTCAGATGGGATGCTCCAACAGGTATAATACTGAGGATACGAGGAGTGAGATACCGCTTAAATACCATTGCAAAAGCAGAAGAATTTTATTATAATGTCTTGAGATCAGGTTCTCCTCCTCCACGTACATCTTCACCAAGAGATAAGGATGTTGAATCACAGACCCAGTTTGATCAAGAAACTATTGAACAAATAAAACAGTTGCAAAAGGAGGAAGGAGAGGCACAGGGAGCTGTAGGTGGCGTTGTGGTTGATCCTTTTGCTCCACTTGAAATCTCTCCTTTGGAAGAAACATCTAAAACCATTATAGAGGAGGCGTTGGATCTTGAATTGAGAACATCTAAATTGGAAGAGCAACGTATAACCAGAGCAATGTCTAGACAAATGAAGGAAGCACAACAACAGGAGCAATACAAACCACAACGAGCAAAAAAGGCTAAAGGAAAGGTGTGAGCTGAAATCATGGGAGGAGCTAAACCGAAGATTATTTCTGTGGAAAAGGATCTTCGGCAATTGCTCTCAAAATTTCAGACTGGATTAAATGACACTTAAATTTTTGTCTTGGAATGTGAATGGATTGAACTCTCCACAAAAAAGAAAGAAAGTATTTCACTATTTGAAGCAATTTCATAATAATGTTATTTGTTTGCAAGAAACCCATATAAAACTGCAAGACCAGAAATATTTGATAAATTCAAGATTGGGAATGCAATTTGTCACCTCAAATTCGGAAAAGAAGAATGGTGTGGTGATTTATATAAATAAAAGACTTTCAGCTAAAATTATAGAAGCAGATGATTGTGGAAGATATATAGCAATCGAACTTCTTACAGAAAATGGTCCAACCTTGTTGGTTGGAATATATGCTCCAAACCAGCAACAGGAAAGTTTTTATAAAATGCTTCTCTCGGCCTGTCGTCCCGCCCGAGCTTGATGTGAAAAAACGACTCCACACTTTAAGGAGTAGCCAGAACTCTTTACTGGAACACAGCCAAAAGCAGCAAGGCAAAGTAACGAACAAGCCGGAAAAATGAATAAAGTCAGTGCTACAGGAAGCAGCCAGGTGGCGCTATATATCTGAACTTGGCATAAAGCAAACCTAACATCCGGCAAATAAAAGAACCTCGGGACATTCCCCTCCCTCCACAGCTGTTTGGCAGTACCGCGCCTCTGTTCACGTCACAGAAGCGCATTTAGGAAAACGTTAACAGCCATGCCTCCCTGCCGTTGTCTCCGCTGCTCCTGGCTTTGTTTGTAGCTGCCTCCTGCTGTGAAGTGCCGTTGTGAGTGTCGCTGTAACTCTGTAAGTCCGACAGCTCTGGCTGCGTTCTGCCTTTTCTAATCTCCGTCCCCCCCCATAAGTGATGGCGAGCCTGTTCACGGCTCGACAGCTTCATTTAAAAATTTTGGAATGGAATTACACAACTATTTTAATTATGGGGGACTGGAATGGAGTGATTCAACCTAGAAAGGACAAAAAAAGTATGGCTAAATTAGGGGCTAAGCTACCACAAGCTTTTTTTGAAATGCAAGAGGATTTGGAATTGAAAGACATTTGGAGAGTTCATAACCCAAATGAATTGGACTTTACTTTTTACTCAGACAGGCATAAATCATTTTCCAGGATAGATTTTATTTTGTTAACTACTGATTTACTTCCTAAAGTAAAGAAGACAAAGATATTTCCTAGGACTTTGACTGACCACAGTCCGGTCTGGATGGAAATTGAGATGGGGAAAAGAGAAAGAAGATCTTGGAGATTAAACGAAAATTTATTCAGATATGAAAAAAATATAATTGAACTTAAAAAGTACTTAAAGGAGTTTTTTAAACTGAATTTAAATAAAGGTACCCCTATTGAAATAGTTTGGGATGCAAGTAAAGCATATATGCGGGGGGTACTGATTAAAATGAACTCTAAATATAGACAGAATCAACAGAAAAAGAGACTAGAGTTGGAAAGAGAGATAAAGAAAAAAGAGCAGCAATTGATACAAAAACCAGCAGATGGAAAATTCCAAACAGTTATAAAACTTTTGAAGGATCAATTTCAAATGCTTATAGCAGATCAAGCAGCAACTAATTTACAATTTGCAAAACATAATACTTTTACTAATGCTAATAAACCGGGCAGATGGTTGGCATATACTTTGAGGAAACAATTAACTACACGGACCATTGATAGTATTGAGTATGCAGGCAAAGAAGTTTTCCAACAAGAATCAATTAAGAAGGCCTTTTTGGACTATTATACCAAGTTATACACTAAAGATAATATACAGAACAGTTGTATAGATAAATATCTAGAAGAAAAAAGAATTTCAAAGGTCTCATCAGTCCAAAAGGAAAACTTGGATCAATTAATAACAGTTGAGGAGATTAGTTTTGCTATAAAACAATTGAAAACAGCCAAAGCTCCAGGGATGGATGGCTTAACTGCAGTTTATTATAAAACTTTACAAGTGGAAATGATTGAGCATCTTAAGGACTTATTTTGTAATATACAACAAGGAGGTAAGATAACCTTCCTTGTGGAAAGCAGCCTTTGTCTCATTGATACCGAAAGAAGAATCAGGCTCTAAGAAACCAGAAAAATATAGACCAATATCTCTTTTAAATACAGATTATAAAATTTTTGCAAAAGTGTTAGCCAACAGACTGATGCCAGTTATTCAAGAGGTAATTCATCATGACCAAGCAGGATTTATCGAAGGCAGATATATGAAGGAGAATGTTAGGCAAGTTATAGACTTAATGGACTATCTAGATAAGAATAAACAGATCTCTGCAGCGCTGGTTTTTTTGGATGCAGAAAAAGCCTTTGATCGAGTGAATTGGAATTTTATAATCAAGACTTTGGAAAAAATGGACTTGGGGGAGCGGTTTATACAGGCGATTGGAGCAATTTATCATGAACAATCTGCACAACTTATTATCAACGGAAGTTTAACATTAAATTTTAACATACAAAAAGGTACAAGACAAGGTTGTCCACTATCCCCATTATTATTTATTTTAACTCTTGAAGTCTTATTGAACATAATAAGGGATTCGAGCTCTTTGAATGGAATAGTCATAAGGCAAGAGAACTATAGAACTAGGGCATTTGCAGATGATCTGGTTGTTACCCTATCACAGCCGATGAAATCAATAATCCAGATGAAAGATATTATAGAAGAATATGGCATGGTATCTGGTTTTAGACTGAATCAGAAAAAAACTAAAATGATTGTTAAAAATTTGACAGAGAGTAAAAAAAAGGAACTGGAAAGAATGGCAGGTATTGAAATTGTCTCAAAGGTCAAATATTTAGGAGTACAAGTCACAGACTCAAATACAAAACTGTTTCAAAATAATTATGAGGTTCTGTGGCAAAAGATACAAAAAGATATGCAAACTTGGAAGAAACTGCAGTTATCTTACTTGGAAGAATATCAGCAGTAAAAATGAATGTCTTACCCAGATTTATTTTCTTATTTCAAATGATACCGGTGCTCAAATCTGATAAACCGTTGCTAGAATGGCAAAAAGGAGTGAATAAATTTGTCTGGAATGAAAAAAACCCAAGAGTGAAACTGAAAATTATGCAAGATACTCCTGAGAGGGGTGGTCTTAAACTTCCAAACCTTCGATTATATTATGAAGCAGCTGCATTGACACAAATAAGTGATTGGTTTGGAAAAACAAAGACTGAATTGTTGAATATAGAAAGTCATGACCTTGTTTGGGGATGGCACGCATACTTATTTTATGATTACAAAGTGGATAAAGTGTTTAATAGTCATATACTTAGAAACGTCCTGGTGAGAATCTGGAAGAAGCACCGAACCAATTGGGATTATAAAATTCTGTTTTGGCTGGATCTTGCTGATACCATGTGGAATACAAATATTAAGTCACTCGGGGGGGGGGGGGTATACAAAGAGCTACTTTATACTGAAGGGGGTAGATGGCAGTTGAAGACTTTGGAAACGCTATTGGAAGAAGGGATTTCTCTGACTTAGTTGCAGTATAATCAATTGCAGATGAGATGGAAAGATCAACAAACTGGTTTAATGGAATATGAAGTGGAACTGGTTAGACAGATAAAAGAGACAGGTCCAATGCATATTAAGAGAGTTTATAATGTTTTGCTAGAAAGGGATTCAGAAAATGAGTTACTTAAAGATTGTATGATTAAATGGGCACAGAATTTTTCTCAACCAGTTATGATGGATACTTGGGAAAAAATATGGGTTCAGAATGTTAAATTTACACAGTCACAGAATTTGCGAGAAAATTTTTATAAAATGTTTTATAGATGGCATTTAGATCCCAAGAAATTGTCTTGCATGTATCCTAACGTTCAACCAAAATGCTGGAGATGTGAGTGTTTAGATGCTACATATTATCATATTTGGTGGACTTGTAAGAAAGTGAAGGCTTTTTGGATAAAAATTTGGTGGGTTATGCAAAATGTTTTGAAGAAAAAAATACAATTTTCTCCGCAATTATTTTTACTAGGTATAGTTAAGGATTTCACACTGGGAGAAACAAAATTGATTTTATATATGGTGACAGCAGCCAGGTTATTGATTGCTCAGTATTGGAAGAATGATGCCTTACCGACTGTGGACCAATGGATTCAGAAGATGGCTGGATTTGCGGAAATGGTGAAGATTTCAGCTTTTTTAAAAGATCAGACGCATGAGAATTTTATACAGGAATGGAAAAAGTGGATTGATTATATACAGAATAAATATCAGACTAGAAAATATTATGTAGCTTTTAGCTGAGGAGGATTGATGGATAAGCTAGTAAATAGAGAAAAAGATATGGAAGGGATGAATAACATATATATTGTTTGGAATTATTAGCATTGCATATAGTGGAAGTCAAGGGGGGGTGTGAGGGAAAAGGGTGGTGGGGAGGATTAGGGTGGGATTGGGAGGGAATTATATTTTATGTATATGTATATGTATTTTTATAATGTTGGGGTAGGGTGGGGGGGAAGGGGGGGAAATTTGTATGTGTAAAACTTTTTCAATAAAAAAAACAATAATTTCAAAGATGATAAAAGAAAAAGAAGAATTTAAATGTAACATGAAGAAATTGTTCAATAAGAACTTGGATCTAAGAATCAAAAAAGAGGACCTCATCAAGGAATTCTGAGAACAATTGAGCAGGTGAGAAACTTTTAGACAGTAGCCTGACTTTTTCTTCCAGAACGTGATCCTAATTTCTCCTTAGCTCCCTCCCTGTGGAACTTCACAAGGGATCTTTATAGCCACAAAATCTCTACTCAGGGGATCTGTGGTTATACCTCCCCCCCGCCCACACCAAACAGGGTAGAAATCCCATTGGGGAATTGATGGATTTCAGGTGGGGAAAGAAGGTCTCCCACATTCTGATTTTGGCTCACCCACCTGCTTTCCTTAAAGAATCATAAATCACCCACGTCACTTATAGGATGTTGAAAAGTAGTTTAGGATTACCACAAAATAAATACCAAATATTTAATTAAAATAAAGGAAAGCGAAAACCCGTGAACAGGAATGGGCAATCTTGTGCTGTCCAGAAACATTGGACTCTCTCTCTCTCTCTCTTATTGTTTATTAAATGAGGTAGATGAAAATTATTTCTTTTAACAGCTTAAAACCTTAAGGGGCTAATTTCCCTCTTGCTTTCCTCTTTTACAGAATATGTATTTTGGAAGAAGAAAACCACCACCTCCATTGCAGAGTTCTGCAACAAGCTAGGGAGGACCAGGAGCTCCTCAGGGAGAACAGAGCACTGAGGGAACAACAGGACAGGTGAGAAATATTTAGATAGCAATCCTGACTTTTTCTTCCAAATTCAAATTTATTTCCTAGAACCCTGAGTCCAAATGTAAACAAGATACTAAATAAAAGAAGTATCCCATTCTTTAATACATACCTATATCAGTGGTGGGTTGCCCCTGGTTCAGACCGGTTCGCAAGAACCGGTAGTAAAACTGACAGGAGGCCCCGCCCACCGCCCCGGAAGTTGTCATCAGTGATCTGCGCTTGCGCAGAAGCAAGGTGTGCGCCCGAACAAAGCGAGGGTGCGTGCGTGATCCTGTTGTGAACCGGTAGTAAAGGTAAGTAGAACCCACTCCTGACCTATATGTGTATAAGAGAAAAACAATAACTACAATGGAGTGTAAAAATTTTAAAATGCAGTCATGGTTCATACAGTAACTACTTTGCCAAAAGTGCAAAGTGAATTGAATGTGAAATTCAAGTAAAAAAAACAAAGGGGCTAATTTCTCTCTGGTCTTTATATTTACAGCAAGAGAATGGAAATACAGTAAGTACGTTGTTTTCCCCAAATGAGGAGCTTCTGTGTGAAAACACCCAACTTGTTCAAGGGAAAGAAGAACCCTGCAAAGAGTTGGAGGAGAGACTGAGCAGGTGAGACATTTTCAGATAGCAACCCTGACTTCCTCTTCCAGAATTTCACATTCAATTCTCTTCAGCTCCTCCCCTGGACATGTATGTGTATGTATTTTGTTTATAAGACAAAAGGAAATGCAGTGTAAAAATAATTAAGAATTTAGCTATGCTTGGTGATCGAAGTAAAAAAATTAGAGAGCTAATTTCTTTCTGATGTTCATAATTTACAGAAAAACAATAATAATGTTGTCGACCCTATCTGAAGGATAAGACCTTGAAAAAAATTGAGTAGCTCAGATACAAAAATATTGATTTGATGGAAAGAAAAGAGGTTCTCATCAAAGATTTCAGAGAAAGGCTGAGCAGGTGAGAAACTTTCAGATGGCAACCCTGACTTTCTCTTCCAGAATTTGATATTAATTTCTCCTTCGCTTCCTCCCTGTGGAGCTTCACAGGGATCTTCATAGCTACACCATTTTTCCAGAGAGAAAGAACTGAGGAAGAACTCCTGCAGGTGACTGATGTGCAGAGACCAGCAGAGTCCAAAAGAAACACAAGGGCAGACATTACAAAACCGGAAGACAAGAGAGAAACTCTTGAAGAAATGAAACCTCTGACGCTGCCGTATAAACCGGAGAAGGAATGGCTGGAAGCTTCTTGGGAGAAACTCAAAGCCAAGACAACCACAGAATCCAGGCAAAGTGTCCTGGGATGGCTTCTCTGAAAAGCCCTGCAGAGGCTTCTTATCGGCCATGAAGAGACTCCCTGGCTGGATGGCTTCTGGCATCCCTGGTCATCCTTCAAAAGGAAGGTCCTGGAGCTTCCAGGGAAAGAAGTGAATGGTTGGCTGGATGTATCCACAATTCTTCTCCAGGAAAAAGGGACAGAAACACCTCATTGAAATGTGCTGGAAGCATCTGCTCAAGCCATTCAACGGAAGTCTACAGTAGAGTTTCACATTCCATGCATTGAGATGATTCTCCTCTGAGAGGATCTTTGATGGGAAATGAGGGATCTCCTCTTCCTTTTTCCTTCCAGATCACATCCTGTTTCTTGCAAGGACATCAATTTGGCTCTGAATAATTCTCATCAACACCCTGATAAAAATAAAAAAAAGCCCATTAAAATACAAGGACGAGAGATCCGTCTATGTCAATTGTGTATTTCTGGCATTGGGTTCCTGCATTGGGAGAGGGTTGGATTAGATCAGGGGTCCTCAAACTTTTTAAACAGGGGGCTAATTCACAATCCCTCAGACTTGGGGGGCCGGACCGGCTGGGTGGGCGTGGCTGGGTGGGCATGTGACTGGGTGGGCATGGCCAATTTAGCAGTCCATTTTGCCAATTTAGCAGTCCATTAAACAATATGCACACATTAAACTTTCATTTGTTTTGCTTCTGGGAGTGTTTTATTTGCTTTTGTTTGCATGTTACTCTTTTGGTTGGCTTTTCTTTTTACTAGATCAGTTTTTAAGTTGTTTAGTGGTCCACTTCAGAATACTCAATTTTGCAGCAATTCTTCTCAGCCCCAAGGAGTTTATAATCAACAAGTCTCTCCCTCTCTCTCTCTCTCCCTCCCTCCCTCCCTCTCTCTCTCTCTCTCTCTCTCTCTCTCTCTCATCTCTATATCTAGCTATATCTCTGTGTGTGTGTCTCTTTCTATATCTCTCTCTCTCTCCTGGGGCATCTTCTGCAGGATCCACTTCAATCCTGGCAGTACACCAGAATACGTCATTGAATTCCATTCCATTCCATTCCTTTCCATTCCATCCCATTCCCATTCCCACTTCATCCTATTGCTATTGTTATTCCATCCCATCCTATTCCCATTCCCATTTCATTCTCTCCTATTTCTATTCCATTCCATGCCCTTCCTGCCTCCCTCTCCAGGGGTAGAGACAGCTGTCCTCCTTCAGGGGCAGGCTGTCTCACTGGCCACCTCCAGGACTGATATCTATGAGTGGTAGCTAAATTCCACAAAGGAAATACAGTAGATTTAAGCAGGGGAAGATCTGGTCTGTCAAAAACAAAAAAATCCACCTGCGGAAGGAGCCGCCATTGGCAGTGGGGCTGGGCTCACCTCTGGTTGTCCCAGTGCCAGTAATACCCCTTCGCTGACAGTGCACAATGCTTCGTGTGGCAGCTTTGCTGAAACTGGGGAGGGGAGAGGGGTTCAGCTGTCACAAACATCTCCTGACTGTTTCTTCATGGATCAAGGAGGAAATCTTTGCTTGCTTGGAAGGTCAATTTTCTGTGGCAACGGTAAGGCAATTTGAGTTTGGGAGAGATTTCGGGCTTGGAATGAAAATCAATCAGGAATCAGGTGAACCTCCCTCCTTTCCGTAGAGCTGCGCAACATGGGATTCTTTGAACACCCCCCACCCCACCCCCATTTAACTAACTCCACATCTCCGATCTGGATAACTCTGGAATGAAGGATGAGTTTATGAGTGAAAGTACATTTTATCTAATGGAGGGGAGGGGAGGGGGATGTCCGTGCCCCAACTTCTTCCATTCTCCTTGGAATCCACCCTCCAGGACCTCCTGAAGCCTCAGCCTAGCATCCTCCCCCAATCATTAGAACAAAAGCCAACAAGTCCTACTCTTTATCAGCGGAGGGTGGGGTGGGGAGACTGTGCAAAAGAAGGTTTGCCTTAATACAGGGTGTGTGTGTGTTATGTACGGATTGGCTACAATCTACATAAGGTTTCATGCTCACCACTGATTGGCTGTCCAGACCGTGGGAGATTTAACCTGCTGTCATTGGCCGGCTGGTCTGCCTGGACCTCCTTAAAAGGCAAGCTCTGGCAGCCCAGCCGGCAGAGCGCAGTCACATTTTGCTGGAAATAAAAAGGTGCTGAATTCACTAACGACTCTCGCCTGCTGCCTTTTGCACTGATCTAATAGGGGGAATATTTGAATTTGCGTCTACTGGTAGCGCTATCCCGGTGGCTCCTATAGTCATAATGAGAGATTTGAGGGGGCAGTAGGGTGGAACAGCCAAAAAAAAAAGAGTGAAGAAATTCAGCTGTTACAAGTGGATTATTGTGCATTTGAACATTCTGACAGAATATTTCTTGTTATAGCTCCCACCCCCCACCCAGTTTGACTTCAGCCCTAATTCTTTCATAGCCCTGAGAATTCTGAGAGTTGGAGTCCATCGGTTGTAAAGGTGCAGGGAGACCCTGTTTCTACTTGTCCCACATGGGAGATCAGGAAGCACAAAAAACCTGGAAGCCGCAGAAGAGAACGGCGTCTGCGTGCTGACATTTTCTCTGCATGGCATAGCCTTTTTTCTTCTACTTTTGCTCCAGGTTCATCACCCTCTGGGCAGCCCTATCTGGGGAACTGCGAGCCTGTCCACGGGAGCTGTGAAGCAGTGCGAGGAGAGAAGCGGAATTGGGGGTGTTCAAAGAATCCCATGTTGCACTTCACGTGGGCGGAGGGGGGGGGGGCGACAGGTGGGTGTGGTGATGTGGGTGGGGCAGCCTCGTGGTCCTGCATGGGCTGGATTAATGGCTTTGGCGGGCCAGATCTATCCCACGGGCCATAGTTTGAGGATGCCTGGACTAGATGAGCATCAAGGTGTCTCCCACAGCTTCCATTCTGTGATTCTCTGAATGTCTGCAATACAAGCAGTCCTTGACTTATGACCATTCATTTAGCAATGACTGAAGGTTATGACAAGGCTGAAAAACACACCTTAGAAGCAGATTGTTACAGTGTCCCTGCAGTCATGTGATCACAATCCAGGCGTTTGACTACTGGCTCACATCGACAATAGTTGCAGCATCCCAGGGTTACATGGTGACCATTTGCAATCTTCTCAGGGGCTTCCAACAGGAAAAGTCAACGGGGAAGCCAATGGGGAAAGTTGCAAGTCATGGTCAGGTGAGGTCTCACTCTATGACGAATTTCTCTGTCCCAATTGTGGTTGAAAGTCAAGGACTTCCTGTATTGTGTCCTTCTAAAAGGAGAAATCAGTTCCCCAGAATATCATTAATTCATACTAAAACTGCTATGGTTGGTTGTCTTTGACAGTCAGTTGACAGTCAGGTTGAAACCCCCCTTCAACCCCCCCCCCCCCAGAAATGGCTCCCTGGTTTCCCAGAGAATCCGGAAGGAGATTTTGGTCCAGGTTGAAGCAGGAGGGAGTTTCAAGGATTCCCTGTTCCTGCCTGAACCAGATCAGAATGAGCGTATGATTTGCATAATGACCTCCATGAAAATGGTCATAAATTGGCTCTGCTTTGACTTGATGACCGCAACGACTGATGGCACAAATTCCAGGCCCAACTCTGGTGGTAAGTCAAGGACTGCCTGTGAATGGAATTGAGGAGGGGGGATTGGCCTGAATTTTGAACCAGGCAATAAGTGTGCCAAGTGCTTTTGGGCCCTTTGGTTGCCCAAAGCAGGTCATCTGAGGAAGGTCTTCTCCCTCTGGGCCTTCAGGGCAGGGTGTTTCAAGTAGTTTTAATCGTACAAGGATGAACAACAAGCCATCATTACAGGTATATATCTACATAAGACAGGAACCGGAAATTCCTCACAGGAGCATCTGAAAGCAGCTCCTCAAGAGTCAAGGAATTCATCTCAAACTAATCCTGCCAAGACTGCAGACATAACCACTGTAACATCTTCCCTTTTTCATTAATACGACTATCACATATTAAAACATTAGAAAACCTTATTAACCTTATTAGCATTATATATATGCATTAAAACGATATAAAACACTGTATTATTAAAACATTATAAACATTAAAACATTATAAAACATTGTAAAACATGCAAAGTTCCGATGCAAGCAACTGTAACATCTTCCCTTCATATTAACACAACTATCACATATTAAAACATTATAAACCTTATAAAACGTCGTGAAAGATGCAAAGTTCTGATGCAAGCAACTGTAACGCAGGGCTGCTGGGCTTCATCTTCATCCCCAAATGTTATATGGTTTTACTAAGACTGGACCGGAACACAATGGACAATCTAATAATAAAAGTGAAATAGAAAACCTAAAGCCACTGGATTTTTATTCAGGAATGTAATTTCATGTATCATTTAATGGGTTTCAAAGAATCTAAAATGTCATTGATATTCCATAGTTTTGGCTGATATATACAAAGCTATCTGCAGAGGGAAGATTTTATGAGTCTATTTTGAATCAGAATAGAGCTGGAAGGGACCCTGGAGGTCTTCTAGTCCAACCCCTTGCTCAAACAGGAGACTCTATATCATTTCAGACAAGTGACTGTCCAGTAATTCTTGAAAACCTCCAGGGAATTAATAATTAGAATTTTAGAAAAAATAAAAATGTTAGAAAAATTCATCTGACATTGTACTGAGGAGTCCTAACCAACCTCGCGAGAGCAATGGGGAAAGTGAGGCACAGAGATGGTGAAATCGGAAAATCATCTTTGGATTCAAAGACGACATTCAGACATTCCCCGTTTCCCAGAAGCTGCAGAAGGAGAGAATCAGAGTCTCTCCTGGTCTCCCCCTTCATAATCGCCCTGTAGATGCTCTGAGGTTCTTCCTGCTCCCTTTTCTCTGGGATCCCTTCCTGGGGATCACTCCGATCTTTCCCGGCCCCCAGGGGATCGAGTGGGAAAGGAGCCCCAAAGTAAAGAGATCCCTGCGTTGGCTGTGATGGAGGCTCAGAGGGGATGGGAGACCCACATTCTGGACAGGGAGGATGGAGGGTTGGAGAGAGGAGGGAAGGGGTCCATTTGTGCCAAAGCGGACGCTCCTCCCCTCAATGGAGGCCTCAGGTACACACCCCCATTTCTGGGCTGCTCCCTCATCAGCCTCCCCCCCAGGAAGGTCCAGAACGACCCCCGAGGATTTCAGGAGCTGGTACATTCCAACAACTCTCTGCCCACCCAGAATCCCCCTGTCCAAGTGGATCAGACCGAAGAAGCAGCAGCAAAAACTCCCAGCTAATAAAAAATAAACCCCGTTGCCATGACTACGTTCTCTGGCGTCCATCTTGGGGTTATCGTAGACTAGACTAGACTAGACTAGACTAGACTAGACTAGACTAGACTAGACTAGACTAGACTAGACTAGACTAGA
>WNWU01014285.1:0-20952 GCA_012654045.1 Ptyas mucosa | reverse complement strand
ATCGCTGACCCGTCCGAGGGCCGCCATCTCGCCCTAAGAGCCCCCCAAACGTCCAGCCATCGCAGACCCTCGACCCCCCCCACCGAGATAACCGTCCCGTCACGGGGGGGGGGGTCTGACACCCCAACAGGCCCCTTCCGTTTCCATGACAACCGCTAGGCCTCTTTCAGCGCGGCCTCCTCTTACCAGCAGAGCCGGGCAGCGCCTTTCCTCCGCCTCAGTCAACGAAAACTAAAATTTCTTGGCTTTCTGTTTCCCCCCCCCCCCCTTCATTTATTTTTCACTCAAGCTTCCGCAAGACCCTCCTGTCGGCAAGCGCAAATCCCCCTCGCCTTGAGTGTTGCGCCACCGCGCATGCGCGA
This sequence comes from Ptyas mucosa, assembly GCA_012654045.1. NCBI lineage: Eukaryota > Metazoa > Chordata > Lepidosauria > Squamata > Colubridae > Ptyas > Ptyas mucosa. The sequence goes on along the minus strand of WNWU01014285.1, from coordinate 20,590 downwards.
AGAGCAACGCCTCTTGGGTAGCGTAGTTTGCTTCGGCCGCCCTCCCAAAGGCTCGCTTCTCCGTTTCCATTCAAGGGGAAGAGGAGAGAGGGAGGGTGAAACTAAGCGAGGGTCGCAAGGCACCCTGGGTAAGAGCAGCTCTGACGATCAAGTGGCGTCACGCTCCCCAACAAGTCCAGGAGGCGCGGCGTGCAAAGGGTTCTGGGAGGCGTAGTTTCGCCACGAGGGAACGTGCGTCGCCGCGGGGAATTCTGGGGAGTCTGGAAGCGCCTCCATTTTATAACGTTCGGGGAAAATGTGAGGGAAATTGCGGCGCTCTCATTAGGAGAAGCAGAAGCCGAATTATTTTTTCCTCAGGAAATATTTCTGACGGGATTAGGCTTGTCCTTTTTTAAAAAATGATATGGCATTTTGTATTTTAACCATTCTTTGAATAAGCTAAAATTTACCTCAAAAAAAAAAAGGAATATGTCGGACAGGGAACTCATTTAAACGTATTGCCCACACCTGTCGTGATAAATGGAAATACAAAGGGAAAAGAAAGACATAAAAATACAAATAGCTGCCTTGGGTTATTAGTACAAGTAATAAAGGCGGGATAGAAACAAAGACAAATAGATAAATGAAAGCAAGGTAATGCAAAAAGACTGCGATATTTGAATTTTAAAAAGTGGAAAGGGGGAAATCTATATTTATTTAGAAAAAATTATATAGCCGTCTACTCACGGCAATTGTAGTAAATATAGTAAATAAAAACAAATAGAAGAAATAAAAATAAATAAAATAATAAAATAATATCCTGCCCTTCCATTTGTATCCCCAACCACAAGCCATGATTTAGCTGTTTGAACTTTGTACTAACATTAATTGTCGGTTTTTTATCTGGGTCCTAAAAACCATATTCCAGATTTTAAATAAGCAGGTAAAAATAGCCATGCTGTCATCTTGAGTGACACCTTCTTCATCAGAGGACAAAGTCCAGAGGAGGTGTGCACAACTCATAACAGGGAAAGGGCCGCATTGATGAGCCACTTTGGCCCCATGGTTAAGGCACCTGGCTAGAAACCAGGAGATGCTGAGTTCTAGTTCCAATTTAGCCTTGAAACCAACCAGGGGACTTTGGGCCAATCACCAGGAGATTGTGAGTTCTAGTCCTGCCTTAGGCATGAAAACCAGCTGGGTGACTTTGTGCCAGTCCTTCTCTCTCTCAGCCCAACCCACCTCACAGGGTTGTTGTGTGGAAATGAGGAGGAGAAAGGTGTGTTGCATATGTATGCAGCCTTGAGTTATTTGTAAAAAGGCAAGATACAAATAATAATAATTGAGAAATAGTATCACGATCTCTGGCATTTAGCAATGCCAGAGTGGGTGCTGGCATTCTTGGATAGGTGTTGCAGGTGCTTGGCACTATATCTTTCAGGGTGTCACTAGCAGATCTGTTTGGCAGCAGCGGATTTCCATTACTGGCAGGCTGCATGTAGCCCTGGGGCTCTCTCTTATGCAAGCCTGGCCTAGAGGCTAAAACTGTCTACAATTGTTGCAAGATTTATTGGGGGGGCTGGGGAAAGGGAAACTAAAAAACAATAAGGAAAAATCTGCTCAAATCTCTCCTAGTCCTGCTTCGGTCCATTGGGTCCAGCCATTGAAAGTGATACCGGAAGTAACCTAAAAAAGCAAAATTTAAAAACTGGAAGAAAATGTTTAGCATTCTGCACAGCCCTGAATGTAGATCAGGACATTTGGGAAAGTGGGTCTGGCTTGTTTTTGTTTTTCCAAAGAAAAATCCCCTTTTGGTCCTTTAGAGGGAGGCAGTTCTCCGTTGCTAGATACTCATCCCAGGTTTCTGCGGCAGAGTTCAGAAACCGCTTGTGGGTGCTGCCAGGCTGGGTTGCTAATAATTGGTGCAAAAGCTCATTTGATCCAACTGTGCCTCTAGAAGACAGTAGAGTTCTAATTGTTTTATTTGATGTTGGAATAATCTTGGCATTAGATAACTTTTGAGGCAGTATTCTATAACTTCCTTTGAAGATGCTCAGCCGAAAAAGCTGAACCAATAGAAAAATATACATATAATTATAGTCCTGGGTTGATTGTCAAGGGAACTGGGCATTTGTTCCATAAAAGCCTAGTTAAGAAAAGAGTATCAGTCAGTTTGATTGTTCTTATAGCCTAATTAGTTATAATCACTGGAGGTTTTTAAGAAGAGACTGGAGAGTCATTTGTCTGGAATGGTATAGGGTTTCCTGTCTGAGCAAGGGGTTGGACTAGAAGACCTCCAAGGGCCCTTCCAACTCTGTTATTCTGTATTCATTTGTTGCCTTTTGTTTGACAAAACCATGAGCATCACCAAATCCTCTGTGCAGTGCTGATCCCAGATGAAAACAAATTATTGTTTTCCACAAACAACGCCTAGTATCACGAATCTCATTGAGATGTCAGTTGTGTCTATCCAGCTTTATAGCTGATTCAGCAAAGCATGATTAAAACTTCTTCACTTAATGTGTGAACCAGCATGGGTCAACAATATTTTTGAACGGTCCAGGTTTGGTGATGTGTGGGAAAATTTGTCTAGTTTCTTTGCAAAGAATGAGCACCAGATGCTAACTGTACTGTTTCCTGGGCAGCAAGGTTTAAAGACTATAATTCTGTTTTCATATGCCTTAGCGCAAGGAGTGTCCAACCTTGGCCACTTTAAGACTTGTGGATTTCAACTCTCAGAATTCTGGGAATTGAAGTCCACAAGTCTTAAAGTGGCCAAGATTGGACACCCCTGTCTTAGAGCCTTATCGACTAATCGGTGAGGGCAGCGCCCATCCAATCTGGTTTAAATATTTTTTAATTACATGAGCCACCACCCAGAGTCCCTGCACCCTTCTCTCCTGGCCAGGGTGCAAGAATTTCGTCTCAATAAAAGTGGTTGAGAAAGCTGAATCTTGTTTACATGCAAGCTGTGGGGAACTTAGCCACAATATGGGGAATTATCTCCACTTGGCTGGCTACCTCCAACATGCTCAACCAGAAACAAACAAAGGACTCTAGCATGCTTCATGTTGGAATTACGTTATTCGTCCCAGACAATGGGAGAGAAACCAGGATTGAACAATAAGTCTCGTTGCAGGGTCCAAAGTACCATTCCCCATTTAGGAATGAGGAGGGAGCAGAGATAAACATACCCCAGCAAAAATCCAAAGCAGCTCCTAAGCTAACTGAGGAAACCTTTGGAGTGAAATTCAATTTCCTTTGCACCCCCTATAGCCCCCAACTCCGTGGTTACTCGTTTGTCTTTTAAGTCCTTTGTATCTGCTGCAAACTGACCACACTTTGTCCATGGAGATTCTCAATCATCCAGGTTGGTTGTCCCAAAGGTGCTTTTCCAAAAGACTGAAGAACTGAAGAAGCTTCTTGGACGAGAATCAAAACATTTTCAAAGAAAAACACCAAGCCCATTTGCCTTTTGGTAAAGCTCCTTTGGGATGACCACACTTGGATTGGACTTTTGATTATTTTAAGACTGATGCATGCTTTCCTTTATTGAGTTTGTTGTGGCTGTGGGTATTTTGGAACTTCTGAAAGTCCAACAAAATGGCAGCAGGGTGAAGGAAGAACTCTGTTTCCCAGAAGACCAAAGACCCACTTTCAAGAAAGTACAAAGCGAGGTTGAGATCTGCAATCTTCTCAAACTTACTTTTGTCTTCCTTCTAGTTAAGCGTCAGGTTTTTCAAACCAAGCCTTGAACTGTAGCATTTTTATTTTATAAGGTGCGTCAAGAGCCAACCTGGCTCCGGAAGTATCTTGGGATGTCAAGGCAGTGATATTGTGCTTTTGGGGAAACTACTGTGCTTTGCTCAAGAAGAAGATAAGCTGGTCACATACCAGTCTAATAAACTCTTTTAATAAACAGTTTGCGGACTTCACATCAGCCCAGGTTGTTATTTACAAACCACAATGGTAGGGTCTACATCAGGGGTGTCCAGGTTTGGCCATTTTAAGCTATGCTGGCTGGGGAATTCTGGGGGTTGAAGTCCATAAGTCTTAAAGTGACCAAATTTGGCTACTCTTGCTCTACAAACAAAATCCATGAAGAAAATAAACTGTTATGGCTTGCTGAAAGATGTAAAATCCAGGCAGTGTCCCTCTTCCCAGCTGTAAAAGCAAATATTTCTGTTTGATTTCTTTTCTTTACTCTTATATTTGCATCTCATCTTTTCTCTTGCAGGTCAAGACACAACATCCCGTGCTCATCTCATGAGGTAAGTAGGCTGAGAGACTATGATTGATCACCCGCCTTGAATGAGGAACTTGAACCCGATTCTGTTCCATCTTAGTCACATGCTGGTGATGACGTAGAGTTATCTTGCATTGATTGTCCATCTCACTACTTTAGAACCTGCCTTTGCAAATATGGGGCTCCAATATCCCAAAACTGCAGCAGTGGAAGAAGGATGGTTTCCTTGCTGCAATAGTTCATCATAGTCATCTTATTTATCTATCATATTTATGTAGCTGCCTGTCTCTCAAAAGATGATTCTGGGCAGTGTACAATGAAAAAAAAACTATAAATTAGTGTCATATAAAAAAATCTATTTGTAACTTAACATTATACATGTAGTTCTTGACTTACAACCATTTGTTTACTGATTGTTCGAACTTACAACGCCACTGAAAAAAGGGACATGACCAGTTTTCACACTTACGACTGTTGTAGCATCCTTGTTGTCCTGATCAAAATTCAGATGCTTGGCAACCGGCATCTATTTCTGACAGTTGCCGTGTCCTGGGGTCAGGTGATCCTGGGGTCAAGTGAAGTCAATGGAGAACCCAGATTCATTTAACAACCGTGTTACTAACTTAACAACTGCAGTGATGCACTTAACAACTGTGGCAAGAAAGGTCATAAAATGGGGCAAAATTCACTTAACTGTTGCTAACAGAAAGGTTGGGCTCAATTGAGGTCGTAAGTCGAGGACCACCTGTATGAAAAGGATGAAAATATGCCTATCCAGTCTTCTGGTGCAAAAAGCACCGCCTCATCTTTTCTCCTAGGCTTGCAACTCCTGAGATAGACCCATGTAACTTTCAGCTCTAAGGATGCTAAACAGGTTTGCAAGATCACATTCCCTCCTCTCTTTCTCCAGTGGCTCTGTCTTGATCATCTCCCCCTGAGCTAGCAAACCAGGCCATTCTGCCATTTTTCAGCAGCAAACAGGAAGTCCTGGTTAATCATCAACTGGGCAGCCCCACGGTGACAGGTGTGGGCCAAGGACGCCAAGAGATAAGGAAACAGACGGTGCTGGTGGCAGTGGCGGAGCTAGAGGGGACCCACCCTGTAGATAACATGTCGCCTAGCTGTCGCTTAACCTTTTCCAGCCCATCTTCCATATGCTTTGAAAAGGCAGCAGGAGGGTTGTTGAAGGAACCCCAAAGGTGATGAATCAGGACGATTTCAATACCCGTTTGACTTGGGGATCGGTTCCAGAAAGTTTAACGGGCCTTGGTATCTAGGTGGTGTGTTTTGCATGGTGTGTTTCGCCCACAGCTCCAACCAGTTTTTGTTTTAGACTACGTGTCACACATCCGGGAGAATAACCCTCTTTTCCGAAGTGAATATAAAAAAAAAAATAAATGCGAACTAAATGTGGGGAAAAGGTTGAGCCAGTCCTTCTTTTGCAGCTAAGCTACCCTGCCAAGTGTTTGAAAACAAACAAACAAACTGGCTCCAAAATGTGGACTGAAAGACCGAGATGCAAATTTGCTGGGCTTTTTTCCCCGAAACATGAAAATAGGGTTTCATCCCTTTGAACCTGAATTGACGTCCGTTTTGTCTCCTTCAACCAGTTGCCCCAGGGGCCAAAGTAGGTGAGCAGGTAAACGTATTTTAGCATTAGCTCCATCAAGAGTCTTCATCAAAGTGGTCCTTCCCCCCAATTCAAGGTCCTCTGGAAGTTTGAAAAGCAAATGGGAAACAGCCCTTGAAGTGTTTATACCAGGGGTGTCCAACCGTGGCAACTTGTGGACTTCAACTCCCAGAATTCCCCAGTGAGCCATGGGGAAAGAGATCAAACACAATGTCTGATCTGTCCTCTCCTTGGCTAGTGTTGACTTTGACTTACTTGTAACTGTCCTGCAGAAGGCAAAGGATGGCTTTTGTGCAGAAATGATCCAACTTTTGCCAACTGGTGGAATCAACAGCCAGGGACACAAAGCCTCTAAGAAGTGGTGTTTGTGCACGTGTGCCTTAACCTGTGCAAATCCAGCCCTTGTATTCTGTAGATCATGGCTTGGCTTTTAGCAGGCTGTGTGAAGCTACTTAGCAGTGGCTGATAAAATCAACCATGATGATAATCTTATCCAATTCAGTCGCGTCTGAGTCTTGGTGATTCTATGGGCCATGTCTCTCCATATCTTCCGATCTTGCACTACTTCTTTGAGTTGTTCTGTACTCTCGTCGGTGTCAGCTTTGATAAGAGTCCAGCCAAAATGTTTTTTGACAGCCTGGTTTCCTTTTACCACTAACTCTTCCAAATTTCAATAAATGTTTTTGCAGCGAATTTCCCCGCATAACATGGCCAAAGTAAGTGAGACGCTGTTTTGTGATTTTGCCTTCTAGTGATATGCCTGGTGTTACACACTCTGGTACTTGCTTGTTAGTCACTTTCAACCATAGTCAACTATAGAAGTAACCATAGTCAAATCAAGCCAAGATGGTTTTAAGCTGTCCTAGCACAATGAAGTATATTTGATTCCAGACATATGGCTGTCTCCCTTATTTAATTAATTTTCCCAGTTTTCTTTCTGTCACACATTTGAATCACTGCTCACATTTTTTTGCAGTGGGGCAGTACTGCAATTCTCCTGCCCTCCCTCCCCCAGTCTAGATTCCCCCCGTGTATCCTATGCTGGCCAAAAGTATTACTCACAGGGGTTTGATTCAGAGCATTGTATCATGGGAGAGGAATTGTTAAAACCAAGAAACTATCTGATCCTTAAGTAGGGATGCTGGGAGTGAATTTCCCAGTCCTGGTAGTGCAAAATACAAAATCTGGTATTTTTCCTTGCCTTTTTATTGGGACTATTAAAATATCAGTTTTAAGGTTAGAATTCTCTGGGCTGTCCGATTAGATTCCTGGGAACCAGCTGTGACTTTTTCCAAGAATTCAATTATTTATATATGCTTTGTTTATTTATTAGCACTTTTAAGTTGCCCTATCACCAGCTGGAGCATAAGAATATGCAAACATCCTCTAAAATAAATACAGTGACGTAGCCCTCCAATAGAATAAAAATTACTTCCTCGATTCTAAAATGTCAGTCATAAGGGGTTCTGAGCATCTGGACATTGTGGTCAAAAGTCAAGATGATGGTCCACACGTAAGAAAGAGAGGTTTGGGGGCATCATCATGCTTTTTTTGACCCCTGGAGGTGCTGGCAAGCTTTTGGGATGGGGTGGGGGGAGAGATTCCAAAACATCAGGCTAGCATAGAAAAATCCTGCTTTGTAGAACATTTTAAGGTAGTGTTTCTCAACCTTGGCACTTTGAAGATGTGTGGACTTCAACTCCCAGAATTCCATAGCTGACATCTTCAAAGTGCCAAGGTTGAGAAATACTGTATTAAGACATTAAGATCTGATTTCTAATGGAAAAAATGGCCACCAATTATAGCCACTTTAAAAAAAAAAGATCTCTGAGCCCCTCCTGGGAGTTTTTGCTTTTTCAAACCAATCTCCTCCCACTTTTTTTTTTGCAAAGGAACAAAGCTTTGTGATTAAGAAACAAAAATTCAGAACCATACAAGAGATGAGAAAAAAGAGATTCTTGATCCTACAGCTCAGAAAAGAGCCCGGCTTACGCTGTTTCCCTTCTTAGCCACTGAAATGAACCCCGTTTTGCCCCCTCCCCGACTCTCTGCAACCTGGAAAAAATATGAAAAGGGTCCAGTTTGGTACTTTTGGGGAGAAAAAATGCCTAAGAGGCAGGTCCTTGAACTAAGGATAAATTTTCGGACAGTGAGAACAATTAGTGGAAGGGCTTTCCTCTAAGAAGTTGCCAGTGCTCCATCACTGGAGGTTTTCAAGAAAAGATTGGACAGGCATTTGTCTGAAATGGAGAAAGGTCTCCTGCTTGGGCAGGGGGTTGGACTAGATGACTTGCAAGATCCTTTCTAGCTCTGCTGTTCGGCTTTTTGAGGCTTTAGCTTTGCACAGTTTGCAGGAACTCCTAACCAGAGGAGAGAGACCCCTTCCCTGGAAAACGCCTAGTTCACACCTGTCCCTTTAAGAGCTGTTCTGCAGCCCTCCCTGTATAGATCTGGAGGGGGGAGAGTGAAATAGCCCTCAGGTAATCCCTCCTGGCAAACACGGCTTGTGTGCTCAAGATAGAGGGCCGCCCAATCGCCTCTTCCGCCTTCTGAGTGAAACAGCCAGGCCTCTCCCCTCAACCCCACAGCCACCCAAGGGCAAAAGTAATCCATCAAATGGGGACGGGTTTGCTGGCAGCCCATTAACCATTAACCTCGGGGTAGCTTTGCAGCCTCCCTGGCCAGTGCCAAGAGGGCGTTACTGGGTGCCCTGGGCTCGGGTAGCGCCCGTTGGTTGATGCCAATCTTTTCATTTGGCCCTTAAGAAAGCAGCTTGGCAACCACTCAGTTCCAGCTCTCAGAATGCTACCTGGTTTGGCTAAGTCTTAGCTCTGGGTTCAAATTCTGCTCAGCTGCATGCCAGTGGCCTGCCTCCTGCACCCAGAAATGGGCAGTAGGAGGCAAAGTAGCAACAGCCTTGGCAGATCCTCAAGAGCTCAGTGGAGGTTGATCTAGGTAGGACATTGATGGGGGACTTCTTGATTGATGTAATTGAACAATCATCCCAGAAACAGGCACTGGTGAACCCTTTGTGGCCTCCAAGACTTCATGGAAGTGTCCAGGAGGACACAGATGTTCTCTGAGCTTGGTTGTTTTCTTGCAGATGTTTCAGTTGGGTAATGAAACTTCTGCAAGAAAACTACCAATCTCAAAGAGCACCAAAGTGATCCCACAGTCGTCGTCATCCTCCTCCTCCTCCTCCTCCTCCTCCTCCTCCCCCTCCTCTCCCCTTCTAGGACTGATGATGCTACTTCTGCAACAAGACAAATTCCTTGTGTGTCACACTTGGCCAATAAAGAATTCTAGTTGGGTAATGAACCCTCTATATGAAAACCCCCAAGCTCAGAAAGCACCAAGGGCCCCTCATTTCAACCCTTAGCTACAAATATTGTCCTCTGTCAGTACAGATACTACCTTTTAAATGGCTTTAATCTGTTCCCTAACCAGTGGTGAAATCCAAATTTTTTTACTACCGGTTCTGTGGGTGTGGCTTAGTGGCCATGGCAGGGGAAGGTTATTGCAAAATCTCCATTCCCACCCCACTCTGGGGCCAGCCAGAGGTGGCATTTGCCGCTACCGGTTCTCCGAACTGCTCAAAATTCCCACTACCGGTTCTCCTGAATCTGTCAGAACCTGCTGGATTTCACCCCTGTCTCTAATGTGTGTTGGGCTAGGACTCCCAATCCCGGGAGGATGGGAGCTGTAGTCCAACCTCTTTCTAGAAGAGTTCACTAGAAGGACCTTGAGGCTGTTCAGCTGCCGACTCTGCCCCTTCAGGTAGAGAAGAGCAGAGGTGGAAAAAAGGATTAAGCGTTCCAACTCTTATTTTCCCTCCGTGGCTTCTGAGAATTCACCTTCTCCCACATCATCTGTGGCCTCCTTCTCCTTCCCTCCTTCTTCCCTCCCCTCCAAGCCCATCTCTGTTTCCACCCGGCACATGCACGCTCGCACGCACATCTGATTTGTCCTCCGGTCCTGCACCTCTGGAGGAAGCTGGCAGCCTGGACAGGCGCATCATTATGCTGGCTGGAAGGAAGCTGAGGTCTTCGCATCCAGCCCACCTAGCCAGATACAAAGGCCCGAGTGTTCGGTGTCGTCACCACCACCCCCGACCCCACCCCACCCTCCCCGCTCGCCTGTCCTCCAAGGCTCAAGAGGCTGGCTGTGTTGATTTAAGAATGTATGGATCTATATAAAGCCATTCCCAGCAACCGGGGCCAGGAGACGGATGTTTTCAGGGAACTCTAGTGAGGATGTGAAGAAGGGAGGAGAGGCAACAGCTCAACAGCACAAATGTCGGAGAGGAAAACCAGCTGCTTGTCCCAAAAGTGCTTTTTCCAAACGGCAACAGGACTTTCTTGGGGTTTTTTTTTTCCTTTGGAAACGTTTCACTTCTCATCCGAAAACTTCTTCAGAACTTGCCTCTTCCATTTTTGGTGCCGGAGAGAGACCATTTCTGAAGCTGAAGTCTGGGACACTGACCTGGGTGGGTGGAGGAAGCAGACCAACCACCCTTTTATAATTAGAGGATGGAGAAGGTTGGTTGCTTCCTCTCGCCCACTGGTTCCTAATGGACACTTTGCTGCCTCCAAAACTGGCTAAAATTTTAATTTCTATATACCTTTTTTGCAGTTTAATGTTTGATTGTACACCACCCAAAGTCCCTCTTTGAGGGAGATGAGCAGTTCAGAAGTATGAAAAATATCCAGCCTTAATTATTTGTATAAATCACTTAAGGTGGTGAACATAGCTAACACTCCTTCTTCCTCCTATTTCTCCTTCAACAACCCTGTGAGATGGGTTGGGTTGAGAGGGAGGGAGGGAGGGAGGGTTTAGCCAAAAGGCACCCAGTTGGCTCTTGTGCCTAAGACAGGACTAGAACTCCCAGTCACCTGCTGATTAGCACAATCTCACCCAGTGAGCTTTCATGGCTAAGGCTGGACTTGAATTCCTGGTCTCCTGATTTTTAACCTGCTGCCTTAACCACTAGATCAAACTGGCTCTCCAAAATAAATAAAAAATATTAAAACAAAACAAGTGTGCTTCTTCCACTCCTGAGCTGCCCCCAGTCTCTGGTTTCCCTGCTCCAAAAAAGACCCCAACAGGCTCAGGTGTTGATGGCGTAAGAGGGGTCAACCCAGGGTGTAGCAAAGCTGCCTTTTCCAATTGATTGACGATGCTCTTGTCAATGCTTGATGGTATTCAATCACTGCTCCAGATGTTTGGGGGTTGCATCCAAGGTGCCTATTACTATTGGAACGACCTTTGCTTTCTTTTGCCACAGTTGTTCTATTTCTATTCGCAGGTCTCATTATCTTCTCCAGTTCTTTCTCTTCTGTTTTCCTGTGTCCAGGTCCTGCCATGTCCACTATCATTATTATTAATGGCATTGTGTGTGTATATGTGTGAGACAGAAATTACACTCTTTGTGGCACCTCTGCTTTATAATAATTTAAGGGTAATGATGATCTGGAGCTTATCTTCACTAATATGATGCAATGGCTCTTCCAGTAGTTAAGTAAATAAATTCAATACATTTTTATTGATTGTATATATATATGTTAATTCATTATAAGTCAGCAAGGAAAATTGAGGGGTTTTCCCCTTATCAGTGATCAACTTTACTGCCTTTTCCACAGATATGGAAAATCAAGCACTTCCCCGATTGATTAGATTATTTTTGAAAGATTTGTGCTTTTCTTCATTTATCTAGCTGAATACCTCTCCTCTCTCTTTTAAATTTTTAACATTGCCTGGAGATTTATTCCTTCCCCCACTCTTATTTCCTCTTTGGGTGAAAATCGTTGCTTTAATCACATGATTAAATCACATTTTTACCTTGGGAATTTGTTGCCAGTATCTCTAATGATAAGGAAGGAAGGAAGGAAGGAAGGAAGGAAGGAAGGAAGGAAGGAAGGAAAGACAAGGGAGGGAGGGAGGGACAAGAAATGATGGAGGGATGTTGGGGGGAGGGAGGGAGGGCAAGGAAAGAAGGAGGGAGGGAATGAGGAGGGGAAGGACAAGGAAGGAACGGAAAGAAAGAGGGAAGGACAAGGAAAGGAGAAGAGAGGGAGGAAGGAAGGAAGGAAGCATTTTCACAGGTGCTTAACTGAGGTTTCTTCGGGTTCCTGTTTTACCTGTGGGGGCCCATCAGTCTTCCTGATTTAATGAATCAGCCCTTTCAGATTTACATCCTCTATGGAGCGCACTTAATTGAACCGTTCCGTTCTGATGAAGGACAGGGCAACGGGGCAAGGCCTGGGCTGGCAGAAGGGAAAGCAGTGAACCGGAGCCACCGTCCCATCTGTCCTGAAAGTAACGGAGGCAGCCGGGGCCGGTCTCCGGCGAGCGCGCCAACAGCCACCGCCCCTGCAGAGGAGCATGAAAGGGGCCTTTGTAGTCTCAGGCCAGGCATGCCAGGAGCCAGGGAAAGGGCCGGGCGCTGTGCCCTCCTGCCAGTTATTTATAAGGGCCAGCAGGTATTCCATATCCACCCCCAGCCCATTGCTGGAGTCCATGGCAAACTCACCTGATCCTGTGTGGCTGCTGCCAGCACACACACACACACCCGGTCGCTTCCTCCCCCCCCCCCCCCCCCGGGGCTGAGGAGCCAAAAGTTGGCTGCCATCATCCAGTGGCTTCTTCTGGGCTCAGGGAGTCCCCAATAAGGCCAAGCCAGACATGCATATATATAAGGAATGTCTTCTTTAACGGCCTGATTTGGGAGCTTCCCATTCCACATTTTTAACTGGAGTACCATGGTGCATCTCTTGAACCCCAGAGAAGGGGTCAGTTATCCATCCAAAGCTGCTATCAAGCTATTCCTGCCTGCCTGCCTGCCTTTGTTTGGAAAGGAAATGCTGGGGAAGCATCAGGCTAGAAAGCGGGAGACGAGGAGTTCTAGCTTTCATACTTGCCTTAGCTATGAAAGCCAGCTGGGTGATTTTAGGCCAGTCACCAGGAGACTGGGACTTCTAGTCTGCCTTAGCCATGAAAGCCTGCTGGGTGACTTTGGGCCAATCATTCCTTTTAAGCCCAAGTCACCTCGCAGGGTTGTTGTGGTGGAGAAAGCCGGAGGAAGAAGGTGTGTTGGATAAGTTGGCTACCTTGAGTTCCTTGTAAAATAATAAAGGCGGGATACCAGTAAACAAATAAATTAAAATAAAAAGAGAGAATTAGCAACAGCATATGAGGGGCTCTGCTCCCGCCAAGCCCGCTCTGCCCCATCCCACCAGTAAAATTTGTTCCTCGAGGAAAGATTATTGCACACACCCAAAGCATTGCCAGAAAGGCTCCAGCCAGTTGCTGCAAATACCATAATCCTCTCCCACATTCCACCTAGAGCAGCATTTGCACACAAGTGGGGAAGCATATTTCATAGACATGTGCCTAGGCATATGTATCTTCATTTCATACTCCCATCCTTCAAGGAGTTGCTGTTTTTCTTTTTAAAAAAATCTTGCAGTGGTTCTGTTGTGGGCTGGAAAGAAAGGCAGTATTTATATTTGGCTGAGATTTGCTTCACCCTGATTGTTAAAGAGGCCCCCAAAGGCTGGGCTCACGCAGCGCCTAAATTCTTAAAACATGGTTTCCAATGTTTTCGCGTCAAAGAAGTAGGCTTTGTGTAGTTAGTCAGCCTAGTCTTCCTGGTTGACTAACACCCCAATTAAGTTCTGAATTTAGCCAGTTTAGTACCTCAGATGTGGGGCTCTAAAATTCCCTTTTTCTTTGCCTCCTTTCTTGTGCAACCTGCTGCTTTTCCAAGATTCCAACTTCAGCTCCTAAATTTCATCAGTGTGTCTTGTGGCTATCACCAGGGCCAGAAGGTGTCAAGCTGTAAGGAACTCCCCAATTTGGGAGGGAAGAGAATTCTTCAAATAATTATTTGGCAAAAAGAGAGTTTTTTAAAAAGAGAGTAGCAATAGACGATAATAATTCGTAGCACAGGGTTGACCTGTGAGCTTGGTTGTTTGCCTGCAGACGCTTCATTACCCAACTAGTTAGTATCATCACTGCTAGAGGGGAGTGGGTTTGTGCTGGGCGGTCTTAACGCATGGGCCTGATGGGCCCCACGTGCACAGGGGCCCCATACTAATCTGTGCATGTTAACCCTTCAATGCACCTTGTATCATATAAATACAGCAACATATTTATTACATTTACTGCATTTTTAATTAATTACTAAATGCAAATATATGTTTAATTTTACTGACCATTTACATTTTTATTCCTGTGAGTAGTTGTCGTAGGGGCCCGAGTACACTGCTTTGCCTGGGGCCCATAATGCTGTTAAGATGGCCCCGGGTTTGTGGAGAGGAGGAGGAGGAAAATGATGAATGATGACTTTGGGGTTTTGATCTTGGTGATTTCTTTGCAGATGTTTCATTACCCAACTAGGTAACATCATCAGTGCTGCAAGGAAGGATATTTTGGGGTGGGGAGAAGGAAGAGGAGGAGAACTGTGAGATCCTTGGTGGTCTCTGAGCTTGGTGGTTTCCTGCCTGATGTTTCATGACCCAACTAGATGACATCATCAGTGCTAGTAGGGTTTGCTCTTATTTTAAGAGACTATTTTACATTTTCAGATGTAGCCATTTTGAGAATGAACAACCCAAACATATAGAGAATTTAGTTCAGATCCTTCTGCCCTTTCTTATTATACGCCCTTTGGTAGGTTTTTTTTTGTCAAACCTACCAAAGGTCCATTTCTTGACCTCCTCAGGCCAAAATGGAGGATATGGTCTTGGCTGCCTCTGCTGTCTGAGGAAACCCAACCTCTTCTTTAGAGCCCTAGCACGCCTTCTTCTCACCCAGCCAGAGGAGCACATCCAGCTGGCCGAGGCGATTCTCTGGCTTGTTTGCTCTTGTAATGCACGAATGGGAAGGACTCGCCATGGCAAAGCAAACAGATGAAATTGTATGGAGCGAAGAGCTGGGCATCAGTTACCACCTCCACCTGCCAGCCTCAACAAAAGCCTGATAGGTGTGGATCAGGATGTGGGGCATCCTGGTGGAGAGTGGGTGGATGCGTGGGATCCTCACTCAGGGGGAAGCTGGTCTGGCAGGTAAACTTACCTGCAAATACATCCCAGGTGAGGATTCTAGGGCAGCCAATTCTCACGCTGAAAGGCTACCTTTTGCTGGCTTGTTGATTGATGTAGAGCAGGATTTCCCAACATTGACCACTTTAAGATGGCTGGCTGGGGAATTCTGGGAATTGAAGTCCTCCTATCTTAAAGTGGCCGAGGTTGGAAACCCTAATTTAGAAGTTGGTATTCCATCAAGCGGTGCTCAGCCATTGAAGATAAAACATTGCAAACCGGTCAATAGAGACAAGGACTCCTCACAATTTGCTTGAATTTCTGCCTCCAAGGTTCCTCACAAACTAGGAGACCAGTTTGGTTTACTGGGTTAAGGCACCAGGCTAGAAAACGGGAAACCCTGAGTTCTAGTCCCACTTTAGGCATGAAAGCTGGCTGGGTGACTTTGGGCCACACTCTCTCAGCCCAACCCACCTCACAGGGTTGTTGTTGTGGGAAAAATAAAAGGAGGAAGGTGTGCTGGATATGTTTGCCACCTTGAGTTATTTGTAAAAATAGTAATGGTGGGATACAATTAAATAAATAAAATAAAGAAACTACTGCCTGAAAGTGCTGTCTTCCTGTACTTTTCCACCCATGCCGAGTTCCATCAGTTCTTATTTTTCTTTCCCAATTTTTTTTCTTTCTTTTTTCTTTTTTTTCTTTCTTTCTTTTTCTTTTTCTTTCTTCCTTCCTTTCTCTTTCTCTCTCCTTTTTTTCTTTCTTTCTTCCTTCCTTCCTTTCCTTTCTTTCTCTCTCCTCTTTCTTTCTTTCTTTCTTTCTTTTTTTTTCTTTCTTTCTTTCTCTGTCTCCTTTCCCTCTCCTCACGTTGCCTGTTTTTCGCTGGACTCCAGGTGCCAAGCCCGGAGCTGATTTCAGGATCTTATTTACAGCTTCCATCTGACCATTGTGGTCAACCCCAGCCAGCACACACCAGGCCAGAACATAATCAGCGCTTTGCTCAAAAGGGTCCATGGGAAGAAGGAAGGGAAAAAAACACAAGATGGACTGAAGTGTTTTTCATTTGGAATGAGAACGGAGGGTGATGCCAGGTCGTGGGCTCTGGAAGATAAATTTAGCACTTCTTAAGAATCCAGGTGGCTGTTCTTTCTTCTTTTCCGTCTAGCCTGAACCCCCTTGAAAATGGATATTGAAGAAACATTCACTTGGGCCTCAAACAGGCTAGAGTCCTTTCACTCATCTGGATGAAGATGTTTTCAAACCGGAATGAAACCTTTATTAGTTCAAGGGATGCTTGCAGAGCTGTTGGGTGCGTGCATTGTAATGAGACAGGCAGAGCAAAAAGAAAAGAAAACCTCCTTCTTAATAGCTTTGTGCCAGGGAGCAATCTAGGAGGACCAGTTACTACTATTTTGCTTTTTGCTACAAGTGGAATTGTCCATACTTTCACATATTTCTATTTCTAATTTCACTTAATGTATGGCTGCTTAATATGCTGAGGTTTGAGTGGTCCTTAGTGCTGTCTGAGCTTGGTTGTTTTCTTGCAGACGTTTCATTACCAAACTAGGTAACATCCTCAGAGCTGCACTGATGATGAGTCTAGTTTGGTATGAAACATCTGCAAGGAAACTACCAGGCTCAGAGAGCACCGAAGACCCCACAGTCCTCCCCCTCCTTTTCCTCTCTGCAAGCCCCACTCCTTTCTAGCACTGATGATGTTACCTAGTTGGATTATGAAACATCTGCAAGAAAACAAGTAAGCTCAGAGAGCATCAAGGACCCCACAGTCTCCTTCTCCTCCTTCTCCCCCCTTCTCCTCTTTCCCTTCTTCCCTTCTACTCCACAACCCACTGCCTTCCAGCACTGATGATGGTGCCTAGTTTGGTCATGAAATGTCTGCAAGAAAACCACCCAGCTCAGAGAGCACCAAGGACCCCTCATTTCAACCCTGAACTACAAAGCTTCTCCTCTTATCAGCATACTGAGGTTTTTGCCACTCTTGTCCAATGTGATGTTTAAGGGATTGTAGTCCAGGTTTTCAAGGCTGCCTGGACCACTCATCTTCTGCAATGGTCACATTTCCATACTTGATTACTTGCACAGGTAGCAAAGCCACCTTTGTCCAATCCTGGGGTCCCTTTCATTCTACAGGCTGCTTTATAAAATCGCACTTCCTCTTGACTGAGTTTTGAAGAAGCGTCTTAATTATTGCCTCCCTCCTCCCACTTCGCAATTTCTTGCCTCCGGGAAAGAAAAGCGTTCAGCTTAACTTCAGCTTTTTCATGGGAAACAAAAGCAAGTTTGTCTTCTGTGCATACTTCGTGGCCATCAACCTGCTGTGGTTTGGTTTGGTTTGGTTTTGTTCTGAAATGCAAAAGCTCACCCATCCATTTGTATGAGTCAGGCAGGTGGGAAACGGTTCCAGATGAGTGAGGCCCATTCAGTCTGGGATATTCTGGTGAGCTTGGACCATTTTTGAACCAGATCCTGGCTTCCTTTTGGCTAAGGTGGAGCTGGTCCGTTGGCATCTTACCAAGCGAGCTCAGAGAATGGGCATCCCCGATTGGTTTTTACGATGAAGAACGGTAAATCCCGAACCAGGAAACAATATCCTGTTCCTTTGAGGCCTCTGCAGCCACACCTTGCCTTTATCACGGTACAAGAGAAGCAACCAGGAAGCTGAAATGCCTGTGTGTGCATTCTTCCTCCTGGTTTATTCTGGACCCAGGCAGAGAGAGAGTTTGCCATCCCCAGAGAGCCAGACTACTTGCAGGTGCTCATTTGGTGCTCAATGCCATGCTGAACAGTTGCCTAGGGGAACCTGGGCAGAACAGAATACAGCAGTCCAGCCTCGAAATAAAGCTTGCTATCCTCAGCAAGGTCAGCCCATAGATCTATTTTTACTTATTTTTTTATCCTGCCTTTATTACTACATAAGTAACTCAAGGCAGTGAACATATTTCCAAATATGCCTTTCTCCTCCTAGTTTCCCCATAACGACAACACTGTCAGGTGAGTTGGGCTGAGAAGAGTGACTGGCCCAGGCACCTAGTTTGCTTTCCAGCCTAGGGCGGGACTAGAACTCACTGTCTCCTGGTGATTGGCTAAAGTCACCCTGTCTGGCTTTCGTACCTAAAGCAGAACTAGAACTCATAGAACTCCCAGCCTCCTGGTGATTGGCTCAAAGTCACCCAGCTTGCTTTCATGTCTAAGGTGGGACTAGAACTCACTGTCTCCTAGTGGTTGGCTCAAAGACATCCAGCCAAGTTTTATGCCTAAGGCGGGACTAGAACTCATAGGCTCCTAGTGATTGGCCCAAAGTCATCCAGCTGGCTTTCATGCCTAATATGGGACGCTGAGCCTGCGCTCTGCTGAGGGCAGCTTGGCGGTTCAATTCCAGTGAGAGAATAAACTGTATAGGGACAGGAAAGGAGCCTCCCCTGATTGCCTACTGGCATTCAGGCGTCCCGCAGGTAAGAGAACACTGCCCGAAAAAATTCCTTTCACAGAGGCAGCCAGCCACTTTGGTGATCCCTGGCTAACACGTGCCATACACTTTTTTTTTTTAAAAAAGGGATTAGAATTCACCTTTTCGTGGTTTCTAGGCCAGCACCTTCGCCACTACAGCAAACTGGTTCTCTGGTAGCTTGGTGGCAGCCTCTCTTAGAGGACAGCCACGACTGCAAGAGGACCTCTGTTGAAGAACTGAGGGACACACTTCAGCTCAGGGCCTCGGTCTTTTTATTTTTCCTTCCCTGGCAAAGGTGGCACAGAGAAGCTGCAGAGGCCTGACCTTCTCTCCAGCCAGTCTGCGGTGTTTCCATTAAGAAGGTGTTGCTGGAATGACGTTTTGCCCATCCAGCTCTCCGAATAAAGAGCTCTTTCTGGTCAGGGTTTTATCCTAACCCGCCTTGGCCTGGAAACTCTTAAAAAACAGCCCTGCGAAGGAAAGGAGAGAGATGGTCCAACGGAAAAGACGGGCGAGGCGCGAGGCGGAGGAGATTGAGAGGGTCACCTCTCTTCCCACTTGGGAAAGTTGTCATTTTGGGCAGGCTGGAGGTCACGGAGAGATTGGTGGGCCCTCCTCTACACATCAGGGTGACAGTTGCAAGCAAAGCTTTGCCTCTATTTTAGGCATGGACACCTTTGGGTTCCTTCAAGTGTTGCATCAGGCTTGCCTTCATCTGTGCAGGCTTGGCTGGGGATGAGGGGAGGTGCAGCTCCTCCAAATGTGAAAGGCATCTGGTCGGGGAAGACCTTTGGGACACGGCAAGGATGGGGGGCTACCTTAGGAACTTGCCTCTTGCAACAGCTTAAGAGGTGGGCTTGGCAGTAAGACGGTCCCTCCCTCCATAAAAGTTGTCCCAACCTAGAACTGGGGGAAGGCTGGAACCCAGGCCTCCCTGGACAGGCCTGTCAGGATAAAATGAAGCCATCTGGAAGCCTTTGGATGCTGAGGTGTAAGGGCGGGGTGTAAATATCGCCCTGGTTCAAATAAACTGAGATAAGCAGACCTGGCCCCATCCCACTTCCCATTTGCAGGTGAGAGTCTCAATGGGCCTACCTAACAGGATTGGTGTGAGAACCTGAAGCATTTGACCCAGAAATTGTGGGGCCATCAGAGGAGGAGAGCTGGCTGGGGATGAGAGGTGCTGTAGTCCAGCCTGCCAAGGAGTAAAAAGCCAGATTTTGTAGCATCTGATGCGCCCTTCCCAAGGTGGGGCGGGGGGGGGGGGGGGGGGGCGAAACTTCTCCCCGTATGTCTTGACCTGGCTGATTTCTGCCTAGCGAGCTAGGAAGCCAGGGGGCGGTGGGGAGGGGGGAGAGGACTTAGGATCGGGCGTCCTCTGGTCTTTCCCCGTCCGACCGGGCGGAGGGCGTCGGCCACCGCCCCCCCCGCCCCCCCCCCGGACACAGAGGCCCCTTTTTCCCTCCTGGCCGGGGTGTTGTTTTTTCCAGGAATGTGCGGAATCGCGCTGCGTCCGGCCAGCCGGCGGATCCGCGCACACTGCCTCCATTCAAGCCGGCGCCCGAGACGGCAGAAACCGCATCGCGGGCTGGCTGGCTGGCACCCCGCGGGCAGCGGCCGATCCGCCCCTGCCAGAGCAGCCTTCGCGGCCGGCGGAGCGGGGCGGAGCAGCGCCCTCCTTCCCCGGGCTGCCCTCCGAACGCGGCGCCGGGCTGCAGCTCTCATCATCGGCCCTAAAGCATCCTCAGGCAGGCTGCCGGGTCCAGAACTGGAGGAAGGGAGCTGTTCTCCCACCTCCCTTCGGGAGGGCGCCAGGTTGGGGAAGGCGGACGTGGCAGGGCAAGCAGAAGGGAGGACCTGAGAGTCGGGACGGTTTTTCTTCGTGAGCTGCGAGCGGATAAAATGTGTCGGGCAGACTCTTTATAGCTCAGAGTTATATGAGGGTTCATTGGCGCTCTCTGAGCTTGGCGGATTTTTTTTGCAGATGTTTCATGACTGGACTAGGTAGCAGCATCAGTGCCAGAAGGATGGGGAGGGGGGTGCAGAGAGGAGAAGGAGGACTGTGGCATCCTTGGTTCTCTCTGAGCTTGGGGGTTTTCATGTAGAGGTTTCATGACCCAACTAGATAAGTTCATCAGGGATGGAAAGGAGGGGGTTTGCTGAGAGGAGGAGGAGGGTTGTGGGGTCCTTGGTGTTCCCTGAGCATGGGGGTTTTCTTGCAGATG
>WNWU01014284.1:0-11443 GCA_012654045.1 Ptyas mucosa | reverse complement strand
TGGGAATTGAAGTTCACCAATCTTCAAGTTGCCAAGGTTGAGAAACATTGCTATAGACACTGCAATCGAAACAGAAGTTAAGAGAATTTCATAGATATTGATTATCCGTTTTTCTTGTGGATTGTACTTTTCTCTTAAAATCATTTATTTGATTTGGATGATAGGTCAGAGGTTACTTGGAAAGGGAAAGCAAAATTTCAGTTGCTTTCTGAGGCATGGTTGACTTGGAAAAAAATGTTAACAGTGATTTGTTTATTATCAATAATAATCCAACTATTTGTAAGTCTCACTAGGGGTTAGGAGTCATTATATCCCCAGGGCAGATTTATAAATGTTTCAGAGGAACTTTTTGTTGTTGTTGTTCTAATCATCCCGAAAAGCAAGAGCGAAAGACACAGAATTGAAACGAAGACACCGCCCTGAGCTGTCTCTAAAGCACGATATATTAAATCAACTCTTACCCTTTTCCCAACAGAAAGCACATGTATTTAAATATAAAGCCATTACAAAAAAATATATATATTTGAATTATATTCCCTGTTCCACTTCAGGCTGTGGCGTAATCGTCTTTGGTGTAACCAAACCCCTTTCTCTACGTGTAACAATGGAAGTCCTCACCAAGCTTGATTCTGACCTAAACAGGTTTGAGTATCCCAAGACGAAATTTCAATCATTGACTGTAACATTTTCATTGAGACAGCAAAGTCCTAGGCTGCAACACAATCTCTTCCCTCTTCGTTTACATGTGGACATTTGCCATAACTCCATTCCTGGAGAGATAAAACATAGCTAAGAACTGAAACATTCCGAGTGAGGCCCCTCAGTCTGAGATGGTGAGGTTTTGCCCTTGGGGAATCCATGCTGACTAATGACCTCCATGTCAACGTGGACAGGGATCCACCACTGGTCTTAACCAGTCTGCCCTTGATAGCAGCAAGGCATGGAGCTGGGTTTTGTTTTTTTTCTTTCTTCTGGCTGTTCCCTGCTCCCTGTTACTTTGGGCACAAGAGTCTGTTGAAGCAGAAGGTATTGTTGACCATGATGAGATTTGGAAAGTTCATCCGAATCAGATAGACCAGGCCTCACGGTAAGCTCCTTTCCTCTACCCATATTGTAGCTGGCTGGTGATGGGAGGGAACATCTTGTGGATGGTCTTCCTGGTGATTTTGGCTGAGTTTCTCTGATCCATCCAGTGTCCTTCCTTTTGATTTGGTGGTAGGGTAGCAGCCTTACGAGGCATTGAGCAACGAACGGCTGTAGAGGCTCTGGTAGTAGGAACCGGTCTCGCCGAGCGAGGTGGAGCTCTCGTAGGTATGTTTATTTTCCACTGAGTGTGGGGAGTTGTAGCCGCTATACGCCATAGCCTGCTCATAGGATTTCAGGTCAATCTTATGGCTTTGCTCGGTGGACATCAAGTTGGTGATGGAAAAGGGATGATTGAAGTTGAACTGAGGGTCCATTTTGAGATCGTTCGGAAGATCCAGGTTGGTAATGGAGTTGGCAAAGTAGTGACTAGTCATAGATTGGGAGATGGGAGCTGGGGAGGCCTCAGACGCCGGGGAGGAGCCCTGAGCTCCTGAACAATCAAGTTGAACTAAACTTCTTTGCTCCTCAGAACCATGGGAGGTGTCTGAATGGCCAGACTCGGCTCCTTCTGAACCAGGATTGGGACTCTGACCTTCCTGAAGGCCTTCAGAAACCTTTGAGGCTTGCTCTCGAGCGTGGGAAGCCTTGGAGTTGGTCTTCTTAGCCTTGTCCTCGATTTTGAAACGCTTCTGGCGTCTCAGGTAGCAGCCATTTTCAAACATGTTGCCCGAATTGGGGTGGAGGGCCCAGTAGGACCCCTTGCCTGGCTTGTCTGGCGAACGGGCCACCTTGACAAAGCAGTCATTGAAGGACAGCGAATGGCGGATTGAGTTCTGCCAACGTTGCTGGTTCTCACGATAGTAGGGGAAGAGATCCATGATCCACTGATAGATCTCATTGAGGGTCAGCATTTTGCTGGGGGCCTGCTGAATGGCCATGGTTATGAGGGAGATGTATGAGTAGGGCGGCTTGGCATGGGTCAGCGTGCGCCGGTAGGACTTGTTGATCTCCTTGGGCCTGCTCATGTTTGGGGAGGAGTAACCCAGAGGGGCCATGGTCTGGCCGACGTTTTGGTAGGGTGACAGTGAATGGGGGGGCTGGGCTCCCAGTGGCGTCAACACTGGGCTGACCGGAGATGCCACTGTGGGGAGACCCATGGGGCTGCTGGCGTTGGTCAGTCCAGTGACCGAAGGGCTGCTCAGGCCACTGTTTGGGTAACTCATATTTATAGAATTGGGAGAACTCAATGGATTGAGGGTCACATAAGAATTAATAGGGTTCATCGGCCCCAAACTGGATGCCATTGTGCTGACGGAAGGAAACACCTGAGGAAAAGAGAAGAAAGACTTGGTCAGAAGATAAGTTCTATGGCGAGAGAGTCACAAAACAGGCAGAAAATCCATAGGTGAAGCTTTTCCCACTGTTGGGATCAAGTTGAACATTGATTTATGCTGCTGCTTCCGAGATACTTCTAATAGAAGCAGAGAGTCAGCTGCTGACAGTACAGTCATCTGAGACTTGTTGGTCTCAGGAGAGAATAATAGAAAGGGAAGACACAGCACAGTTTATCTAGGGAACTAGAAGGATAGGGCCCCAATGATTCATAGGGGCTAACCCAATGTAGTTTCAGGACATTTACAGAACTCTTATCTCTGTTTCATTGAATGGATCAGCCCAACATTTTTTCTATGAGGTCTTGCATTACCTACTACTCATTGGAAGGAGGTTTTTTTCTGTCCCTTTTCCAACAACACCCCAAAATGCCACCAAACTATAATTTTGAATGTGACCAAAGGAGATATTTAGTCAATGCCTACCTGGAATGCAACCCACATTGATTACGTTTTATTTTTGTTAACTGTAAGCAGAATAAAATTTAGAAGACTAAACCTCTGGTCCCAGTGACCAACCCAGACTGGATCTTGCAGAATAAAATCACATCTGGTTTTGGCTCTGTATCACCCAATTCTTCTTAAAATGCAGCCTTCAGCCCCCTGCTCAAAAGCCACACTCGGCTCTTCGATTGTGGCATTAAAAAATTGGGATTTTTTTGCCATAAATAGAGGCAGATTGACAAATGCATAAGTTTAGCAATTTCCCATTTTAGCTTAATCTTGGCTCTCCAGTATTTGTTGGCTCAAAATCACAGAAGAGAGGTGTTGTTTATATTAGATAGGGACTTAATTGACAATCTGATTCGTCTTCTTTAATGAATGGAGAGTCGCTGCCAAGGGCTAGGTGAAACCAGTTAATGTAGATTGGTATCATGCTGGCCCTTGGCTGCGTCAGCAGAATAGCAAAAAGGAAATGCTGAATTTGCATAGGGTTCTATGGAAGATAGGAAGTGCACCTGAAGAGGTGAGCATAGGGTTCAGATCCCAGAACAGTTAGGATATTTCCTGGATCTGAATCATGAGCACCAAGCCGGTGGGGGGGGGGGGGGGGAGATTAGAAAGCAGGGCTAGAGACACAAATCAAAGCAGCTTCCTCCAAGCCAAATTCTTCCAGATGATTTGGACTACAGCACCCAGAAGTCACAGCCATTTCTTAGCCCTTGGATTTGTAGTGGCAACATAGTATTCTAACTTTGTTGGAAACTGTATGATGGCACACAAACACACACCCACACACACGCCAGTCTTCTCAAGGAACAGGATTCTCAGACTTCTAGAGAATTTCAATTCTCAAAGTCCCATAAGCCAGCAGACTGTCCTCTTATTCACACAGTGATCCAGGGCTCTCTTGTGTGTGCAAAGTACTTTGAGCTATTTCAAATTCTGTGCAATAAAAGTATCCCAGAGAGTATATCCGAACTTAAAAATATTATATATGGCATACAGAAAGTGGTGGCAGAAATTTTGGGTTCAGTTGTGGTCGTACATCAAGGGCTACCTGTATAGTTCCCATCATCACCATTGGCAACACCATGATGACTGTGAAGACTGGACCTTGCGATTCAACAAAAAGAGAATATCTATCTCAAAGTTATCTAAGGAAGGCAATGGATGGAAACGTTAAGAAGAGAACCAACATAGAAATAAGAAGAAATTTCTTGACAGTGAGAACAATTAACCAGTGGAACAGCTTGCCTCTAGAAGTTGTGGGAGCTCCATCACTGGAGGTTTTCAAGAAGAGACTAGAAAGCCATTTCTCTGAAGTAGTATAGGGTCTCCTGCTTGAGGAGGGGGTTGGACTAGAAGACCTCCAAGGTCCCTTCCAACTCTTATTCTGTTATTTTGTGCCTTGTGCTTAGGAAAGAACACTTTGGAGAGTCATCCTCAAATGACGTCTGATCCTCAAACAGTAATTCATCACCTCGGAGCAAAAAAATGAACTTTCGGTTGACTCCGATTTGGCTGGCTTTGTCTTGGATGCATATTGCAACTTAGTTTGGTGGGCCAAACCTCCTAAATCCTTTTTAGAATAAGGGAAGGAGATTAGGAGTCACCAAGGCCAGGGTCCCATTGTCTCTGAGATCATGGATGGCTTTTGAACCTTCTTTCCTTATCTTAGATTAAAAGGAGCTATTTCAGGGCCACTCTCGAAGACCCTTGTCACATGACTGGGATTTACTAGCCAGATGTTTCTTAGGTCCAGTAGGAACTTTTCCCCCTAAAATGGACAGCAACCTTTGGAACAAGCCCTGGGAGGATTCCTTGACAAGGACATTTTGAAACCCATGCAAGATGCCTCATCTCTTGCTCCAGGGGTCAAATCTCTAAGGGTGAGGAGCAAAGACAGTTAGCCCTCGATTTATGACTAGTGATGTAGGTTGCTAAGTGAGACATTGGTTAAGTGAATTTTGTCCCATTTTACAACCTTTCTTGCCACCATCGTTAAGTGAATCACTGCAGTTGTTAAGCTAGCCACATGGCTGTTAACTGAATCTGGCTTCCCCGTTGACTTGCCTTGTCAGAAGGTCGCAAAAGGGGATCACGTGATTCGGGAACACTGCAACCGTCATAAATATGAGTCAGTTGCCAAGCACCCGAATTTTATTCACATGTCTGTGGGGATATTGCAGCAGTCGTAAGTGTGAAAAATGGTCATAAGTCAATTTTTCAGTGCCATTGTAACTTTGAACAGTCACTAAATGAACAGTTGTAAGTCAAGGACTACCTGTGTATCTTTATAAATATAGGGTGAGGTGTGCTGTTTGTCCCAGATCCGTCATGTATTTACCAATAAACCAGCTGTGCTGCATACTTAGGGATTTGATTGTTTCTGACACCAGAATGGATGCAGCAAACATAACTTGCCATATAAATTGGCAAGTTATGTTTGCTGCATCCATTCTGGCAGTTGTCATAGTTCTTTTTCCTGGCACTTATAGGGAGCTAAAAACAATAAGGATGAATCTTATCCTGGCTCAGTTGTTCGACTGGATGCTTTTTGTGGAGTCTAAACATTTCTGCATAATTCTGTGAGCTACGGCCAGCTTTTTCATCAAATTGAATATTCACGGACTATATGAAATATTAGAATTGTAGATAATCAATTACACAGCCAATAGGGTCTCAAGTTTCCCAGTACTTGAGGACTGTCATAGAGAAAAAAAGGCCAACCTATTCTCCAAAGCACCTGAAGGTGGGACAAGAAACAACAGAAGCAACGGATGGAAACTAATCAAGGAGAGAAGCAACCTAGAACTAAGGAGGCATTTCCTGACAGTGAGGACAACTCATCGTAGAACAGTTTGCCTCCAGAAGTTGTGGGTGTTCTAACACCTCTCATTCTATGTCCTAGAGCAGGGGTCTCCAACCTTGGCAACTTTAAGACTTGTGGACTTCAACTCTCAGAATTCAGCTTTGTTGGCTGAGGAACTCTGGGAGTCCACAAGTCTTAAAGGTTAAACCTGTCAAGGTTGGAGACCCTCGTTCTAGAGTGTATCAAGTCCAATTTAAATCTGGAATCGAGAGCTGTGGGTTGAATTCTCCAGATGTGGCAAAAGGCGGAAAACTTTGGAAGAATTAATCTTCGTTTTCTGGGAAGGCAAAGCAATTCTGCTCACACAGGGCATGGGTTCCCTCATTTCTTCTCCCCCCCCCCCCCCTTTGCATTTGGTGAATTTCAGCATTCTTCCCTTTAGGTTTTGACAAGTCTCGAGGTTGGTGGGGGAATAAAAGAGCTTGAATTGCAGTTTTGGGGAGGGAAGATTTGCTTCCTCCAGGGCCGCTCTCATCTTCCAGATAGGCCCAAATCCTCTCCAAACAGCCCAGCAGACGCAGGGATTGTGCAAGTGAGCCCAGGGCCGTCACCCCTCACCCTTCCCCCTGAGTAGGCAGCCTTGGACGTTAGCATCTGTTGTTTGCCTGGGGTCTGGCAATCAGTGCTGCTGAGCTTGGTTCTCTCCCAAAAGGACAGAGGGAGCTCTTATTCCCCCACCCACCCCACGTGGACAAGATGACCTTTAGAACATGAGAGCAGCAGGGCTGCGGCCCACCCCTTAGTTGGGAAACCGGAGTTCAACCCCCTGGTGCAATTGAGAGAGAGATGGAGAGAGCGATGCAGAATTTAACAGAATGACAGAGTTGGAAGGGACCTTGGAGGTCTTCTAGTCCAACCCCCTGCTCAAGCAGGAGATCCTATACCCTCCTGGACCAAATGGCAGTCCAATCGCTTCTTAAAAATCTCCTGTGTTTGGGCACCCACAACTTCTGAAGGCCTTCCACTGATGGACTGTTCTGATCTTTTCAAATCTTCAACCTCTGTTATTTTATCAATCCAGCCAGCCGACCTCTGGCTCATGCCCTGCAGATGTGCTTGGCTGCAGTTTCCATCCTGACCCCTTATCCAGTATTGCGGGTAGAGATTAGGAAAAAGCTCCATTCCATCGGGATAACAGTCGATTAACTGAATTGGGACAGTCACTTTGATTTCCCAGTCAGAGGGCAAGCCTGGGAAGGCTTACTCAGAAGCACGTCTTGCATGTGATCCCAAAAAGTGAGCCCACCCCCACTCCCGTCGCAACTTCAGCCCTGAGCAATTGCGACATTGTGCACCCTGGGTCCTCCAGACCACTGTTGTTGTTTTTTAAATACACATTTTGTCCTTCCTTAAACACCAACACTGGTGGCGAATGACGATCCGTTTGTACGAGTACCTTGAGTTGGGGATCAAGAGTTCTTAACTAAAGAACTCTTGATCCTTTAGGGCTAATCTGGGTTCGATGAATGGCTTTTAAAAACTTCCAAGGACTAACCCCCCCATCCCCATCCCCATCCTCCAAAGTTGGGATTCATTGGGCCGCCTTTAGTTACGTTTTGCAATATAAGGAAAGAGTCAGAAAGTCTGTTCCGTGTTAGAAGCAGCCTGTTTCTCTTAGATGATTCCTTTCCCTAATTTTTCTGGTTTCCAGATTACTTGGTTTATAATCCAAAATCTGCATGAGATACACATGACAATAATTCCAAAGAAACATGCCTTTTGGCCTTCCTTCCTTCCTTCCTTCCCTCCCTCCCTCCCTCCCTCCCTCCTTTCCTTCCTTACTCACACTAAGGATCCCAGCAGGGGTAAAAAAAATGTAAAACCTCTTCTTATCAAACAAACATCAGCTAAGTATACAAAGGCGAAATAGCCATTCAACTGGGGTCTTCAGCATGAGTGGGAGGCATCCCAGAGGAAGGGTGACTCTGCTTACCTCCCAGGAGTGGGGTGAGGGCAATGGATTAAAGTCCCTTCCCCAACCAGGTACTCTGTACTTGCCCTGATAACTGCAGTTCCCAGAATTCAGGGCACCAGATTGAGCTAAACCAACCTATCCCAACCGCCCTGAAAATTTCATCCCCCCCACCTCACTCCAATTTGCTGGCTTCTGGTCAAAAGCAAAACCAGAGGTACAAAGAGGATCTACGTGGCAGATGCGGTGTCTGTGCTGTCCCTCCGTGTTTGAGTTGACTGCATGTTCTGTCACCCTTGCTCAAACTTTAGCCGGCCAAATCAGACCCTCCCACAGGCCACAGGTGCCCCCCCCCATCCCTTCCAAATCTGGCTGCCAAATTGAAAAGATTAAAGTGAAAGCAGGCAAGAACGGTTATGATTCAGTGTGTGCGGAACGCGGGTTATCAAATTACCATTTAATTAAGGGTAAGAACGAGAAATAAATCAATTTTGCTTCCTTCTGGAAGCTGTCCTCCTTCTAGCATCCTATCCGAAAGCTGAGCGTGGCCTTGCCTGAAACAAACCCGCGGCTTCTTTCATACCTCCTCTGTGGGTTGATTTCCCAAACCCCTAAAGCTACCGCCCCCCCTCCAATCCCCAGCCCAGGTATGGTACTAGCCTTGGGAACAATTGAAGGAGATGTTTCAGTTGAAGCCAGGGTGGTCTAGTGGTCAAGGCACCAGGCTAGGAAGTGGAGACCACAACTTCACTTTTACCCTACTCATGAAAGCCGGTTGGGTGACTTTTGTTTAGTTTATTTATTTATTTGGGAAATGTATATGGCTGCCTATTCACTCACCGCCACTCTAGGCGGCTTACAAGCAATAAAAACGCAGCATAGAAAATAAAACTTTGCGCCAATCACCAAGAGACAGTGAGTTCTTGTTCCGCCTTAGCGTGAAAGCTATCTGGGTGAATTTAAGCCAGTTGCTTTCTTTCTCAGCACAACCTACCTCACAGGGTTGTTGTTGTGGGGCAAATAGGAGGAGGAAGGTGTGTTGGATATGTTCACCACCTTGAGTTATTTGTAAAAACAAAGGTGATAGATGGATGGATGTTGAAGCTGCTTGCAAGAGATCTGTTAGTAGGACTACAGTTGTTACTTCTTGCAAAAGACCAACCCAAGACAAGGGTCTGGGCTGTTGTGCAAGGTTCTCAGGGCAGGATCCTCCTTCTCTCCCGGGAGAACTGCACCCTAGGGCAGGAATCGCCCCTAGCTTGCTCTCTCCCATTTTAAGAACTGGCCCGCTTGGGATGAAACTCTTATAGCTTCTCTCCAAGCTCGGCTCACAAAAAGTGGAGGTAATGAGTTAACCATTTTGGACCCTGAGCTGGTGGGGGGAGACAGAAGCTCCTCAAGGAGCAGGGATTAGGAAGGCTCCAAAGCAGATACGCATTTGGGAGGAGTGGAAGTACCGGAATGATTCAGCCGAAGGCCACGGATTGTGTTTTCCTGCCCAGGAATCCCGTTTCTGAATGCCAGCCTGCAGTGTTCAAAACACAGGGACAAACATCTTGCAAAACGCTGCCTTCCTCTTGCACACCTTGGTCCTGTATTCGTGGTGATGGGAGGCACTGGGTTTCCCTTCCAACTATCCCCTGACCTTCTCTACTGGCACCTTCCAGAAAGGCTGGCTTGAAGCAAGAAGCTAAATGAGGAAGGGTTGGCAACTTGAATCCTGAGGGCCCTTGCCTGCCCTAAATTTCCTCCCACTCGAAAGAGCTTGCCCCTCACACCAGGGCTCTCCAACCATGGCAATGTTAAGATTTGTGGAATCCCAGAATTCCTCAGCCGGCCTTGCAAGGAATTATGGGAGTTGAAGTCCGTAAGTCTTAAAGTTGCCAAGGTTGGAGAGCCCTGCCTTATATAGTTGGGGGCTGGGAAGCCACAGCTTTCTCTTGCTCCCAGGTGGGCTGGTTGGTTTGTAGCCTGCCTTTATTCTTTTTGCAAATAACTCAAGGAGGTGAACACCTCCCTCCTCCTATTTTCCCACAACAACAACCCTGTGAGGGAGGTTGGGTTGAGAGGGAGGAATTGGCCTAAAATCACCCAGCCACTTTCATGTGTCAGGCGACACTAGAACTCACTGTCTCCTGGTGATTGGTCAGAAGTCACCCAGCTGGCTTTCATGCCTGAAATGGGACTAGAACTCACAGCCTCCTGCTTTCTAGTCTGGTGCCTTAACCACTAGACCAAATTGGCTCCTAAAGCAGCTAAATCAAACTGGTTCCACCACAAGGTTATTGGAGCAGGAGAAAGAATCATGCCAGTTTTACCTGCGTACCAGCCTTGATTAAAAAGGCTGGGCGATTTGTGTTTCAGCAGATGGTGTCAATCAGGCTTCTAATGCTGATCCAGGATATGATTTATTTGTTTGGGAGAGCCCGTCGTGTAAACATGGCCATTGGGCTTTGTTAACGGGAATTAGCGCGCTGTATGAAGCCAGCCTATTGCGGATAAAAAGGTTGGGGTCAGTTAAGGGGCTGTGAGACATTTTATGTTGTAACAAAATATCTCACAGTTCCTCCGCAGATCTTAAGCCCCCTCACTTGGTTTCCCCACTGTCCCTTCTAGCTTGCTCTTTTAACTTGGCCATTTTAGATTTTCTTAGCATCGGAGAAGGAGAGATTGTTAGTCCATGATATCAAACCATCAGAAGGCATCTGGGAAGCCCTTCTCCAACTAACCCGTTGCATTAAATTGTATTAGTAGGAAAAGGTGCTACCAAATTCTTCCTCATCTTAATGCACAAATGGTTCCTTTTAATTTTGCCTCTTCTGTGTTAGATTGAAATTGGTCCCTATAAGAGAGCCACCCCAGGCAATGTCAAACATCTTTCTATATTCCCCAAAGGGCTGAACCCTCAATAGGTGTAAAATGATGCCCCGCCTCCCTTCCTGCTGCTTTCACGCCTTGCTAAAAACTACATTGTAAACCTGAATTATTTTTATTGCTGAAAATCAGTACATTTTTGCTGCTGTTTTTGCTGACGCTACAAAGCTTTGTCTGAACTGGCACCCTAGTTTTGTCATTGTGGCTTTGATTTTCAGAATAAAGCCTCCAGCTAATTTTATCTGAAACCTACTTCGTTAGTGCCAATCAAAATCACACTTATGTCTGCAGGTCTCTCGATCTCTTCCCTAAGCACAACGTTGCAAGACAAAATAAAAGTGAAAACATGACTCCAAAATCGATCATGAGATCTGCAGACTAGAATGAGTACAGGTAATCCTCAATTTACAACCGTTCATTTAGTGACCATTGTAAGTTACAAGAGCACTTATGACGGTTTTTACACTTACAACTGTTGCAGCATCCCCGTGGTCATGTGATTAAAATTTGGACACTTTGCAACCGACTCATACTTATGACGGTTGCTGTATCCCAGGGTCAGAAGGTCGCCCTTTTACGACCTTCTGACAGGCGCCATCAACCAGGAAGCCAGATTCCCTTAACAACCCTGTTACAAACTTAAAAACTGCAGTGATTCACTTAATAACTGTGGCAAGAAAGGTCATAAAATGGAGCAAAACTCACTTGCTTAGGAAAGACAATTTTGGGACCAATTGTGGTCATAAGTCGAGGACTACCTGTGCATTGAGTGCGTGCATTCGTCTTGGGCTATAAATAACAGTCACACTTTTCTGACCTGGCAGAGAATCAGAATTTAAAAAAAAGAAAACTGTCTTTATATTA
>WNWU01014282.1:0-19161 GCA_012654045.1 Ptyas mucosa | reverse complement strand
CCTTCAGTGGTCATCTAGCTGAACCCGCATCATTTACATTATTCCCCCCTCTGAAAGTTTTTTTCAATACAGAAACTTTCATATAATATCTAGCACAATATGACTAATCTAGGCAAGGGATAGGTATTTCTTGATCTTCATTCCCTAATCCTTGGAGGTACTCTCTCCATTCTTTCCCAGACTCCATTTCTATATATGTGTATGTTTCAGAGTTTTTATCTTCCAGAAAATGCTCTGTCACAACTAATTCCTTCTCAGTCTGTATCTCTTTCATTGCTCTGATAGATAGCTGTTTCAGCACTGGGATTGCACAAGGAATAAAAGCTAGGCCTGCCACAGCACATATCAACAAGACTAACATTTGTTTAATCCACCCGGATCCAGGCACCCAAGAAAACCACATGTCAGTTGTTTGTAACCTCTGACCTATCTTGGATGCCCTATCCTGCAATTCCTTGGCAACTTCTCTGACCACACCTGATTTATTCACATAGAAACCACAGTCTTCTCCCAGAAATACACACATCTCCCTCTGCGGTTAGGAGGTCTAAGGCACGTCAATTTCACTGACAACACCTATTTTAGGGAAAAGGTGTACTAGTCTGCATATTCCTGTCCAATTTGTTGGCAAACATAAATAGCATCCTTCGATTTTGTAGGACCACTGCTGCCCATGAATCTATCTGGTCTTGGACTTCTACCAGGGTTCCAGCAATTTGGTTCAGGCTTTCTTGAAGCTCCTCTGATAATTGCTAAAACTGTATTACTGAGTGTGTCACTCCACCTATACCTGTTCCAACTGCAGTTCCTATCCCCATGATTACTAATAGTGGGACTAGGACTGGTGCCTGTTTCTGAACATGTCCCATGAGAGGAACAGGGATGGTATGTTCTCCACTGACAACACCTATTTTAGGAAAAAGGTGTACTAGTATGCATGTTCCTGTCCAATTTGTTGGCAAACATAAATACACATCCTTCCCACAGAAGAAGAAAACTCCTTTTTCCCCTACACACACGCCTATGTTCATGGAGAAAGCATGGGTCCGATGGTTCTTTTCATTAGTCCAGACCCCCAAAGTCCCCGCCACAAACATTCCAGCCAGCGGCTGTAATGGGACTTCTAGTGAAGGGTCCTTTTGCTTATCTCTAAGGATTGGGCCTTCAAAAAGATACCGGGAGGTAGTATTCCCAGGGGGAAAGGAGACACATAAACCTGTGCTGGACCTAATGGAGAGCCAGATAGGGAAGCGAGGGGGTTGGAATAGACTGGGGCACCTTTCCTTGGATACATTCCAGGAACCCTTCCCTCCTCCCCATCTTGTGATGATGGCGGTTGGTGGTAGTGAGAAAGTGACCTTATGGTGAAATAAGTGGTGTGCAGAAGGAAAAAGATCTTTGGTTAGTTTTACATCCTTAAGGTTCATTCTAGGACCAAAGTACACTTCTGATGGACATTGTTCTTCTGTCAGAGATCCTACAGGCCTACCAGATGTCTGATGTCTCTTTACACACAGAGGGGGTATTTTCTACACCAGTGGCTGTAGGGCCAACTATTGGAAGGCGGCTTATTCCCAGTCTTTTGAATGGGTTATAAAAATCTCCTTGCCTTTGATGTTGCTGCTTTGTTTTTAATATCCCTTTTAAGGACTAGGGTAGCTTTTGTCCTTTCCCAGAGATCTTGCTCAACTGGAACAGCATGATAAAATGCAGGTTGTGGACAATGGTGAGGGCAAAGGCTTGGATTCTAAAGAAGCATTTTGAAGGCCTTCCTAAGAAGAGTGACTTTGAATTAATAGAGATAAACCTACCAGATCTAAACGATGGAGAGATGCTGCTTGAAAGTGTGCTACTTGAAAGTGTGTTTCTCAGTGTTGACCCATATATGAGAGTATACAGTAAGAGACAGATGAAGGACTAGCAGACAAACACAACCAGCAGTTTTGACCCAAGGCAGAATCAGACTGATTAACGAGACTTTGACCTAATTCCAGTATCCTTGACATGTAGTTCCCTTTCTTTAATTGTTGCAGGGGTCCGTTCTCTCTTTGTTCTATTCCCCCCTTTACCAAGATTGTCATACTCTTGACCCCAGGTCTAGGAGTTGATTTAGGATTAAGGTACCCACTCCACCTTCTGATGCCACATTGTTGGCGGGAGTGTCCCTATTCAGTGTCCTGATGCTGCTAGGTTCCTTGGGATTCTTGACATCTTCAAATCCTTCCACAGGGACAAGGGGGATTTCTTGGAATGTCCACACAACATCGGGAACTACTGTTCAAGATAGCATCACTCACTAGACCCTTTGCTAAAAACATCCAATGCCAAAAAAACCCATAATGAAATCATGTTCCTAGAGAAGAGAATGATTTGAATCTCCAACTCTTGCTTTCCATCTGGAGCAGATGCTGTAAATGGGGAGTTTGTGGTGGGTTTAGCTGCCTCCAAATAAGTATTTTGTGTGTGTGTGTGTTGTCTCAGTTCTCATATGGGTTGCAAGAGTTGATTATACTGATGCATGTTGACCAGTCATGTGTAAGAAAAACATAATCACTTCCTTTCAACACACACATACACACAGCACCTTAATATCACAACACCCTTATTTTACAAACTCACCACATCAGGAAGAGGGTTAGGGATATGTGTAACTTGGGAAAGAGCAGTATCAACCTCAGTCCTAGGCTTCCCACAGAAATGGTCCTTATATATAATACAATACCAATAGTAGAGCTAGGATAGTAGCTGCCCAGAGTCCCCACACCCAATCTTCCTCAAACATGAGTGTTGTTAATAATTGCTCACTGGATTCTATCATTGTTAATGGGTTTTACACTACAAATTACTATCATGGAATGTTGTTTGCCTTCGTTCCGAGCTTCGGCCGTGCGCTGGGAACCAGCTTCCGGGGTGGTTCAGCAAGGCCACCAGATCACCACCGTGCGTTGAGAGTCCGTTGCCGGTAGGACTCAGCAGGGTGCATTCTTCTTGAATTTTAGCACCCATGGCTTGTCAGTTTTTGTCCCTTGGTAGGTGACAGAGTCACCCTGATCTGCGGGTTTCAACCTTGTCCAGTGGACACAGGATTTTTCTTCTAAGGTCTTAACTGGTTTGTAATCGTGACCTGCAGTTGTAATAGGGGGAGATCTATATTCTTGCATATAATGCCTCAGTTGGTTGACATGATTGTTGTGCTGTTGTAACTGCAAAAGTAATCTCCTTGCTTCCACTCCCCCCTCTTTGAACTAGACCTGGCCAGCCTTGAAAGTGGTGTTTACACAAGGCAGGGGGCCTACCATACAGACATTCAAAAGGAGAAAGCTGGTATTTAGTTCGTGAGGCAGTTCTAAAAATGTACAAGGCCGTAGGAAAAAAAACCTGAAGCCATGGCAAATGGGCTTCTAAGAACAGTTTGGTAATAATTGCTTTCAATGATCTATTAGCCCATTCAAAAATATGTTTTTTTATTTTTTATCTTTTTTTTTAAGATACATAAAGCTTGAGTTAGTGCATACACTTCACAGGTTTGAACAGACCAATTTCAAGGCAAACTCCTTGCTTCCAGGATCTCTTTAGTGTGTCCATTTATAATAGCATAAAAAAATGGTTCTCCTTTCTCCAGGGGGTGTTCCCCAAAATCAGGTTTTACTTTTGTTTGTAAATCAATTACTTCAGCATAATAATGTTCTTATCCATACTGATCTATTGATCTGGTATTGGCTAAGAACTGTACTGGATTCAAATTGTGATCAGTAGTTAAAATCAAGTTTGTCTGCTGCATTAAAATTGTTTCATATTTTAGATGGGGTGCTCACAATAAGGGCTCCCCCAAAGTTCAATTTTCTACTTTCTTGGACCAGTATTTGACAGGAATGCCACAGACTTCTTTTGTCCTGCCCAATACTGAGCCAATGCTCCTTATGTGATTCCATTCTCTGTATTTACAAAGAGATGGAATGGCTTTTCCAAATTTGGCAAACTTAATACAGGAGCCTTGGTTAAAGCTTGTTTCAAATTTTCAAGGCTTCCTTTTTCATGTTCCTCCCATTTCAAACTTCAAATATATATATGTGTGTGTGTGTGTGTGTATATGTGTATATGTGTATATGTGTGTATATGTGTGTATATATATATGTGTGTGTGTGTGTGTGTGTAGGTCTTTGGCTATTCGGGTTTTCTCCCGCGTAAAATTGGAAGTGTCTTGGCAACGTTTCGACGAAGTCTCATTCGTCATCTTCAGGCTGGTGTTCTCGGCTTCGTGCTTCCAGGAGCAATGTGTGATCGCAGCTGTTTCTTCCTTTTAACTGCCAGTGGGGGTGGGAGCTGATTGGGTGGGAGCATGGCTGTGTTCTGATTGGGTGGAGGTGTGCTTTGATTAGTTGGGGGCCTGGCTGTGCTCTGATTGGATGGGGGGTTGGCTGTGCTCTGATTGGCTGGGGGTGTGCTCTGTTTGGGTGGGGGCTTGGCTGTGCTCGGGTTAGTCTGAGTTGCAGAGGGATTTGAGCTGGTGAGCTACATTGTTGTTGTTTGGCTTCGTGTTCGTGGTCGTGCCACATCTTCATGGTGGGTGTCAGTTTGCTTCATGTATGATTGGAGGGGTTTATAGTGGCCAATGATGCAGCTGTGGTCTGGCTTCTGGTCTGTGGTCGTGCCTTATCATCAGTGTGGGTCTGGGTTTGCTTTTTGCGTGGAAGTGTGGTGGTGATATCCTGTGTGGTTTTTGTGAGTGTGGGTCTGGTGTCATTCTTTGTGTTAGGGACTCGTTTGTCAATGAGGGCGGGTTTCCAAATGGCTGGTAGAGGCTGGTAAAGAGTCAAACTTTAGTGTCAATTCTCTGCCTTTAGTAAAATGCAAGCCAGATTCAGAAAATCTTCAAACTCATTTCTTTTATATAGGTTTAATTAAATATTTTAAACCTCAAAAATTTCCAGGAAAAAAATAAAATCAAAATTGTATTCAGAGCAGAAAAGAAAATATATCTGCATAGCTTTTATATGCAAAGGAAAGAAAAAAACACAGTGAGAGGAAAAGCTTTATTTGCAGACCACCCATTTCCCCCTCCTTTCTCAGGCTGTTTCAGTAGAGAGAGAAAAAAATGGTTTAAAAGAATACAAGCCGCAGCCTGCCCAACCCCGCTTCTCTCCTCCAAGGGAGGGTGGTTAACCCTCTGTGTTTCTCTCTCTAACCTCCTTCCACATCCTCAACACACAGGCATTCACAGATCTCAGTCCGGACATCTCACACACGCACATTCACATTTGTACTGCAATCAGACTTTTTCTGAAAACCAATTTCACATACAAAAAATTTCATTCACTGCTTCCTTCATGAAAACCAATCATAATTATTTCAGGAAGCTTTTTTCACAAGCCAATGTGTCCCATTTTCTAAATAACCTTTTGTGTATTGTTATTAGAAGATTTCATATTTCCTGCAGGTTTGGAAAATTTTATTTTATTTTTTTTATTTTATTTCCAATTTCTATACCGCCCTTCTCCCTGAGGACTCAGGGCGGTGTACAGCCAGAAATAAAAACATGAAATATAAATATTAAGACAATTAAAATATATATAAATTTGGCTCTAGAATTTAAAACTAACAAACCAATTAAAATATTTAAAATTTCTTCTTAAGCCAGCCCGGCTTGTTGGAAAAAATGAGTTTTGAGGGCATGGCGGAAGGCACTGAGGTCATGAATTCTCCTTATCTCCGGGGGCAACTGGTTCCAGAGGGCGGGTGCCCCCACAGAGAAGGCTCTCCCCCTGGGGGTCACCAGCCTACATTGTTTGGCTGATGGCACCCTGAGGAGGCCCTCTCTGTGGGAGCACACGGGTCGATGGGAGGTCATTGGTGACAGCAGGCGGTCTCGGAGATAACTAGGCCCTATGCCATGGAGCGCTTTAAAGGTGATAACCAACACCTTGAAGCGCACCCGGAAGACCACCGGAAGCCAGTGCAGCTCGCGCAGGAGCGGTGTTATGTGGGAGCGCCATGCTGCTCCCGTCACTACCCACGCGGCCGCGTTCTGGACCAGATGGAGCCTCCGGATGCTCTTCAAGGGGAGCCCCATGTAGAGAGCGTTACAGTAGTCTAGGTGAGAGGTGACGAGGGCGTGAGTGACTGTGCACAGGGAATCCCGATCAAGAAAGGGCCGCAACTGGCGAATCAGGCGAACCTGACAGAAGGTCCCCCTGGCTACAGCCGTCAGATGTTCCTCCAAAGACAGCTGCCTATCCAGGAGGACTCCCAGATTGCGAGCCCTTTCCGCAGGGGCCAAAGACTCGCCCCCGATAGTCAGTGATGGAGTCAACTGACTATATCGGGATGCCGGGAGCCACAGCCACTCCGTCTTGGATGGGTTGAGCTTGAGCTTGTTTCTCCCCATCCAGATCCGCACGGCTTCCAGGCACTGGGACATCACTTCGAGGGCATCATTGGGGTGGCCTGGGGTGGAGATGTACAGCTGGGTGTCATCAGCGTACTGATGGTATCTCACCCCAAAGCCACGGATGATCTCACCCAGCGGCTTCACATAAATGTTGAACAAAAGGGGCGAGAGGACCGACCCCTGCGGCACTCCACAAATGAGAGGCCTCGAGGTCGACCTCTGCCCCCCTGTCAACACAAACTGCGACCGGTCGGAGAGAAAGGAGGAGAACCACCGTAATACGGTGCCCCCCATCCCCAACTCTTCCAGCCGGTGCAGCATGATACCATGGTCGATGGTATCAAAAGCCGCTGAGAGATCTAATAGGGCTAGGACAGAGGAGCATCCCCTGTCCCGAGCCCTCCAGAGATCATCAACCAACGTGACCAATGCCATCTCCGTGCTGTGCCCAGACCTGAAACCCAACTGGAACGGATCCAGATAAGATGTTTCCTCCAGGAATTGTGGAAACTGTCGCGCAACCACACTCTCAACAACCTTCGCAATAAAGCGGAGGTTGGAGACAGGACGATAGTTAGCTAATACTGCTGGGTCCAGGGAAGGCTTCTTGAGGAGAGGCCTCACCACCGTCTCTTTCAAGGCGGCAGGGAAGTGACCCTCACTCAAAGAAGCGTTGATAATACCCTGGAGCCAGCCTCGTGTAACCTCCCGGGAGGCCAGTACCAACCAGGAGGGACACGGGTCCAGTAAACATGTGGCCGCACTAAGTCTCCCCAAAATCCTGTCCACATCATCAGGAGTCACAGAGTCAAACTCTTCCCAGGTAACATTCTCAAGACTATTCCCTGTCACCCTGCCCAGATCTACCCAGTCGGACTCCAAATCCCCCCGAATCTGAGCGATTTTGTCATACAGGTATTGTCCGAAATCCTCCGCCCTGCCTTCCAAGGGATCCTCCCGTACTCCCGGATGGATTAGAGAGCGGGTCACCCTGAACAGGGCGGCTGTACGATTCCCTGATGATGCAATAGAAGCGGAAAAGTAATTAAACTTTGCCGCTTTTATCGCCACTAGGTAGGTCTTAATATGCGACCTTACCAGTGTTCGATCAGACTCAGCCAGACTGGCCCTCCAACCACTCTCCAGGCGTCTTTTCCGGCGCTTCATCTCTCTCAGCTCCTCGGTAAACCAGGGAGCCGCTCGAGATCCGTACCGGGTCAGAGGCCGCAGAGGCACGACTCGATCCAAGGCTCCACCAGCCGCCCTATTCCAGCCAGCTACCAGGTCCTCGGCCGAGTCGTGTGCCAGATCCTCAGGAAACAGCCCAAGCTCCATCTGGAACCTATCAGGATCCATCAGGCGCCTGGGGCGGACCCATCTAGTTGGTTCCGCCTCCCTGCGGCGGGGTGTAGCGGTTCGGAGATCTAGGCAAAGGAGCGAGTGATTACATACATACATACACTCATACCATCAAACATTTCCAGACCTGTGGAGGTTGTTTTTGTTGTTTTGTTTTAATTTTATTTCCTTGGGCAACCTATAGCTTATTCTTAAAGCAGTGGGAAAACTCAGAGAGCAGTTTAAATCATAAATATGATTGTGGGCCCTAACTACTTTCCGTTTCTCCCAGCTTCAAGCCAAGATGTTCACTTAATTTGCAGGCTGACCAGACATATCACAATCAATTCTACATGCTATTATTATAGATGCATATCCAGGAATTTTGTAACAAATCACACCAAATTGATCAAGTCAAATTATATGAGTCTTCCCATTTAGACAGGTTTTGCATTTTTTTTTAATTGCCTGCTAAAGCCCAGGTGGGAAGAACAATAAACAATTTCTTCTTTATTCTTAGTTCTTTCCGAGTTCTCTGGTTTCTGCAATTTTCTTAGAGTATAGTGGCGGTTTTGGCATAATTAACAGGACCTTTTGCTGCCTCTCGTAAACAATTTATGCATAAGAGGCGGTAGGCATCTAATAGAGTCTTGTGTTGGTCATCATTAGGATTCCAATTTGGATCTACTTCTGCAGCTGCTGTGGCTTTTTTTTTTTTTTTGCACTGTATTTCCATTACATGGATACATTCGGGTTAAGACCTTTTCCTTAGCTATTTTGAATTTTTCTCGGTCCTCCAGGGAGAGTAAGGTGTTTAATAATTGCTGGATGTCTCCCCATGTGGATCTATGAGTTTGCATTATTGTACTGAATAGATCCACTATTTCATTGAGCTTCTTGCTAAACGTGCCATAATGTTGTTTCCAACAAAGTAGATCTGTCCTTGTGAAAGGCTGATATTGGAACAAGGGACGAATGATGGGCTGTCCCTGGGCATCAGTTCCATGACTCAAAAGTTCCCTTAAGGGAGGCAGAGTTTCTGCCTTCTTCAATCTCGTCTGGCTTCGAGTTCGAGAACTAATGGGTTTAAATTCTTCTTCTGTTTCTTCTTCCTCATCCTCCTGACTGAAAACTTTGTTTCTAACTATCTTTCTGTTGGTCTTATTTTTTTCTTTCATCAAACACACTCTTACACATTTCATCTGACATTTCTTAAGCCAAAGGGAAACTGCTTTCTGATTGATCTGTCACTGATCTCACTAAAAGCACTCTTCTAACCTAAATTGTAACAATGTCCTGGGGACACGATTACCCCAACCCACTACGGCCGACTCAGGATACCGGAAAGTTCCAACGGCTATCTCTGAGAACTGCGACCGTTTAACCACCCCCACAATTCTAACAAGAGACTTTAGGATGACGCCTCGTCGCCTAGGAGGGTGATCAGGCCCCCTCTTCACCGCAAAGTCGGTGGCTAACCCTCTTACATATACTCACTCTGCCGGCTTCTTCCTTCTTGGCCACTTGTTGAAGTTTCTGGGTCTGGCTGACCTTTTGGATCCTTGACTTGGTCTGCTCCTGGCAGCAGGTTTACGGCACCTCCTCACTGAAAGGTTCTTGTAGACTTCAATGGAGTCCTAATGGCCAGCCAGTGAACTTTTCCTTGGGAAGGCGTCGATCTCCGCTGGGGCAGCTGTCAGGCAGAACAAACGTCTTTGTTCCTTAGTCCCTTCGTGCAAGTCGCCAGAAAATGTTATGGAATGATGGGACCAAACAACATTCCGGGTCAGTCAGAGCCAGTTTATTTGCTCAAGGTTCAGAGCAGATTCATACCTGAAAGTCTGAACAACCAAGAGCTTTGACACAACTGTTTATATATGTTTTCAAGACAAAGGAGTTGGTGATCTAATACATTTTCCATATATGGTAAAATTACATTTGGTATCAAATACATGACTTCATATAGTTGTTCCATACATTTGTTATAATATAACGGACACTTCCTCATTACTAAACCATTAGCTTCTAGTTTATAAGGTTATTTTCAGCTAGACCACTTTCCTAAGTTCTGTAAGTACTAATGGAGTTTTTACTGCTGTCCTTAGGTAATAATTAACTCTTTGCCCCATACATGCCTTTGTGTGGATGATAGTGAAGTTTTTCAGACATTCTCTATATGGCTGTTCTTCCGTGACAGCTAGGACTCATCAGAAGATATATTACCAATAATGGGGTTTAACTGACTTTAATATAATCTCCAGCAAACATGTTTCTTTCAAACAAGCACATTTTCTTTCTTACAATACTGTGAATAATGAGGGACCTTCAGTGGTCATCTAGCTGAACCCGCATCATTTACATTATTCCCCCCTCTGAAAGTTTTTTTCAATACAGAAACTTTCATATAATATCTAGCACAATATGACTAATCTAGGCAAGGGATAGGTATTTCTTGATCTTCATTCCCTAATCCTTGGAGGTACTCTCTCCATTCTTTCCCAGACTCCATTTCTATATATGTGTATGTTTCAGAGTTTTTATCTTCCAGAAAATGCTCTGTCACAACTAATTCCTTCTCAGTCTGTATCTCTTTCATTGCTCTGATAGATAGCTGTTTCAGCACTGGGATTGCACAAGGAATAAAAGCTAGGCCTGCCACAGCACATATCAACAAGACTAACATTTGTTTAATCCACCCGGATCCAGGCACCCAAGAAAACCACATGTCAGTTGTTTGTAACCTCTGACCTATCTTGGATGCCCTATCCTGCAATTCCTTGGCAACTTCTCTGACCACACCTGATTTATTCACATAGAAACCACAGTCTTCTCCCAGAAATACACACATCTCCCTCTGCGGTTAGGAGGTCTAAGGCACGTCAATTTCACTGACAACACCTATTTTAGGGAAAAGGTGTACTAGTCTGCATATTCCTGTCCAATTTGTTGGCAAACATAAATAGCATCCTTCGATTTTGTAGGACCACTGCTGCCCATGAATCTATCTGGTCTTGGACTTCTACCAGGGTTCCAGCAATTTGGTTCAGGCTTTCTTGAAGCTCCTCTGATAATTGCTAAAACTGTATTACTGAGTGTGTCACTCCACCTATACCTGTTCCAACTGCAGTTCCTATCCCCATGATTACTAATAGTGGGACTAGGACTGGTGCCTGTTTCTGAACATGTCCCATGAGAGGAACAGGGATGGTATGTTCTCCACTGACAACACCTATTTTAGGAAAAAGGTGTACTAGTATGCATGTTCCTGTCCAATTTGTTGGCAAACATAAATACACATCCTTCCCACAGAAGAAGAAAACTCCTTTTTCCCCTACACACACGCCTATGTTCATGGAGAAAGCATGGGTCCGATGGTTCTTTTCATTAGTCCAGACCCCCAAAGTCCCCGCCACAAACATTCCAGCCAGCGGCTGTAATGGGACTTCTAGTGAAGGGTCCTTTTGCTTATCTCTAAGGATTGGGCCTTCAAAAAGATACCGGGAGGTAGTATTCCCAGGGGGAAAGGAGACACATAAACCTGTGCTGGACCTAATGGAGAGCCAGATAGGGAAGCGAGGGGGTTGGAATAGACTGGGGCACCTTTCCTTGGATACATTCCAGGAACCCTTCCCTCCTCCCCATCTTGTGATGATGGCGGTTGGTGGTAGTGAGAAAGTGACCTTATGGTGAAATAAGTGGTGTGCAGAAGGAAAAAGATCTTTGGTTAGTTTTACATCCTTAAGGTTCATTCTAGGACCAAAGTACACTTCTGATGGACATTGTTCTTCTGTCAGAGATCCTACAGGCCTACCAGATGTCTGATGTCTCTTTACACACAGAGGGGGTATTTTCTACACCAGTGGCTGTAGGGCCAACTATTGGAAGGCGGCTTATTCCCAGTCTTTTGAATGGGTTATAAAAATCTCCTTGCCTTTGATGTTGCTGCTTTGTTTTTAATATCCCTTTTAAGGACTAGGGTAGCTTTTGTCCTTTCCCAGAGATCTTGCTCAACTGGAACAGCATGATAAAATGCAGGTTGTGGACAATGGTGAGGGCAAAGGCTTGGATTCTAAAGAAGCATTTTGAAGGCCTTCCTAAGAAGAGTGACTTTGAATTAATAGAGATAAACCTACCAGATCTAAACGATGGAGAGATGCTGCTTGAAAGTGTGCTACTTGAAAGTGTGTTTCTCAGTGTTGACCCATATATGAGAGTATACAGTAAGAGACAGATGAAGGACTAGCAGACAAACACAACCAGCAGTTTTGACCCAAGGCAGAATCAGACTGATTAACGAGACTTTGACCTAATTCCAGTATCCTTGACATGTAGTTCCCTTTCTTTAATTGTTGCAGGGGTCCGTTCTCTCTTTGTTCTATTCCCCCCTTTACCAAGATTGTCATACTCTTGACCCCAGGTCTAGGAGTTGATTTAGGATTAAGGTACCCACTCCACCTTCTGATGCCACATTGTTGGCGGGAGTGTCCCTATTCAGTGTCCTGATGCTGCTAGGTTCCTTGGGATTCTTGACATCTTCAAATCCTTCCACAGGGACAAGGGGGATTTCTTGGAATGTCCACACAACATCGGGAACTACTGTTCAAGATAGCATCACTCACTAGACCCTTTGCTAAAAACATCCAATGCCAAAAAAACCCATAATGAAATCATGTTCCTAGAGAAGAGAATGATTTGAATCTCCAACTCTTGCTTTCCATCTGGAGCAGATGCTGTAAATGGGGAGTTTGTGGTGGGTTTAGCTGCCTCCAAATAAGTATTTTGTGTGTGTGTGTGTTGTCTCAGTTCTCATATGGGTTGCAAGAGTTGATTATACTGATGCATGTTGACCAGTCATGTGTAAGAAAAACATAATCACTTCCTTTCAACACACACATACACACAGCACCTTAATATCACAACACCCTTATTTTACAAACTCACCACATCAGGAAGAGGGTTAGGGATATGTGTAACTTGG
This sequence comes from Ptyas mucosa, assembly GCA_012654045.1. Classification (NCBI taxonomy): domain Eukaryota; kingdom Metazoa; phylum Chordata; class Lepidosauria; order Squamata; family Colubridae; genus Ptyas; species Ptyas mucosa. Next base: position 6,457 of record WNWU01014282.1, on the reverse strand, counting down.
GAAAGAGCAGTATCAACCTCAGTCCTAGGCTTCCCACAGAAATGGTCCTTATATATAATACAATACCAATAGTAGAGCTAGGATAGTAGCTGCCCAGAGTCCCCACACCCAATCTTCCTCAAACATGAGTGTTGTTAATAATTGCTCACTGGATTCTATCATTGTTAATGGGTTTTACACTACAAATTACTATCATGGAATGTTGTTTGCCTTCGTTCCGAGCTTCGGCCGTGCGCTGGGAACCAGCTTCCGGGGTGGTTCAGCAAGGCCACCAGATCACCACCGTGCGTTGAGAGTCCGTTGCCGGTAGGACTCAGCAGGGTGCATTCTTCTTGAATTTTAGCACCCATGGCTTGTCAGTTTTTGTCCCTTGGTAGGTGACAGAGTCACCCTGATCTGCGGGTTTCAACCTTGTCCAGTGGACACAGGATTTTTCTTCTAAGGTCTTAACTGGTTTGTAATCGTGACCTGCAGTTGTAATAGGGGGAGATCTATATTCTTGCATATAATGCCTCAGTTGGTTGACATGATTGTTGTGCTGTTGTAACTGCAAAAGTAATCTCCTTGCTTCCACTCCCCCCTCTTTGAACTAGACCTGGCCAGCCTTGAAAGTGGTGTTTACACAAGGCAGGGGGCCTACCATACAGACATTCAAAAGGAGAAAGCTGGTATTTAGTTCGTGAGGCAGTTCTAAAAATGTACAAGGCCGTAGGAAAAAAAACCTGAAGCCATGGCAAATGGGCTTCTAAGAACAGTTTGGTAATAATTGCTTTCAATGATCTATTAGCCCATTCAAAAATATGTTTTTTTATTTTTTATCTTTTTTTTTAAGATACATAAAGCTTGAGTTAGTGCATACACTTCACAGGTTTGAACAGACCAATTTCAAGGCAAACTCCTTGCTTCCAGGATCTCTTTAGTGTGTCCATTTATAATAGCATAAAAAAATGGTTCTCCTTTCTCCAGGGGGTGTTCCCCAAAATCAGGTTTTACTTTTGTTTGTAAATCAATTACTTCAGCATAATAATGTTCTTATCCATACTGATCTATTGATCTGGTATTGGCTAAGAACTGTACTGGATTCAAATTGTGATCAGTAGTTAAAATCAAGTTTGTCTGCTGCATTAAAATTGTTTCATATTTTAGATGGGGTGCTCACAATAAGGGCTCCCCCAAAGTTCAATTTTCTACTTTCTTGGACCAGTATTTGACAGGAATGCCACAGACTTCTTTTGTCCTGCCCAATACTGAGCCAATGCTCCTTATGTGATTCCATTCTCTGTATTTACAAAGAGATGGAATGGCTTTTCCAAATTTGGCAAACTTAATACAGGAGCCTTGGTTAAAGCTTGTTTCAAATTTTCAAGGCTTCCTTTTTCATGTTCCTCCCATTTCAAACTTCAAATATATATATGTGTGTGTGTGTGTGTGTATATGTGTATATGTGTATATGTGTGTATATGTGTGTATATATATATGTGTGTGTGTGTGTGTGTGTAGGTCTTTGGCTATTCGGGTTTTCTCCCGCGTAAAATTGGAAGTGTCTTGGCAACGTTTCGACGAAGTCTCATTCGTCATCTTCAGGCTGGTGTTCTCGGCTTCGTGCTTCCAGGAGCAATGTGTGATCGCAGCTGTTTCTTCCTTTTAACTGCCAGTGGGGGTGGGAGCTGATTGGGTGGGAGCATGGCTGTGTTCTGATTGGGTGGAGGTGTGCTTTGATTAGTTGGGGGCCTGGCTGTGCTCTGATTGGATGGGGGGTTGGCTGTGCTCTGATTGGCTGGGGGTGTGCTCTGTTTGGGTGGGGGCTTGGCTGTGCTCGGGTTAGTCTGAGTTGCAGAGGGATTTGAGCTGGTGAGCTACATTGTTGTTGTTTGGCTTCGTGTTCGTGGTCGTGCCACATCTTCATGGTGGGTGTCAGTTTGCTTCATGTATGATTGGAGGGGTTTATAGTGGCCAATGATGCAGCTGTGGTCTGGCTTCTGGTCTGTGGTCGTGCCTTATCATCAGTGTGGGTCTGGGTTTGCTTTTTGCGTGGAAGTGTGGTGGTGATATCCTGTGTGGTTTTTGTGAGTGTGGGTCTGGTGTCATTCTTTGTGTTAGGGACTCGTTTGTCAATGAGGGCGGGTTTCCAAATGGCTGGTAGAGGCTGGTAAAGAGTCAAACTTTAGTGTCAATTCTCTGCCTTTAGTAAAATGCAAGCCAGATTCAGAAAATCTTCAAACTCATTTCTTTTATATAGGTTTAATTAAATATTTTAAACCTCAAAAATTTCCAGGAAAAAAATAAAATCAAAATTGTATTCAGAGCAGAAAAGAAAATATATCTGCATAGCTTTTATATGCAAAGGAAAGAAAAAAACACAGTGAGAGGAAAAGCTTTATTTGCAGACCACCCATTTCCCCCTCCTTTCTCAGGCTGTTTCAGTAGAGAGAGAAAAAAATGGTTTAAAAGAATACAAGCCGCAGCCTGCCCAACCCCGCTTCTCTCCTCCAAGGGAGGGTGGTTAACCCTCTGTGTTTCTCTCTCTAACCTCCTTCCACATCCTCAACACACAGGCATTCACAGATCTCAGTCCGGACATCTCACACACGCACATTCACATTTGTACTGCAATCAGACTTTTTCTGAAAACCAATTTCACATACAAAAAATTTCATTCACTGCTTCCTTCATGAAAACCAATCATAATTATTTCAGGAAGCTTTTTTCACAAGCCAATGTGTCCCATTTTCTAAATAACCTTTTGTGTATTGTTATTAGAAGATTTCATATTTCCTGCAGGTTTGGAAAATTTTATTTTATTTTTTTTATTTTATTTCCAATTTCTATACCGCCCTTCTCCCTGAGGACTCAGGGCGGTGTACAGCCAGAAATAAAAACATGAAATATAAATATTAAGACAATTAAAATATATATAAATTTGGCTCTAGAATTTAAAACTAACAAACCAATTAAAATATTTAAAATTTCTTCTTAAGCCAGCCCGGCTTGTTGGAAAAAATGAGTTTTGAGGGCATGGCGGAAGGCACTGAGGTCATGAATTCTCCTTATCTCCGGGGGCAACTGGTTCCAGAGGGCGGGTGCCCCCACAGAGAAGGCTCTCCCCCTGGGGGTCACCAGCCTACATTGTTTGGCTGATGGCACCCTGAGGAGGCCCTCTCTGTGGGAGCACACGGGTCGATGGGAGGTCATTGGTGACAGCAGGCGGTCTCGGAGATAACTAGGCCCTATGCCATGGAGCGCTTTAAAGGTGATAACCAACACCTTGAAGCGCACCCGGAAGACCACCGGAAGCCAGTGCAGCTCGCGCAGGAGCGGTGTTATGTGGGAGCGCCATGCTGCTCCCGTCACTACCCACGCGGCCGCGTTCTGGACCAGATGGAGCCTCCGGATGCTCTTCAAGGGGAGCCCCATGTAGAGAGCGTTACAGTAGTCTAGGTGAGAGGTGACGAGGGCGTGAGTGACTGTGCACAGGGAATCCCGATCAAGAAAGGGCCGCAACTGGCGAATCAGGCGAACCTGACAGAAGGTCCCCCTGGCTACAGCCGTCAGATGTTCCTCCAAAGACAGCTGCCTATCCAGGAGGACTCCCAGATTGCGAGCCCTTTCCGCAGGGGCCAAAGACTCGCCCCCGATAGTCAGTGATGGAGTCAACTGACTATATCGGGATGCCGGGAGCCACAGCCACTCCGTCTTGGATGGGTTGAGCTTGAGCTTGTTTCTCCCCATCCAGATCCGCACGGCTTCCAGGCACTGGGACATCACTTCGAGGGCATCATTGGGGTGGCCTGGGGTGGAGATGTACAGCTGGGTGTCATCAGCGTACTGATGGTATCTCACCCCAAAGCCACGGATGATCTCACCCAGCGGCTTCACATAAATGTTGAACAAAAGGGGCGAGAGGACCGACCCCTGCGGCACTCCACAAATGAGAGGCCTCGAGGTCGACCTCTGCCCCCCTGTCAACACAAACTGCGACCGGTCGGAGAGAAAGGAGGAGAACCACCGTAATACGGTGCCCCCCATCCCCAACTCTTCCAGCCGGTGCAGCATGATACCATGGTCGATGGTATCAAAAGCCGCTGAGAGATCTAATAGGGCTAGGACAGAGGAGCATCCCCTGTCCCGAGCCCTCCAGAGATCATCAACCAACGTGACCAATGCCATCTCCGTGCTGTGCCCAGACCTGAAACCCAACTGGAACGGATCCAGATAAGATGTTTCCTCCAGGAATTGTGGAAACTGTCGCGCAACCACACTCTCAACAACCTTCGCAATAAAGCGGAGGTTGGAGACAGGACGATAGTTAGCTAATACTGCTGGGTCCAGGGAAGGCTTCTTGAGGAGAGGCCTCACCACCGTCTCTTTCAAGGCGGCAGGGAAGTGACCCTCACTCAAAGAAGCGTTGATAATACCCTGGAGCCAGCCTCGTGTAACCTCCCGGGAGGCCAGTACCAACCAGGAGGGACACGGGTCCAGTAAACATGTGGCCGCACTAAGTCTCCCCAAAATCCTGTCCACATCATCAGGAGTCACAGAGTCAAACTCTTCCCAGGTAACATTCTCAAGACTATTCCCTGTCACCCTGCCCAGATCTACCCAGTCGGACTCCAAATCCCCCCGAATCTGAGCGATTTTGTCATACAGGTATTGTCCGAAATCCTCCGCCCTGCCTTCCAAGGGATCCTCCCGTACTCCCGGATGGATTAGAGAGCGGGTCACCCTGAACAGGGCGGCTGTACGATTCCCTGATGATGCAATAGAAGCGGAAAAGTAATTAAACTTTGCCGCTTTTATCGCCACTAGGTAGGTCTTAATATGCGACCTTACCAGTGTTCGATCAGACTCAGCCAGACTGGCCCTCCAACCACTCTCCAGGCGTCTTTTCCGGCGCTTCATCTCTCTCAGCTCCTCGGTAAACCAGGGAGCCGCTCGAGATCCGTACCGGGTCAGAGGCCGCAGAGGCACGACTCGATCCAAGGCTCCACCAGCCGCCCTATTCCAGCCAGCTACCAGGTCCTCGGCCGAGTCGTGTGCCAGATCCTCAGGAAACAGCCCAAGCTCCATCTGGAACCTATCAGGATCCATCAGGCGCCTGGGGCGGACCCATCTAGTTGGTTCCGCCTCCCTGCGGCGGGGTGTAGCGGTTCGGAGATCTAGGCAAAGGAGCGAGTGATTACATACATACATACACTCATACCATCAAACATTTCCAGACCTGTGGAGGTTGTTTTTGTTGTTTTGTTTTAATTTTATTTCCTTGGGCAACCTATAGCTTATTCTTAAAGCAGTGGGAAAACTCAGAGAGCAGTTTAAATCATAAATATGATTGTGGGCCCTAACTACTTTCCGTTTCTCCCAGCTTCAAGCCAAGATGTTCACTTAATTTGCAGGCTGACCAGACATATCACAATCAATTCTACATGCTATTATTATAGATGCATATCCAGGAATTTTGTAACAAATCACACCAAATTGATCAAGTCAAATTATATGAGTCTTCCCATTTAGACAGGTTTTGCATTTTTTTTTAATTGCCTGCTAAAGCCCAGGTGGGAAGAACAATAAACAATTTCTTCTTTATTCTTAGTTCTTTCCGAGTTCTCTGGTTTCTGCAATTTTCTTAGAGTATAGTGGCGGTTTTGGCATAATTAACAGGACCTTTTGCTGCCTCTCGTAAACAATTTATGCATAAGAGGCGGTAGGCATCTAATAGAGTCTTGTGTTGGTCATCATTAGGATTCCAATTTGGATCTACTTCTGCAGCTGCTGTGGCTTTTTTTTTTTTTTTGCACTGTATTTCCATTACATGGATACATTCGGGTTAAGACCTTTTCCTTAGCTATTTTGAATTTTTCTCGGTCCTCCAGGGAGAGTAAGGTGTTTAATAATTGCTGGATGTCTCCCCATGTGGATCTATGAGTTTGCATTATTGTACTGAATAGATCCACTATTTCATTGAGCTTCTTGCTAAACGTGCCATAATGTTGTTTCCAACAAAGTAGATCTGTCCTTGTGAAAGGCTGATATTGGAACAAGGGACGAATGATGGGCTGTCCCTGGGCATCAGTTCCATGACTCAAAAGTTCCCTTAAGGGAGGCAGAGTTTCTGCCTTCTTCAATCTCGTCTGGCTTCGAGTTCGAGAACTAATGGGTTTAAATTCTTCTTCTGTTTCTTCTTCCTCATCCTCCTGACTGAAAACTTTGTTTCTAACTATCTTTCTGTTGGTCTTATTTTTTTCTTTCATCAAACACACTCTTACACATTTCATCTGACATTTCTTAAGCCAAAGGGAAACTGCTTTCTGATTGATCTGTCACTGATCTCACTAAAAGCACTCTTCTAACCTAAATTGTAACAATGTCCTGGGGACACGATTACCCCAACCCACTACGGCCGACTCAGGATACCGGAAAGTTCCAACGGCTATCTCTGAGAACTGCGACCGTTTAACCA
>WNWU01014281.1:0-19415 GCA_012654045.1 Ptyas mucosa | reverse complement strand
AGATCCGCCTTGGACCCCAAAGTCATAAACACTGAAACTACTTTTCTTACAGGGTTACAAAAACAGAGTCTGAAGGTGCTTCCTGCCTTCATCCTAAACTAAACCAGGAAGGAGAAACCCTGAGACATTTTCTCAAATTGCTTTCCTATTTTGCAGGCAGAAATTTCTTATCTCACCGTTGCCTGGGCTGCCTCTCTTCCTCCTCTTCCTCCAGGTGATTCTCACAGGCTGCTGCTGGGTGGGGAAACCCTTCAATGTGTCAGACCTGCCGCCACTTAAACCTCTAAATAAAAAACATCCTCAGCTCCATCTGTTGAGAAAGGCAGGGCTTTATTAAAAGGGCATTGCAGTGATGAGTAGCCAGAACTGAGCATTGCATGCCAAAAGCCCTAAGTTTATTTAACCTTCCCCTCCCATCACTCACCCTGTGCCACCAACCAAGTTCAGGCTGGATGTTTTTGTAATGGCCAGTTATGTACAGGAAGGTATGCAGCTGGTATGCCAGGTGACTTTGAAACAGCAACTCCAAGAGGTGCAGAACTGAAGTTTTCCTGATTTCCTCAGTGCTGCAGAACTTAATTTTCATTTCCCCCCTTGCCTTCCTCCCTCCTCCCTCCCCACAATTCATGGTAGTCTGAGGAAGCATAAGCAACTATAAGGTGGCAGCTTACACCATGTTTCTCTGGATCTTCAGGAAAGCTTAATTTTATTATTATTATTGTTGTTATTATTTCAGTCTTCATTTGAAAAATATTTCAGTGGCCATGAAGCCCTTTTTAAAAAAAACAAATTTTTACTTTGAAATAAGAAAGGAATCATTCTGAATTAAATCATTCCAATTATTGTGCATCCCCAGTTCTGTCCTAAGCAATCACAGAACTCAGGTTTTTGGTCTGGTACGGATCTCTTGCAAGAATGGACAGATGAATGGAAAGATAATCGGAAGAATAATTCCATAGTCCTAAGAGTTGTGCGGAAAACAAATTCTTGGACATTTTAGCAAGACAGAAGCTTAGAAGGAATGTGTGTTAATTGAAGTCTTTGCTTCTTGATATCCTTATCAAAATTTCAATGACAACCGATGTTTCTTTTTATTATTAAGACTAATGTAAATTATGCGGGTTCAGCTAGATGACCACTGAAGGACCCTCTTTATTCACAGTATTGTAAGAAAGAAAATGTGCTGGTTTGAGAGAAACGTGTTTGCTGGAAAGTATATTAAAGGCAGTTAAACCCCATTATTGGTAATATATCTTCTGATGAGTCCTAGCTGTCACAGAAGGACAACCATATAGAGAATGTCTGAAAAGGCTCACTGTCATCCACACAAAAGACATGTATGGGGCAAAGAGTTAATTATCACCTAAGGACAGCAGTAAAAACTCCATTAATACTTACAGAACTTAGGAAAGTGGTCCAGCTGAAAATAATCTTATAAACTAGAAGCTAATGGTTTAGTAATGAGGAAGTGTCCGTTATTTTATAATAAATGTATGTTAGCCATATATGGAATAAATGTATGAGCTCATGTATTTGATACCAAATGTAATTTTACCATATATGGAAAATGTATTAGATCACCAACTCCTTTGTCTTGAAAACATATATAAGCAGTTGTGTCAAATCTCTTGGTTGTTCAGACTTTCAGGTATGAATCTGCTCTGAACCTTGTGCAATAATAAATCTGTCTCTGGCTGATCCGGAATGTTGTCCTTCCATAACAAGACAATAACTCTTTCTTGAAAACAGTAAGAGTGGATGGATGGGAAAGTAATTCAAGGTTTGCTAATTGTGAATATTCATGCGTACATTTTCTACTACCCATGTATATATAATTATTATCATTTTCTCCTCCTTTCCTGAAATCGATACAGGTGATCCTCAACTTATGACCACAACGGAGACCAGGTTTTCTGTGGCTAAGTGAGACATTTTTAAAGGGAGTTTTGCTCCATTTTACAATTTGTCTTGCCACAATAATTAAATGAATCACTGCAGGCGTTAAGTTAGTAACAAGTGTAGGAAGAAAAATAGGAAAACAATAACCACCCCCACCCCCAAAAGGGAAGAAATTCCCAACTCTTCCTTCCCTCCCTCCCAGCGCCTACTTGCCTTTTCCACTTTGCGAGGGAGGAAATGCCCGCTCCTTTAAAGCCACACACACAAAACCCTCCGGAGGCTCAGCCGCTTTTGCAAGAAACGACGACCAAGCAGCATAAACACCCCACCCACCGCCGGCGGGTTGCTTGCTTTGAAAATTCAGACGCCGTGGGAAGCCAAAACTTCGCTCGGGGGTTGGGGTGTTTTTTTTTTTATGATTGCAAAACTCAAGCGGACTCGCCTCCTTCCTTAAGGCAGCCCTTTTTTAAAGTTTCAGTTTCAGTTTCGGAGCGATTGGTGCAAATCAGGCGCTTTTCCGGATCAAGCCGGCAACTTTTCTACAGAATGACTGGCTCTCTGGAGGGGCAGCAAAGCAGAGAAGCTGGAAGGTCCCCCGGACGGATGCTTTAGGTAGCTCCTGAGGACATCTATGGAAATTCTCTTCCAAGTCAAAGCAGTTTTTAGTTTTGTTAGATTGGGCGAAGAATGGAGTCGAAGCCGGTAAAAGTAACCGTCTATCTTTATTGATCCCTTACTAACGAAAGGCGAAAGGTTTCAGGCTCGCAGCGCTCTTTTATAGAGGGCTGGCAGCCTTTAGCCAGTAGTTTTAAAGTATTTTCCCGCGGTTAGCGCTGACAGCCTTTAGCCAATAGGTTGAAAGTATTTTCCCACGGTTAATGCGGACCGGAGTGAAACCTTCCGCCCGCCCCTGCCCATACACCACAGGTTTTATAAAAGAGCCTCTGGATCTCTGGATAGGGAGACCTTTCAGGGTTTGAGCGGTCCTCTCTTGCCTTGCTTTCTTCTTAGATCCCCGAAAGATTCCCATCCATTTCTGCATTAACAGAGGGAACAGAACCAAAATCACGTGAGGTGTTAATACCACTTTATAATGCCTTGGTAAGGCCCCTCTTGGAATATTGCATCCAGTCAAAATGTCAAAAAGATGTGGAGGCTCTAGTGTTGAAAGAAATATCCTTCTGGGTTCTGCTCCAAGTGGGGAAACAGACACTGGTAACATGAGACTGCTTGGAAAGATGGTTTAATGGTGGACAGGATCACATGGCTTGAGTTCCTGAACAGAAAAGGACACATACAGCGAATTCTCGGGTTTTTATGCTCTCCCTGGCTCTGAACTTCCTGGGGCCCCGAAAGAGTATCCTGATTGGTTGTCAGACTCCCAGGGGGTGGGGGGTCTTAGCTAGCCTTGCTGGCTGATGAGTTTCATCCTGGATGGGTCCCATTGTGTTGCAAATGTCCTTTGACAAAGGATTGAGTTTCTGCCTCTGGCCCATTAACAAAAGAGTGGGGGCAGGAAAGTGGGAGCTGCTGTCTTTAAAAATGTTTCTTCATTTCTCATCCAGGGAAATATAATATTCTGCCTTTTAATATTTCCTAAAAATATTTCATTCCTCTAGGAAAGGGGTGGGTGCTAACTTCCTACACTAGAAAGTGCAGAGAAGAGCAACAAAGATGATTAGGAGAAATGGGGCAAAATTCAACTAACAAATGTCTCGCTTAACAACAGAAATGTTGGGCTCAATTGTGATCGTAAGTCAAAGACTACCTGCTGTATTTATTTACATGTTTTGGCCTCCTGGCGCCAGTTGGGCTTCTTATTCCCAATATAGTTTTCCTTTGCTTCAAAGATCAGTGAACAGCATGTTAGCTGAGGACAAAGAGCTTCTGGTGTTGTTGTTCTAAGCATCAACCCTGGAAAAGGCTTGCAGGGGGGAAAAAAGCAGAAAGGTTATTCTCCAGCAATTCCCCGGACTTTTGACAAGTGATGCGGGGTAGGTGTGAAGGAAATGAAGTGAAACTCCAAGGTCCCTTTGCTTTCAGAAAAGAGGCGGCCTTGTGGCTTTGCAGAGCAGCTCCGAGAGAGGCTTTTGAGCAAAACATTTTTTACTTCCTTTCCTCGTTTTGATAATAAACTCCACCTGTTATTAACTTTAAAGGCAGAAGAGGGCGCTAGTGCTTAGAAGAGGGGGGAGGGAGCTTTTAAAGTCCATTTATAGGATTTAGAAACAGAAACTACATAATTATTTTTTTTTCTTCATTTGGTAGCACACTCCGGCAAGGTAAGGATATTTTTTTCTCAATCTTTTGCAGGCTTATAAAATGAGCGCAAAATGTTTGCTTTTGGGGTAGTTTGTTTTTATTTTCGTGATAGTTTTAGCCGAACTGACTTTGTTTTCTTAAAAAAAGCAGGGGGTTCTAATTTAAGACATTCCTCTGAGTTAATTTAAGAAAACCAGTTTGGTGCTACTTGAGGCATCGGGCTAGAAACTGGGAAACTGTGAGTTTTAGTTATGCCTTATGCGAAGCCAACTAGGTGATCTACAAGATAGCAGTGTCCCGATATCTCAGGGGCTGCCACAAAGAAGACGGAGTCAAGCTAGTCTCCAAAGCACCTGGGAGCAGGACAAGAAGCAATGGGTGGAAACTAATCAAGGAGAGAAACAACCTAGAACTAAGGAGAAATTTCCTGAAGGTGAGAACAATTAATCAGTGGAACAATTTGTCTCCAGAAGTTGTAAATGCTCCAACACTAGAAGTTTTTAAGAAGATGTTAGATAACCATTTGTCTGAGGTGGTGTTGGGTTTCCTTCCTTAGCAGGGGGTTGGATAGAAGACCTCCAAGTTCCCTTCCAACGTTGTTATTCTATTCTATTCTGTCTTGGGGCAGTCCCTCTCCCTCAGTCCTAGAAAGAAAAGGCAGGCAAAGGCAAACTGCTTCCAAAATCTTGCCAAGAAACCTGCAGGGATTTGTCCAGGCAGTTGCCAGGAATCAATATTGACTGGACGGCAACTGAGTCCATTTATCTCAACTTGGTAAATACAGTTCTTTATCTGTCACTGTTCTTTATTTATCACTGAAGAATCCCTGTGATCCAGGACGCAGAGGCTAAGTATGAAACCTGCTGTCCTCCACATTCTCCACAAATCATGCCCACTATATCTCTGGGTTAGGAAATATTGCATCTTCTTTGAAGAACACAGAATTTCAAATTAACACCAGGGGTGAGGGACGTGTGAGAAAAACAATACCTCTGTGATGTTCTTCTCTTGCCTTCATCCAGAGATCCACAATGTTTGGAGGTTAGGAACCAACTTGGAATTTTAACTGAAGCTAACTGACACCCAAATCCACCTTCTCAAAGTTTTTCTTTTTAGGGTGTCCATAGCAGAGGTGGGTTTCAGCAGTTTCTAACAAGTTCTGGAGAACCGGTAGCAGAAATTTTGACTGGCCCCGCCCCCATCTATTCTCCGCCTCCCAAGTCCCAGCTGATCGGGAGGAAGTGGGGATTTTGCAGTAACCTTCCCCTGGATTAGGGAGGGAATGGAGATTTTACAATATCCTTCCCCTGCCACGCCCACCAAGCCACGCCCACAGAACCAGTAGTAAAAAATGTTGAAACCCACCACTGGTCCATAGAAAGAGAAAATGTATAAATATGGATCACTGATGCGAAGATGTTGAAAAGAATATGTAAATATCTGTATTTTTAAAAAAATATTGTTTAATAAAAGTATTTTTTAAAAAATAAAAATAAAATGGAGGCTGATTGGAAAGGAGGACTCTGTTTTTTGATGAGCAGAACCAACAACTGCAAGTAGTTCTGGGACAGCTGACAAATTGGCTGAAGGAGCGGATGGATCTTAATAGGTTTCTGTGACTTTAAAGTTTTGATTGGTTTTGGGATTGTGCAATGAAGAGGTTTTTGTATCTTTTGCTATTTCAATGGTGGTGGGTTAATCCTATTATTAGGTCTTGTCCTTAGAGTTTGGGTGGCAGAATGCAAATTCTTAATCCTATCAACAGAAGCTGAAGGTGTTTTGTTTGTGAATAGATTGGCCCATTCTTCCTGAATGGGCACAAAATAATCATCTCTAAAGAGTTCAGGCATCTGCTGGGGGCTGGGGGGTGGAGGTGTGTAATTACTTCTTACACAAGGTAGGGGATCTTTGAGCTGTTGGCATACCCATCTCCCACTCAGCTGAGCCTTCTGAAATAACAATAGCACAAGACTCACAGTGCTTTTACAGCCCTCTAAGCAGTTTACAGAGCCAGCATATTGCCCCCAACAATCTGGGTCCTCACTTTACCTACCTCGGAAGGATGGAAGGCTGAGTCAACCTTGAGTCTGGTGAGATTCAATCTGCCAAATTGCAGTCAGTCAGTCACTAGAATTAGCCTGCAGGAATGGATTCCAACTACAGTGCCACTATGGCTCACTCCAATGCTCCAGAACCTGTACATTTTCAAATTCCATCTTTATTTTTCTGGTTTCACTCTCCCTTTTATTTTGATTTTCAGAGCATTAAGAACAATGGTGGCGCAGTGGTTAGAATGCAGTATTGCAGGCTAATTCAGCTCACTACCAATAGTTTGACCCTGATCGGCTCAACGTTGACTCAGCCTTCCATCCTTCCAAGATCAGTAAAATTGTTAGGGGCAACACGCTGACTCGGTAAACTGCTTAGAGAGGGCTGTAAAGGCACTATGAAGCGATATGTAAGTGCTATTGTATTATCCTGAAAGATAGATCGACAGATGAAGTCTGGGTCATTTATGTATAATGGCTTTTTTTGTATAACAAAAGAGAAGTCAAGACAGCAAATTGAGCAGAAAAGGAAAGGAGTTTATTATTAAAGTTCCTGCTGGAAATAAGAACAAGTCTTTGAAAAGGCATCTTTAGGGAAGGTAAAAACTTAGGCCTTGCTGCTATTTTATAGGTTATCTGGATTTTTGTGGTCCAGATCTTATAGGTCTATGTAGGGACATGAGCAGTGGTGGGTTGCCCCCGGTTCGGACTGGTTCTATAGAACCAGTAGTAAAACAGGAGGGAGGCTCCGCCCACCAACCCCGACCTCATCAGAACGCTTCTGCTGATGTGCAGAAGAGTGTGCGCGCGAGCGAGTGAAGTGCGACCCCGTTGCGAACCAGTAGTAAAGGTAAGTAGAACCCACCCCTGGATATGAGGATAGCTGATTCACAGGAGTTGTAATAATCATGGTGGTAGTGATGATGATGATGATCCCTTAGGCCCGTGATGGCGAACCTATGTCATGTGTGCCTTAGGCCATGGAGGCCTGCAAGGGAACAGTCAGCACCTTGAATTGGAGTGGAAGCAAACCAACAAACAATGCAGCTTGCAAAATACACTGAAATATGACCATTACTGCTCAAGCCACTGCATTCTGGACCAGTTGAAGCTTCTGGCTGGTTTCCATGGGCAGCCCCATGGAGAAGGTGCTGCAGTAGTCAAGTTTCCTCACACGTTCTATTGGGTCTGTTGTTGTTTGACCAAAACCTAACTAACAATGGCTTATTAAGTCATTGCCTTCTCTTAGTTTGGCCTGATTAAAGGAGGTGGCAACTGAGTCAACCTAGAGACTAGGGTGGTCACAGCTGGCTGAGACTGCTGAAGGCCTCAGGCCTCTACTTCAAATCCAGTGTGGCACTGCTGCCATCACGTCCTGCCCTGCAGGGATGAGCTGGGATGGCTGTGGCTTTGCACCACACTACAATACCCCACCAGCCACACATGGCCTGTGTCAGGCCTCCCACAGCCTCTCCTCTGCACTCTGCTTCATGACCTGCACAATCACATGACTGCAACTGGGAGTGCCAGAATTGAGATCACGGAGCAAAATAGTCCGTGGGCATCTTGCTTAATTACCATTTTGCCCAGTGACCGAGATTCCTGTCCCAGTTGTGGCTATAAGTCAAGATTCTCTGTAAAGTACTATAAGGAGATTGAGCCTCAATGCAGAGAACTCTGATTCACATAAAATTCAGTTCAGCTATAAATTCAACAGTTGGATTTGAACAATTCATTTGATCTTAAGCCTATGTGAACAAAATGCAGATTAGCAAACTGCATTGTAGCTTAGTGTGCTGGCATATAATGGGCAAGGAAGCTGAACACAAACAATCACAATGTAATTATTTGTTCTTTTAACATATTTATTTTCTTTTAACAACAAAGATAAAATACAAAACAGAAAAAAGAAAACAACAATAACAACTATTTTGTATATTAAAAAAACCCTAAATATAAAGTAAATCTAACATTATTTTTATTTTATTTTATTAATTTTCTATATCGCCCTTCGCCCGGAGGACTCAGGGCTGTGTACAGCCAGAAATAAAACTATGACAATACAACAATTAAAAGCAATTTAAAACAATTAAATAAATTGGCCGAAAACTCTAATAAAACAACCCATTAAAATAGTAAAAATTTATTATTATTCAGGCCAGCCCTGCTTGTTGGAATAATAATGTTTTTAGGGCGCGACAAAAGCTACGCAGGTTGGGAATCCTACGAATCTCCGGGGGCAGCTCATTCCAGAGGGTAGAAGCCCCCACAGAGAATGCTTTCCCCCTGGGGGTCGTCAGCCGACATTGCCTAGCTGACGGCACTCGGAGGAGCCTCTCTCTGTGGGAGCATAGCGGTCGATGGGAGGCTATCGGTGGCAGAAGGCGGTCTCGTAGATACCGAGGTCCCAAGCCATGGAGCGCTTTAAAGGTGGCAACCAGCACCTTGAATCGCACCCGGAAGACCACTGGGAGCCAGTACAGCTCACGTCGAGTCGCTCCCATAATTACCCGCACGGCCGCATTCTGGAGCAGTTGGAGCCTCCGGAAGCACACTTGGAAGGTGTAGAGGTGGGTCATACTGCTGCTGTTGTAAAAAGAGAGCTGCCCCCCTTCAAAGTCCAGGTAGACCCCAACTTTTTTCATCCTCCCGCAGACCGAGAGGGGTGTACGGGGCTCACTCAGAGCTTGGTACTCTCCGGCCTTCAGCTCAATAGCCCACACCCCTTCCTTGGGCAGAAAGTTCAGCTCCTCCTTGCGCTTCACAGACTTTTTGGCCATCCCCACTATCCAATCGGTGCGGTCCCCGACATCGATCTCCCAGTAGAAGCAGCCAGTGGTAATGCCCTTCCATCCCACCACACAAGGGGTGTAAGTGAAGGTCTCCGGCTTTTCTAGCCACAACTGTAGGTCAAGACTGAACTTTACATCGGTGTCTTCTTCCACGAGAACCAAGCTGGGATGAGCTGAGTTGCAGTTCAAAGTGATTCTTGCAGGGACTGGAGAGGAAAGATGGAAAGAATTCAGAATGAACAAGAACAGATTTGTGTAGCAGGCTATTGCAGGAGTATAAAGTAGTCCAGAAAGAATTAGACACAAATGAATGTGATATTAGCCATCCTCAACATGTCTGAAGCTTCCTTTCTCACTTTTAACCCAAATTACATTATGGTGTAATTATATATAATGGGGTAATTAGAGCAATTAAGCAATTATATTTGGAAGAGTTAGTGTTAAATGGAAACCAGGCCATCAAAGAACACGGTGGCTCGACACCATCAAAGCTGGACAACAGCCAAAGCATAGAAGAACTCAGAGAAACAGTGCAAGATTGGAAGATGTGGAGAGAACCGGCCCATAGGATCACCAAGAGTTGGACATGACTGAATGGATAACATCATCATCATCTTCATCATCGTCATCATCATCATCATCATCATCATCATCATCACATCACACTGCATTATTTTCTTAATAGTTTTGAAATTGATTTTAAATTGTTTTAATTTGGACTTTTAATTTCATATTGTTTTAATGTACAATTGTGCATTTTATTGTTGTGAGCCACCCTAAGTCCATTGGAGATAGGGCGGCATATAAATCTCATTAAACTTAACTAAACTAAACCAAGAGTCGGACATGACTGAATGGATAACATCATCATCATCTTCATCATCGTCATCATCATCATCATCATCATCATCATCACATTACAGGTTATTGCTGTGGAGTACATAGCCTTGAACTGACACAAAAAAATAGGGTATAAAAGTAATAAACCAATAACCAATATATTTGGTCTAAAAGCTCATCTCACCTGGATGTACCGCACCCAGGAGCTCCTTCCAGGCGTAGAATTGCAGAGGTCCTTTAAACTCGCCCAGGTTCAAGTCTACAGCCACCACTCCATCTTCTTCCTCCTCTTCCTCCTCTTCTTCTTCCTCCTCTTCCTCCTCATCAACGTCTTCATCAGTCTCATTCTCACACTCATCTGTGTCTTCCCTGCTGACCCCCAGCCCATCTTTTCCTACTAGTTCAGCATCTAATTTGGGTTCCTCCGGAGCTCCTTGTTCCTTACGAACCCTGTAGAAGAGCATCCCAAGAATCAGCCATTTTAGAATAAGCTGCCCCAATAGCAATAGCACTTAGACTTATATACTGCTTCACAGTGCTTTACAGCCCTCTCTAAGCAATTTACAGAGTCAGCATTTGGCCCCCAAATAATCTGGGTCCTCATTTTACCTACCTTAGAAAGGATGGAAGGCTGAGTCAACCTTGAGCCTGGTGAGATTCAAACTGCCAAATTACAGGCAGCCGGCAGTCAGCAGCAATAGACTGCAATACTGCATTCTAACCACTGCGCCACTGCAGCTCTTATCTATCAAGCCTAGAGGAATCAGTTCGGGGTCCTTCTACAGAGAGATATCTGAGCACTTCTGATAAAAAAAGAATGATGCTGCCTATTATAATTATTATTATTTTGCCTCTTTAATGGATTTTGTGCACTAAGGGGAAAAAACATGGAAAATACTGAGGGAAAGTAGATTCAGAGCTGATGAATACTTCCCAGGGAAGCTGCAAAAACCAGGAGGAGGTGATGGTCATACTATTGCCAAGAAAATGTCCACGTCATCATCAGAAGGGAAGACTCACTCAAGAAAATCTCCACTTCTTTTTGTAGTTTTACAAAGATTTTGGAAGTGATTTGGGTAGGAGGCAAAGGGCCAGAAGAACATTTTCCCTCCCAATTAAACTCTTTTCGTGGCCAGATCAACCTTACTTTGCCTCTACTCCCAAGAAGGAAGAGGAGCCAACTTTATAATTGTAGCAGAGGTTTTTTTTTAATGGAAGTAAACAAGTAGCCATCTTCCCTTCCGTATACTGCATGGAGGAGCTTCATCTACTCATTTTGGCAAATCCAGCAGCTTCTGAAAGGTAGAAGAGGAAGTCATGCCTATAGTGAGGAGGCAAAGTAATATACCCTGCATCAGGAGTGTCAAACTCAAGGCTTGCAGGGCGGATCCGGCCCGCGGGGTGCTCAGATCTGTCCCATGGGTCTGCCCTAGAAACAGCAGAGGACTGGCCTGTGGTGCCTCTGCCAGTGAAAACGGAGCTTGGGAGGGCCGCGCGCGGTGACCCTTTTCGCTGGCAGAGGGCTGCGGGTGGCCATCACAGCCGAAAATGGAGTCTGTGGTGTAGTGTATTAAGTTTGTTCCGGGGAGCAGGCCCCCTAGCGCAGTGATGGCTTTTTGCCATCGTGTGCCAAAAGCGGGGGGAGCGTGGTAGGGCCACACACACATGTGCCCATATCCATAATTCTATGTGCCCCCCCCCCCGGTGCTCTCCACGCTTTTGGCAGGTGATGGCATGGTGGGCCCATTTTTCACTCTCTCCAGTCTCCAGAGTCTTTCTAGGAGCCTGGGGAGGGCAAAAATGGCCTCCCCCCCCAGAGGCCCTCTGGAGGCTGGAAACAGTGTGTTTCCTGACTTCTGGTGGGCCCAGAAGGTCCAAAAATCAGCTGGCCGGCGCACGCATGCGTGTCAGAGCTGAGCTCGCATGCCTACCGATATGGCTCCATGTGCCACCTGTGGCACCTGTGCCATAGGTTTGCCATCACAGCCCTAGTGTTCTGTTCACGGATTGGCTAGCCGCTTGACAGCTAGTATATAAGAGGTGTCAAGCCGAGGTTCGCGGTTCTTTTGGAGTTAGTGTTGCCTTTTAGTTACGATGGTTCCTCATATTAAACATTACCTGTCAGCTGCATTTCACCTCAGTGTCATTCCTCAGATAATAGGCCAATACGTTTCACGTGGGGCTACGCGGGACCCCCCGAGCTCTGTTTTCGCTGGCAGCAAAACAAACTACTAGCAAAAGTGTATCCCCCCAGCCCAGCTTGGATCACCATAGGTGCCCCTGACATGAACCAAGCCCATTATGCCTACATAGTGAGGAGGCAAACTAATGTAAAGTAATGCCTTTCTTGTGGGTTCATGCTTTTCTTCCTTTCATGTATTTATTATATAGGTAGTCTTGGACTTAGCAACCATTCATTGAGAGACCAAAGTTACAACAACGCTGAAAGGAATGGTTTACAACCAGTCCTCACATTTACAGCTGTTGGTCATGATCAGAATACAGGTGCTTGACAAGCCGCCTGCATTTACGATAGTTGCTGCATTGGGGGGGTCACGTGACGGCCATTTGCGACTTTCCAAGCTGGCTTGGAGCAAGCAAAATCAATGGGGGAAGCTGGATTGGCTTAACGACTGCAGTGATTCACTTAACAACAGTGGCAAAAGAAAGGTTGGGGGTAACATTTAACAACCAGCTTGCTTATCAAAGGAAATGTTGGTCCTAACTTAGGCTGTAATTTGATATATAAGAAAAGAGAAACACTACTTGCCTCTCTAGCAACTCTTTTGCCTCCTGTGGGAGGGGAGGGAGGAAGGAAGGAAGGAAGAAAAAGGAAGGAAGGAAGGAAGGAAGGAAGGAAGGAAAGAAAGAAAGAAAATGTGAGATAACAGTGAAAATAATTATTTCTGTGGGTTATCACCCACTTTCCTGCCAAAGTGTTCTGCATTTTAATGGTGCACAACAAATTTTTGCTCTCAGTAGATCATGTCCTAGTTTTAAATTATCAGGAAAAAAATCCCGGTGAAATTCTATCACGACAAATACAGAAGAAACAAAAATTGAGGACTGTAGAGTCAGAGTGCTTGAGATGCCACTGAAAACTCGAGGTGATGGTGCATATACTGTACTGATCGATCTCTCTTTTACATGAACAAACACTAATGGTGCACAACATTCTGCTCTCAGTAGATCATGTCCTAGTTTAACTTATCAGAAAAAAAACCAACAGAATCCACAATGGTCTCAGAATCATTGTCTCCAATTTAATTAAATTAGCAAAGTTCCTAAAACCCTGAAATAAGTAACCCAGGCCTAATCCATGTATCAAAGGATAAGGTCTGCAAATACAAATAGGAATAATTAAATTACAGTACGTCTCCCAGCAGAACTGTATGTTCACACACACAAACCCCTCAGCACGTAAGCACTTCCACATCTGAGACAATCTCCTATAAAGTTTGCTGTATCCCATTTCTCTACAGCCTGCCCCTAAAAGCAAATTGCTTTGTTTTTAGGAATAAATATTTCTTTTCCCCTCGTTTTTATTTATTCTTGTGCAGCCCCGGCTCAAGTTGGAACCGCAAATTATACTTCTGACAATATTTTGGTGCATTCTATGCACCCAGCAATTTTCTCCTTCCGAAGAAAACCCCACAGCCCCTGGTCCTCCTTACCTTAAGGAAACTAATGTGGTCTTTGCATTCAAGGCTGGCCTGTACACGACAAAGAGTTTCTGAATATGAGGCCATCTTGCAGTCCAGTTCCTTTAACTTGGTTTCCATCTGAGCCAAGTTCTTTTCTCGCTGGTTTTCTAAGGCCTGTTTTATAGCCAGCTCTCTGTCGTTCAGCAGCTGGTGCATCTTCATAA
The DNA here is from genome assembly GCA_012654045.1 of Ptyas mucosa. Lineage (NCBI taxonomy): Eukaryota > Metazoa > Chordata > Lepidosauria > Squamata > Colubridae > Ptyas > Ptyas mucosa. The sequence continues at coordinate 5,706 of WNWU01014281.1, read as the reverse complement.
ACTCTTCAGAGATATGATCAGACAAGGATTTGGAGCAGGTCTGGAAAAACATAGACGAGGCACAGCAAAAGGTTGTGGTTTGTCAAACAGAAATGATCACCTGTCCACAATGGTGTTGGTTTTGGGGTAGACTCTTGAGAATACCTTGCATAGCCGTGAAAAAATAAATAAATGGACCATCAAACAAATCAACTCATTTGAGTTCTTATTTGAAGCACTAATGATTCAAAACATCCTACTTCGGGCATGTGATGCAAAGACTTAACTTTCTGAAGGAGACTCTTAATACTAGGAAAGATGGAAAGAAAGAGAAGATGAGGAAGAACAAACGCAAAGATGGTGGACATAGTGGCAATGGGGGCACCATTAGGAGATCTAAAAAAACAGGTTAGGGATAAATCGTCATGGAGAAATTCCGTTTTGCTCGGATTTGAGAACTACTTGATAGCATATAATTTATTTTATGTATTTATTGAATTTATATGCCACCCAATTCACTGTCAGGTAACTCATAATCAATCAATTGATGCCACTATAATGATTACCTAAGCAACACCAGTAAATTCATTTTTTTGCCTTTTTTATTGTAATGTAGTGATAGTACACATATACACACAGATGTACATACATACACACAAAGAGAATTCTATGGGGTCCCTGCTGTTCTCCGAGCTTGATTGTTTTTCTTGTAGACATTTCATTACCAAAGTAGGTAATATCATCAGTGCTAGAATAGAGTGCAAATCCCACTCCCTTCTAGAACAGATGTTAGCTAGAAGCGAAACATCTGCAAGAAAACAAGCAAGTTCAGAAAGCACCAAGGTCCCCACCATTCAAACCTGAGCTACAAATATTCCCTTCTATTGGTACACAAAGTTCTAATTGTAAGAGTATCCATAGTTTACAGCACCACAGTGCTTCTAAATGTTTAAAACTAAATTGAGTATCGTGGGGGAAGAGGGAACAGAATGGAATATCCTGAAAAATGCCTGGTTGACAACTTTAGGGAATTGAATGCCACACTACGCCATATTTATTCATTTATTGTTGATTTGAATGCAAATCAAACAAACAAGTAACTTTTCTTTTCCTTGGACTGAATTGCAGGAGCCTGGATTAAATGCTGACTATGAGCCACAAATGGTAGCATCGATAGCAATAGTTGCTGGGATGAAGAGAGAGAAGATACACTTGGTTTAGCATTAAACAGGAAGTCCCAACCCTCATCACTTCCCAGCTGCACCTTTAATTCGATAATGTTCTCCTGCTGGTGGCACTGGCTCCTTTTCAACCGCCTGAGACCTTCCTCAAGAGGCTCCAGAGATGCCTTCAGCTGGTCCTGAAAGGAAGAGAAAGTTCAGATCTCACTTAAAATGAACACCAGCATTGACGGATCCCAGGACAATTTTATACCTCCAGCCAGGTTCTGTCAGACATCTGTCCCCCAACCAGCCCTAATTAGCATTTAATTTGTTAGTTAAGAGTGTTTTATACAGTGATAGATTTAGTTAGCAATACTGTATTATTTTTTAATAATAATTTTTAATAATTTTTTATTATTACAGTATTACTGTATTAATATTTATCTTCCCCTGTATTTATTTAGGAGGAGCCTGAGTGGCGTAGCAGGCTAATGACTCCTACTAAAGGCAGCATTTAACATCCAGCTGCCTGCAATTACTGCGAGTTCTAATCTCACCAGGCTCAAGGTTGACTCAGCCTTCCATCCTTTCTAAGGTGGGTAAATTGAGGACATTTATACTGACTTTGTATAAATATACAAAAAGTATGAAGGCTATTGCTTAACGCATTGTAAGCCGCCCTGAGTCTCCGGAGAAGGGCGGCATATAAATATAAATTAAAATTAAAAAAATAAATTAAAAAAATAAATTTAATGTTTTCTTTTTCCTTTTGGAATTTTTGAAGAGTCAGTCTCCCTCTCTCTCTCCCTCTCTCGCTAAGTGAGAAATTTGTTCCATAAATTTTGTCCTATTTTACGACCTTTCTTGCTACAGCTGTTAAGTGAATCACTGCAGTTGTTCAATCAGTAACACGGTTGTTAAGTGAGCATGGCTTCCCCGTTGACTTTGCTTGTCAGAAGATCACAAAAGTAGATCATGTGACCCTGGGACATTGCAGCTGTTCATTAATATGGACCACTTACCAAGCATCCAAATGTAAATCATGTCACCATAGGGATGCTGCGATGGTCATAACGGTGAAAAACAGTAATAAGTCACTTTTTGCAGTGCCATTGTAACTTTGAACAGTCATTAAACGAATGGTTGTAAGTTGAGAACTACCTGTCCTGGCTTCCACTGTAAGGGTTTGGTCAAGCTAGACGTCTCTCTAGGTGGTCACCAGGACTGAAAAAGACCTGATGGTGCATAATCAACCAATTGATCAACCAATGTTTCTCAACTTTACCAACTTTAATCTTGTAGACTGGGGAATACTGGGAGTTGAAGTCCACAATCTTAAAGTTGCTAAGATTGGCAAACGCTGATCTAGACAGTGCCTTGAAACTGACCAGTCCATAACGGCTTAGCTAATGCAACTGAAAGTGTAATTGAAAGGTATTGTAGAAAGTTAGCAGACACCCCACTCCAAGCAGAATGAACTATTCTAAGAAATATTAAAAAGGTAGAATATTATACCTCCCTGAATGAATAAAGGAGAAACATGCTCTTGGAAAGCAGCCCCCACCTTTGTTAATAGCCCCAGAAAGACTGGGCCATCCTATTATCTACAAGACAAAAGGCCTTCAGCTCCAGGGTGATAGGATTAGTCCTCACTCAAGATCCAAACCAGGACAAAGCCATTAAGCCATAATAGGAATTGCCCAAAGCCTCTTCGTTACATCATCACCCAGCAAGATTCAACCAGGCCTGGGACACAGACAGCCTAGAAGGTTAGCTGTGAACCCCACATAGCCCCCTGGGAGCCTGACAGCCAATAGAATACTTGCTCTTACCACAGGAACAGGAAGCTCAAGTTCAAAGCCCAAGAGAGGCTATAAATAGCACTCATTCTCTATTCTCTATTTCACCAGGACCATGAGCTTAATGGTTCTGCTCCATTAAACCAGCTTTCCAAGCAGCCTCCATGTTTCCAGCCCCCTGGGAGTCTGACAACCAATAGGATGCATTTCTTGCAAGGCCCAAGAGAGGGTATAAATATATCTCACTCTCCACTCCATGTGGTCATCTACCCACAATCACACGTACTTGGTGGCTCTGCTTCACCATTAAACCATCCTTCCAAGCAGACTCCATGTTTCCAGTGTCTTTCTTCCCACTTGGAACTGAACCCAGATGGACAATTCTTCCAACAGTTATGTTTTTCTTGTAAGCCGTGGAGAGAAATTCCTTTCCCAATGAAGCTGCTCCTCATATAATGTCCTTAAGCTAATGTTTCACTCCCAAACAATTCTCAGAACTAAACCTTCCTCCAAATAGAAGTCATCCAGGAGGTAAACAAATCCAGATGCCAGATGCCAGCAGCAGATCCCAAAACTCTTGCCCTTTCCAGCCTCCTACTGGTACATAGATCAAATAGTGAATCTTCAGGAACTGGGAAATGAATTGAATATATGCGAGATACAGATTCAGTATAACATTAGTGTTTCTCTGTGTGTTTCAGAGTGGAAATCTAGCTTATATTTACTGGTAAATATTTGGGATGTTTCAAAAGCTTCGTTTCAGGGTCCTTGTTTATTATGACACTTATTATGATTCATATATGATATGAACCCTACTTGTATTTTATCTTGGCTTGCAAAATAAGCTGCCTCGAGTAGACTCATGGTGAGATAAGTGGCAAATGAATTTCACAATCGAGAGACTGATGAGAGATGGGAGAAAAAGAGACACAGAGAGGGAGAGACTGACTGACTTGTTGTTCAACCAGAGGTCACCTTCTTTCTCCTCCCAGGTCCAGTTCTTACCTGATAAGTCTGAACTGCGTTTTTGATGGGCAGGAAGTTGTGTCCCTGGTGCTGAGGCAAGTCCCGGCAGATGACGCAAACGAGCTCCTCATCTTGGTTGCAGAAGAGCTTGAGAGGCTCCTCGTGTTCCTCACAGAAGAACCAGATGCCGGTGCCGCTCAGCTGAGCCCTTTCATCCAGCTTCAGAAGCCGGGCCTTCTTGGCCAAGCTGCAGAGGGCTCGGTTCATGTGGCGCAAAGTGAAGGGTTGCCGGCACTCAGGGCAGAGCCCACTACTTTCCCCTGTGGGGATGCAGGGCTCCAGGCAGGGAGCACAGAAGCTGTGGCCACACTGCAGTATGTGGGGCTCGCGAAAGAGGCAGAGGCAAATGGGGCACAGCAGGTCTTCGGTGAAACTGGAAACTTCCTGTACTGAAGCCATGTTGGTCGATTCAAAGAGAGCCTGAACAGATTTCCCAAGTTAGAACAGCTTCTATTTCTGCCTGTTTAAGTGAACATAGAATAATAGGGTTGGAAGGGACCTTGGCGGTCTTCTAGTCTAACCCCCTGCGCAAGCAGAAGCCCCTAGACCCGTGATGGCTAACCTTTTTGCTGTTGCATGTCAAAAGCAGGGGGGAGTGCGGGGTGTGTGGGTCATGCACCCCCCCCCCCCGAGATCCCCCCAGTGCTCCCCCCGCTTTTGCACATGATGGCAAAAAGGTTACCGGTGGGCCCAGAACAGAGGTAAAATGCTACCAGTTCGTCCTGGTTCAGGCACACCGGTAGTGATAAAAACTACCAGTTCGGCTGAACCAGTATTTCCAACGATCAGCTGTGCCGTGTGGCTGATATTCACTAGAAAGCAGGAAATCCTGCTTTCTAGTGAAGCTAAATCGTGCGGCACAGCTGTTTCCCCCCCTGCTGTTCTACTTACCCAGCGAAGTCTTCTTTTTCTGCGTGAACCATGCATTTAGCATGTATTGTGTATGTGCTTGCGCAGCGTGCATTTGGCATGCAGCGCACATGTGCGGGCAGCAAACTGGTGGCGATCCGCAGAGGATTTCATTATTGGCCCGGAAGGCCCGTTTTTCATCCTCCGCAGGCTCCAGAGGGTTTCTTGGAGCCTGAGGAGGGCGAAAACAACCTCCCCCACCCCGCAGAGGCCCAATGGGGGCCGGAAACAGCCTGTTTCTTGATTTCTGGTGGGCCCGGAGGGCCCGAAAATTAGCTGGCCAGTACACACCTGTGCACTGGAACTGAACTAGGGCAACGATTGCGTGCCCACAGATATGGCAGTGCGTGCCACAGGTTCACTATCACGGCCCTATACCATTCTAGACAAATGGCTGTCCAATTTCTTCTTTAAAACATCTAGTGATGGAGCATCCACAACTTTTAGAAAGGCAAGCATTTCATTGGTTAGTTGTTCTCACTGTCAGGAATTTTCTCCTTAATTCTAGGTTGGAGCTCTCCTTTGACAAGTTTCTATCCGTTACTTTTTGTCCTGCTCTGGAGAATAAGTCAACCCTCTCTTGTACAGCCCCTCAAGCAGTGGTGGGATTCAGCCAGTTCGCACCACTTCAGGAGAGCCGGTTGTTAACTTTCTGAGCCGTTTGGCAAACTGGTTGTTGGAAGAAATCATTAGGGCAGAGAACCGGTTGTTCAATTACTTGAATCCCACCACTGCCTTCAAGTACTGGAAGACTGAGGCGAAGGGGTGTCTGTCATCCCAGACAGATCCGCCTTGGACCCCAAAGTCATAAACACTGAAACTACTTTTCT
>WNWU01014264.1:0-10143 GCA_012654045.1 Ptyas mucosa | reverse complement strand
GGGCCCAGGGCTGTGCCTGGGGGCTGGCTGGAGGGTCCTCTCCCCCCCAACCCTGGCAGCCTGAGGCCCTGCGTCCCACTTACTGCCCTCCCCTGGGGTGGCCAAAGACAACCCCCCCTTCCAGCCCAGGGCCAGAGGAGCCTCCTTCCCTGCCAGCTGAAGGTCCCAGCCGAGAGGAGCTTCTGGCCTTGGCACAGATCCCAGAGAAGCCCCTCCGGAGGGCAGCGGGCAGGGACTGAGCTGGGAAGGGGGGCGTGGTGTTTCTGCCACTGCTTCCCCAGGCCCACCAACCTCCCTGGGCCTTGAAGGACTGGGGCTGTTGGCGCTTTGTCCCTCTCACCCCTGCCCCCCTTCCTGGCCCTGCCACTTGCCCTAGGGTCCTGGCAGGCAGCAGGGCTCCCGCTGGGCAGCTGCAGCAGGCAATGGTGGGCCTGGGGAGCCGATGAGGGAGGGGCTTCTGGGCCCGCAGCCAACAGCCGGCGGGTACACATGTGCAGCCTCTCCCAGCCGGGCCTTTGGCGGTCCTGTTTTACAAGCGTTTCGGCACAGACTGCAGAGTTCACGCATATGGCTAGACAGATGTGTTTGGCTGGGGTTCAAGGCTGGGAAAGGAAGACTTATGGAGGCAGGAGGGCCCTGGGCACAGCTGAGGGGGGAGGGCAGGAGGAGGGAATTGGTGGGCCAGCAGGGCCGAGGGACCAGCCAGGAGCCCACGGGAGGGACGTGCCGCTCAGCTCCAGCCCAGAGATGCTCTGGAGGACACGTTCCTCACGATGCCCCACAGGAGGGTCAAGCAGGCTGGCCGGTCTTTGCCAGGACCACGCTGGGCACCCAGAGCTTCCCTGGGCAACACCCAGCCTTTGTAAGAGGCAGCAGCCACTGGGGTCCCAGCATCATTTGGGTGCCTGTGTGTGTGTGTGTGTTCAGAGGCCTCCCCACACACGGCACTGTGGAGGTCTGCCCCCTCTTCCTAAGGGGGCCGGGAAAGGCTGGGCTGCCTCCTATGCCCTGGGTAAGCGGCTGCCAGAGCTACACCGACCTGGATCTTGTCCTGCCGGCGCTGCTGCTCAGCCACCTTCCTGGCCAGCGCCTGCTTCTTGGCCCGCAGCTCCCGGATGTCCAGCTCGCCACCACTGCCCTCGGCCTCCTCCGAGTCGTCCGGCAAGGCCTCCATCTGGACGTCGTCCTCCTTGTAGCAGAGGGGGGAGGGGGAGAGTAAAAATGAAGGAAGAGCACCATGGCAACAAAGCACAACATGAGAAAATGAAACGCCCGCCCAACCTCTCCGACAGAGGGAGGGGGACCGGCTGAGAGTTGCGCAACTGCCAGCAGATTCTGGGGTGCCCCTAAACAGAGGGGCTCCTCCGTGGATTGCACAGGGCAGAGACCCTGGCCTCAGGCGTCCAGACCAAAGTAGGCAGGAGACAGGGGCCCCCAGGCCCCTGCACAATCCCCTCCTCTCCCCCTGGAAGGCCAGCCGGGCCTTGCCATGTGCAGCTGGCTGGCAGGGAGGGGGAGGCGCAGAGCCTTCCTCCTCCTCCTCCTCCTCTCCCGCACACTCACGCACGGCCTGCCGAGAACCCCGGGCTACAGGAACAAGCTGGGGCAGAAAAACAAGAGGCGAGAGCCCTTAATCACATCAGGATGTGAGAGAGGCGGGGTGGGGGGTGGGGGGTGGGGGGAGGCCCCCCCAACTGCCCCGTCCTTCTTCCTGTACGTGTGCTGGAGGTGGCCGTGCAGCCCTGCTCCACTGCTCCCCTCTAAACTCAATCCTGAGCCTGAACCCTAACCCCCCCCTCCCTCCCTCCCCCTTCCTGCCGGGCCTGAGCTGCACATTATTAAAACTCTGCCCCCCAGCCCCCCCCTCCCGAACTCTATTTGCCGAGCGCATCTGGAACTCATCGCAGCTCCCAAAAGGAGCGTTTGGGTGGGACTGGCAGGAAAGGGCACCAGCACTCGAGGGACGCCATGCAGAGCCCCCCCCTCCAATTACAAAGAATGGGGGGAGTGCAGGCCGGGCCAGCCCACCCTCCCCCCCCCACTGTGCGCCCCCCCTTCCTGCCCACTACCTGATCCTCCTGCAGTTGTTTTCCCTGCTGGCTGGCGGCCGCTTCCTTTCCCATGGCGTCTGGGCCGGGGGCCACGGACACGTATTTTCCACCCTTGAATGCCAGCAAGGGCTCCTCCTGGCCACAGAGGGCTTCCAGGAAATACTTCAGCACCGTCACCCGCTTGCAGTCGGCCGCAATGGCCTGCGGAGGAGGGAGGGGGGCGGCAGGAGGGCGGGGGGGGGGGGGGAGAGGAGGAGAAAAGAAGGGGAGAGTAGAAAGGAAGGGAAGGGAAGAAGAAAGGAAAAGAAAGAATAAAAGGAAGAAAGGAAGGGAAGGAGGGAGGGAGGGAGGGAAGAGACAAGGGGGAAAGATAAGAGAAGAGAAAGGAAGAAAAGGTGGAAGGAGAGAAAGAAGGAAAGAAAAGAGAGAGGAGAGCAGAAGGGAAGAAGGAAATGAAAGAAGAAAGGGATGGAAGGATGGAAGGAAGGAGTGAAGAGAAGAAGAAAGGACAGCAGAGAGGGAGGGAGGGAAAGAAGGAAGGAGAGGAGAGGAGGAAAGGAGAGAAAGAAAGGAAGGAAGAAAAGAAGGAAGGAAGGAGGAAAGGAGAGGAAAGAGAGGAGAGGAGAAGAGGAAGGAAGGTGAAGGAGAGACATTGCCCACCCAGTTAGAGCATCTCAAGGCTGCTGTGGAGCCTCCCCAACGACCCTCTGCACTTCTCCATCTGTGGGACCACTACATGTCTCAGTGGCCAGCCCAGAGGCCCCCGGAAGCCCCCTTCTCCCTAAAACTGCAAGTGGACCCCACCCCCAGGCCAGGGAGAGAGGCCAGCCCCTCCCCCATCTCAGCACCCACCTTCAAGACTGCAGCCCCCCCCAGCTCAGAGACCCCCTTTCTGGCAAAGCTTGGCTGACAACGCAGAAATTCCCAACGGACCCTTGTCCCAGGAATCCTTGCCCTGCGGTGGGGTGCCTGTCTGGGGTGGGGGGTCCCACCCAATCTCCCCCAGGAACGGGAGCTTGCTGGGGCAGGGAGACCCTTCCCCTCAGCCCCAAAGGATGGCTGGCACAGGGCTGGGGGGCTGCATTGTGCCACCCCCCCACCTCACCCCAGCTCCTTTCCTCTCCAGGACCTTCTGAGTCTGGAGGGCCCCAAGGAGCACAGAAGGAAGCCCCCAAAAGCGGAGCAGCAGGGTGCCTCCACCCCTTTTTCTGCAGCACCCTGAAATCCCACCTCCTGCCAGTCATCGCCTCCCTCTTCCTCAGAAAATCCCGCCCCCATTTCCCCCACCTCAGGCCTTCCATGTCCCCTCGCCCAGGTCTGAGCGCCCTTTTCTCCAGCCCCCTCCCCAATGTCCTCCAGGTGCTCACTATGGGCACAGGTGGTCCTCAATTTACAACCAAGAAAGAGCCCCATATTTCTGTTGCTAAGAGACAGTGGTTAAGTGAGTTTTGCCTCATTCTACGTCCTTTCCTGCCACAATTGTTAAGTGAGTCACTGCAGTCTTTAAGTGAGTCACATGGCTGTTAAGTGAATCTGGCTTCCCCCATTGACTTTGCTTGCCAGAGAGTCATAAAAGGGGGTCATATGACCCCGGGACACCACGACCGTCATAAATACGAGTCAGTTGGCAAGAGTCCCCATTTTTTTCCTGTGACTGCAGGGACTCTGCGGCGGCCATCACTGTACAGACCTAAGTCACTTTTTTCAGCGCTGCTGAAATATCGACTGGTCACTAAACAAATCATCGTAAATCGAGGACTACCTCCCCCCCGCCTGTTTTGGAGAGCCCGTCCACGAAGTGCTCCGATGCCGCTGACTGTCCCCGAGTGGGGGGCTGCAGTTCCCCCCTGCCCACCTCTGGACGCTGGGCTCAGGGATGCCAGCCTCTATCCCAGAGAGCGGAATGGGCTCCCACCACTCACGTGGCTAGGCCCGAACCCGAACCCCCCCCCCCCCAGCAGAGGCTGGGACCCTCCAGGCCAAAGGGCAGGAGCAGAACCTGCCGGTCAGCGGGAACCAAGGGGGAGGTCCAGAGGCCCTGCACACACACTCCTGGGGGCTGCCCCTCTGTCCCAGTGGCCAGGCGTGGCGGGAGGGTCTGCTCTGGTGGGGGGGGCAGGGAAGGGCTTGGCTGAGCTCTGCCCCTGCCAGCTTCCTCCCTGCCTGCTGGCCGGGCCGCCGGGCGTGTGATGGGGGGCGGGGGAGGAGGTTTGACCCCACTGTCACGTAGGTGGCCCCTCCTTCCTGGCTCCTGCAGGAAGCAAGGGAGGCTCCCTCCTCCCCACGAGTGGGCCATTGTGTCTGTGACTTGTGCACACAAACATCCCCCCCCACAGGGGCCGGCCTCCCTCGCAAGGCTGGGCGCAGGAGAGCTATTTTTACTCGGCACGTTTCCTGTTGCGTTTCTCTCATATCTCGCAGTTCTCAAAGCCGCCTTCAAAACAGCCCCAGCAACGGTCACAACAGCATGATGGGCAGGCTCCCCTGTCTGTGTGTGTGTGTGTGTCTGTGTGTGATATGAAATCAGAGACCTACAAGAGTCCGAAGAGCTCGAAGACTTGCTCAGATTAAAAGCAAAGGCTTCTCCATCTGGCCGGACTACCCCGGGGGGGGGGGGTATTTGTGGGGGATGGGAGAGCAGGCCAGAGACCCCCAAGGTACAGCCGAGGGGTCCGGGCTGAAAAGCGGCTCTGGGGGGATGCTTGCACCCCTCCGTCCGCAAGGAGTTTGCACCTCAAGCCTGGCTGAACCGTGGGGGCCACCAGGCTCTCTGCCCTTTCCCCCACTGGCCCGCCTCCCATTTCCAGGCTGCCCCCTCCTCCAATTGGGCCAAGGAGGGAGCAGAGGGGGCCTGGGCAGCCGAGGGCAGGCAGAAAGGCTGCTGCCAGGGCTGAGCCCAGCATGGCGCAAAGGAAAAGGCTCACTCTGAGCTGGCGTTTGCCATGGCCCCTTGCCCTCTGCCTCTGCAAATCAGGATAGAGCCTGGCAGGTCTGGGCAGGACCACAGCCGCCCAAGAAGTGTGTGTGTGTGTGTGTGTGTCTGTCCAGCTGCCCCCCCCCCCCCCCCCCGGGTCTCCTTGGAGCAGAGGCCAGCTGGGCCCCTCCATCGACAGCCCTTGGTGAGGAGCAGCTGGTCCTCTTGAGGTTAACAGATTAAGAGAGTTGGAAGGAACCTTGTAGGTCTTCTAGTCCAACCCCCTGCCCAAGCAGGAGACCCTACACCATTTCTGAGATGCCAGTCCTGGAGGACCCTGCCCCCACTGGCTTCATGAAAACAGCTGAATCCTGCACGGGGTGAGCTACTGTCGGCAGCAGAGGCCGGGCTTCGGCCAGCGGACGTCCCTTGAGCACTGCGGCCAGGCCTTTCCGAGAGAGGGATGCTGGTGGTGCCCGAAGGATGCCAGGCCGTGCCCCGGTCCAGCAATGCCAAAAGGCCCATCGTCCATGAAGGCGTGCAGGGGCCTCTTCCTGCCCTAAAAGGGCAGAGGAGCCCTGTCTGCCCCCCCCCCCATGGAACTTCCAGCCTGGGCAGAGCAAGGGGGCTGAAGGTTCCCGGGGGCAGAGCGGAGCAGAAGAGGGCAGAGTGCCCGAGGGAGCAGCCTCTTCTGCTTCCTGCCAAGAGGCTCCAGCGTAAGCTCCCTCCACAGCAGGCCGACGGGCATTTCCTAATCTGGGCATGGAAGCACCTCTCCCACCCCACCCCACCCCACCCCAGGGCAGCCCGTGTCTGCCTGCTCAGGCTGCTCTCTTCCAGCAAGAAGATGACGAAGAGGAGGAGAAAAGGGAGAGGAAGAGAAAGGAGGAGGAGAGAAAAGAGAAAGAAGATGATGCAGGAGAAGGAAGAGAAAGAGAAGTGAAAGGAGGAGGAGGAGAAAAGGGAGAGGAAGGGAAAGGAGGAGGAGGAGATGGAGGAGGAGAGAAATAAGAAGAGAAAGGAGGGAGAGGAGAAAAGGGAGAAGAAGGGAAAGGAGGAAGGAGGAGGAGAGCCCCGTGTGACCAAGAGGGCCCGATCCAGCCCTCGCAGCCACTTTTGCTCTCCCGCAGGCCCAGAGCCCACCCTGCCCAAGGCCCTGGGCATGAGCTGGCTCTTAGCACGACCGGCCGGACTTGACCAGGGCTGGTGGGATCAGAGGCAGACGCTGCAAGGGGCTCTGTGGAGACCGAGAGAGGCGGTGGCGGCAGCAGAGGCAGCAGCAGGGGCGGGGGGCGGAGGGAGGGAGGGAAGAAACGGGGAGCGGCTTAGCTGGGGGAGTTCAGGAAGGGGTTGACGGGCTCCCTCTGCTCCAGAGCTCCATCCCACATTTCAGCTCCGCGCTCACGGGGCAAGCCAAGTCGGAAAGAGTCATCGTCGGCAGAAGAGCCCCCCTTTCCCCTCCCTCCAGCCCCCAAATCTATGGTCTTGATCAGAATTAGCTCAGCGTTTCCAAGCGGAGGAGCGGGAGGGGGTGGGGAGTGGGAATGGGCTGCAGCTGGCCAGATGCAGCGGGTGGATCTGATTCCGCTGCCAGTGGCCAGGCAGGACCCCGTTCCAGACAAGGCTTCTCCTGCCGGCTGCTTCGGTGCCAGCGGAGAGGCCTTTTTCCAGCCGGCCCCCTCTTTCCCGGGAGAGGCAGATTTTCCCTGCCTTCTGCCAACTCTGCTCCTTGCCTGGCCGGGGAGATGTCGCTCCCCCCCCCCCCAAATGCAAACCCTTGCCCTGGTGGCCAGCAGCTCAGGGCACGGGTTGGGGCAAAGGGCTGAGCTGCCCGGGTGCAAGCAGCCAGTCAGAACAGAGCTGGAAGGGACCTTGGAGGTCTTCTAGTCCAACCCCCTGCACAAGCCGGAGACGCCGTACGGCCTGTATTTCAGACAGGTGGCTGTCCAGTCTCTTTTTGAAAACCTCCGGTGAAGAATTTTGTATTTCCCGACAAAGAAATCAAGGGAGACTAGTATACGTTGCAAAAGCGGCTGCCTGGATTGGGGCTGAAAGGCGAAAGGGGAAGCAGTTATGCTCCGTCCCATATTTGGGCAGACCAGGTTGCCCCGATCACGCTCAAACAACACCCCAGGGATGAGGGAGCATTCCCAACTTTTGAAGGTTACTTCCTCTCCCTGTTATTAATGTATGCCATTGAGGTAATGGTAGGAATGGAGATGACTGACGTAATTGTTCTCCCTGGTGCCAAGGTGCCTTGGGCTCAGAGGTCCAAGCCTTGGGCCGGGCCAGAAGGACGCCCCGAGGGGCCCCACCAGCCAAGATGCCCCTTGCTCGGCCTGCTCCCTTCTACCATGCAGGTGGCCCCAGCTCAGAGAGGCCCAGCCAGAGGCCGGACTCTGCGGAAGGTTCCCCGTCTTTCTTTTCCATGTCTTGGTTGGCACCCCGGCCTCTCCATCCCCAGAGTGACTGTAGGCCACCGAGAAGCACGCAGGATGAAGCCCCCGCAAGACCCCCGAAGGGGAAGACCTCAGCTCTGCCTAGGCCACAGGGGGGCTGCCCCAAAGGAGAGGGGTGGGTGGGTTCCCACGAGAAAGAATGGATGGAAACTCACCAAGGAGAGAAGCAACCTGGAACCAAGGAGAAACTTTCTGACGCTGAGGACAATTAGCCAGTGGAACAGCTGGCCACCAGAAGTTGTGAATGCTCCAACACCGGAGGTATTTAAGAAGGGACTGGACAGCCACCTGTCTGAAATGGCCTAGGGTCTCCTGCTTGAGAAGGGGGCTGGATTAGAAGGCCTCCAAGGTCCCTTCCAGCTCTGATTGACTGATTGACCCATCCAGGGCATCCCACACTGGCCTGGGCAAGAGCCACCGAGAGCCCCTCGTTTTTGGCGAGGGTTTTGGGACTGGTCAGGGTGGGCTGCCTGTAGAGGAGTGCAGCCACTGCTGCCTCACGGACACAAACAATTCTAGCGTGTTGTACAGGGGGTCCTCGACTTATGACTGAGCCCAACATTTCTGTTGCTAAGCGAGGCAGTTAAGTGAGTTTTGCCCCATTTTACAACCTGTCTTGCCAGTGCTGTTAAGTGAATCACTGCAGTGGTGTTAGTCACACGGTGGCTAAGTGAACCTGGCATCCCCCTTGACTTTGATTGGAAAAACCACCTGACCTCAGGACACTATGACCGTCATAAATATGAAGCAGTTGCCAAGCGTCCGAACTTCGACCACGTGGCGGTGCTGCAAAGGATGTAAGTGTGAGGAAACGGCCCAAAGTCCCTTGTATCAGTGCCGTTGTAACTTGGAATGGCCACTAAACGAACGGCTGTATTGTTAACCGCCAGGAATCCACCGGCAGCAAATAAGCCTGGAGGGGATTCTGGGGCAGCCCTTGGAAGCAGCCTCCCTCCTTGGGAATCGAAGTCACCCCACTGCCCCTGCAAGGGTGGCGTGAAGCAGGCAGGCAGGCAGGTAGGCAGGCAGGCACAGAAGCCATCATGGCCACCACCACATCGCTGGGGAGGGAGGCGGAGACCCCGGGGGGCTTCCTGTGTCCCAGGGAGGGGGGTCCCCGAGGGTCCAAGGGGGACCTGCCCCCAGAGAGAGAGGCTGCCTCTGGGGAGAGGAGCAGTTTCCCCAACACTTTAAATCAGGAGGAGGAGAAGGAAGAAGAGGAAGAGGAGGAGGAAGAGGAGGAGGAGCAAGAGGAAGAGGAAGAAGAGGAGGAGGAGGAAGAGGAGGAGGAAGAAGAGGAGGAGGAGGGAGGAGGTCAGAAGCTCCCTTTCTTCTGGTGGGGTGGATTATTATGGGAGGGGGCTGCATGGAGTGGGCGGGGGCTCCTCTCAGCTGCTCTTTCCTGTCCTTCTTTCTGACACGACCCCGAAGGTAGAAACTGGAAGGGGGGAGGGCAGCTGGTCCTTGACTTATGACAGTTCATTTACTGACCGTTCTAAGTCAGAACAGCACTGAAAAAAGGTGAGAGCCTTTCAGACCCACCACCACTGCAGCCTCCCCCGTGGCCACCTGATTTACATTTGGATGCTTTTGCAGCCGACTCACATTTATGATGGTTGGGTCACGCGATCCCCCGTTGCGATTTTCTGACCAGAGAAGCCCACGGGGAAGCTGGATTCACTTAACAACTGCGTTACTAACCTAGTGACTGCAATGATTCACTTAACAACTGTGGCAAGAAAGGTCCTAAAATGGGATAAAACTCACCTAACATAAATTCTGGGCTCCATTGTGGCCGTACGTTGAACAGAGCCCAGGGAGGAGGCTCTGTCTCTGTGCTGCCCCCCAGCAGGGCTGGTGGGCACGGAGGAGGTGCATGGGGAGGGAGTCGACTGGGGAGCCCCCGGGGGGGGTGGGGAAAGGCCTTCTCCTGGGTCTCTTTTCTCCCCAAGGCGACCAGAGCTTGAACAGGGGGTTGGACTAGAAGACCTCCAAGGTCCCTTCCGACTCGTGTTATTGTGTGGGGCTGGGCCCCTGTCCTGCCTCTCCGGGAGCTTTCTTCTCCATCAGATGGTACCCCGTTTCCTTCTGCCCCCTCCCGTCCCTTTCCTCCCACGGAGCTTTCCACCACTCCTTCCGTGGCGGGTCTGTGCCTGGCCAATGTTCCTGCTGCCAGGTGAGCTGCCAGGCTGCCCCAGAGAAGGAAAGGCAGCTTGAGCGGGGGAGGGGGGGCTTGCAAGGGCTGGGCGAGTCTTTGCCGTCATGGGGGGAGAGGGTTGGGGGGGGCCCTCATGTGGGCAGGGATCAACCATTCGCCTCCAACTCTGCCCTCCGTACCCAGCGGACCCCTCGTCTCTCCCCCCCTTTGGGGAGGGTCAGGGACCCATTCCTGAGATGGGAAGAACCCCTCACTCTGCTGACATTTTGGGGGGGGAGGGGGAACCTCTGGCCACAACCTCCCCCTCGGCCCTTGGAGGTGCAACACGGAGCCACATATTTTTTTAATTTGAGGTAATTATCTCCTCGGAATTACTGCACGCAGCCTCTCGGGATCCGAAGCAATTAAGGGAAGATAAATTTCATTCCACGGAGCAAAGCTGTCAAAGGGATGAAGCAATTTCTTTCCCCATTTGAAGTGGGAGCTTTGGGTCATGCCTGGTTTATTTGAAACGGTGCCAGCACCTCCAGCGGCTGCTGCTGATAATATCGGCTCCCCCCC
>WNWU01014242.1:0-10151 GCA_012654045.1 Ptyas mucosa | reverse complement strand
AAGATGGGCTAAGAGGGAGAATTTGGCTTCCTAACATGCGCTGCCTTTCCAGGACGGAGAGGCGCCCTGTGACGGGGCCTCCCCAGCCCTCGGCTGAGTCAGCTCAACTCAGCTCATCCAGGATGCACGGGAAGAAGGGGGGGGGGGAGAACTGCCTGCGCCCCAAACCCTCAAAGAGAGGAAATCTTTCGAAAGCTGCGATTCATTCTGACAAGTCAGGTTGGGAAGCCGATTCCGTGCAGATGTTTGCTCAAAACGCCTTTCAATCCAATCTCCGAATGGAAAATTGGGCAGCCCTGAAAACCCACCCAGAAAAGTTCCCAGGAAAGCTGCATAAAGTTACAGCATTCTAAGGGGGCTTTTGATTCTTGTACCAGCGTCAGGAGGGAGGGAGGGAGGGAGGGGAGAGAAGAAGGAAGGAGTGGGAGGGAGGGAGGGAGGGAGGAAGGAGAAGAAGGAAGGAAGGAAAGGAAGAAAGGAAGGAGAGGGAGGGAGGAAGGGAGGAAAGGGAGGGAGGGAGGGAATGAGAGAGGGAACGAAGAAGGGAAGGAGGGAGGGAGGAAAGAAAGGAAGGAAGGAGAGGGAGGGAGGGAGGAAGGAAGGAAGGAAAGGGAGGGAGGGAGAGAGGAGGGGAGGAAGGAAGGAAGGAGAGGGAGGGAGAGGAAGGGAGGGAGGAAGGGAGGAAGGAAGGGAAGGAGCGAAGGAGGGAGGGAGGAAAGGAAGGAAGGAAGGAAAGGGAGGGAGGGCTGTTACCTTCTTCCTACACCTGGTTCTCCCAGGAGTTTGAAACACCTGAGGATTTTGCCGGTTTCTGATGCCCGCCTTTGCAATGAACCAAAGCAATTTCACTCACCCTGAAAAACCCAGCAGCTGTGTTTCCCCAGACTCCCCCCCTCCAAGCACCTTCCCCCCCCCCCCCCCCCCCTCTCCCTCCCTCCCTCTCCAGACTTCCTTACTGTTCCGGGCACAGGAGCTGAACCGGCCTGCCGCTCGCCTGCTGGGACGTGTCTTTCAGTGAAGACTCCGTCCGCCCTCCCTTCGCCCGTCTCACCTTCATCCGCCGGAGGAAGAGAAGGGGGAGGAGGAGGGAGGAACGGGGTGTGTGTGGGGGGGGGTTTAGAGAAGCAGAACCCCTCCCCAAAAGAGCTTTGTAGAGACTTAAAAGTGCCAGCAATCTGAAACCTCAATCAGGGAAGGAAAAACACCTTCAAGAGGGCCAAGGAGGAAAAACAGTCAAGTGAAACAAACAAAACTTCCTTCTTTGGCTTTCTGAGAAGTCTAGCCAATCTCTCAAAGCTGGACCAGAATTATTTTTATTGTTAGATTTTTCATATATTGTTAGGCACCCTACATTTATGATAGATAGATAGATAGATAGATAGATAGATAGATAGATAGATAGATAGATGATGGATGGATGGATAAATGGATGCATGTTTGGCAAAATACTTCGTTTTCTTTGCAATTTTGCTATCTATGATTGCTTTAAACAAATATTTATAAATTATGATTATGGTTGGTCGCACACTCAGCCAGATGTTTAGACTGGATTTGGCATTTTTATCCCTCTATCGAGTCTTTCCCAAGAACCTGGGATAGACAGATGTTCTTGTTTGATGGGGTTAAAGGTATCATCACAGGATGTGTCAGCTGTTCCAGGTAAAGCTGCCTTATTAGTTTCATTTATATATATATATATATAAAGCAATATATATAAAGCAATGCACCTTGTTTTCGAAAATCCTTGCATTGTGGGTCTATGTTTTTCACAAATGGACCATGCATAGTGGAACACTTCCTTCCTTCCTTTCCTTCCTTCCTTCCTTCCTCCCTCCCTCCCTTCTTTCCTTTCTTCTCATTGGAAGTTTTAAAGTTTTTTGAGCACTTGATTAGGAGAATCGCTGGAAGAAGAAAACAGACTAATAAACTTTATGTTGCATTTTGAAGAAGAAGCACCAGGCAGTAAATGTCCTGCTTTGCAGAGATACAAACTATTTTGTGCTGTGGCTCTTTCAAAAATGGTGCCCTAAAAATGAGGAGATCCCCTCCGTAATCCCTCCCTGGAATTCAACTGGTAGTAAGAGAGACACAAGCAATTTTCTCCACTGTTTTGAAGCGTCCCTGCTTCATCTCTGACATGCCCGACATGAAAAAATAAATAAACATTCAAAAAATAAAAATAGAACTATCACACAGCCATGAAAGAGAAACTCCAAACTGAGCTAGACGTAACCCCTTTATATAGTCCTCGACTTACAACAGTTCATTGAGTGACCATTCAAAGTTTTTACAACAGCACTGAAAAAAGTGACTTACGACCGGTTTTCACTCTCATGACCATCGAAGGCTCCTTCATGATCATGGGATCAAAATCCGGATGCTTGGCATCTGACTCATACTTATGACGGTCGCAGCGTCCCGGAGATCACGTGATCCCCGTGATTCACTTAACAACGGTAGCAATTCGCTTAACCACTGTAAAATGGGGCCAAGCTCACTTAACAACAGTCTCGCTTAGCAGCAGAAATGGTGGGCTCCATTGCGGTTGGATGTCTCGGACTAAGAAATAAATCCCAACTCTTTCTCCAGCTTTCTATCTCTCTCTCTCTCTCTCTCCCTCCCTTCTTTTTGGGGTTTGCTTGTTTGTTTGTTTTTAACTTTGGGCTTTCGGCATCTGGAGCTGCTCCCTTCCCTCCTTCTCAAGACCCCCTTCTTCCGCCCCCCCAGATGTTGGTCTTCTCCAGATAAGGAAAGCAGCGAGCTCTGCTTCACTCCGCACAGGCCACGGCGGGTAATTTTCGTCTGGCTTTTTCCTTGCGAAGCTTGTTCGGCGTTTAACCTGTTGGGGGCACAACCCCGCCGGTGGCGGTTCAGACGGAGCGCCCGCTCCCCTTCTCGCCGCCCGTTCCTCTCCTTTGTTCCTTGCCTTGACACGCAACCTGGGCTGTCAGGTTGCGCTAAGATCCGGAGCCAGGCGGGGGTCGGCTCGCTCCAGACCGCCGGCAGCGCCCCCTCCCCTCCCCGTTGCAAGGCTTGGGGGTACCCCAGACGGCCCCCCTTCCCCAAACCCAGCATCCCCCTTACCCCTCCCTCCCTCCCTCCCTGCGCAGAGCTGCCGTTGCCATAGAAACCCCAGCCAATCCGGGAACTGGCTTGCAAAAGAGGACCGGGGATGAAGCGAGGAAGGTGGGGCTCCCCTAGACCCCCCCCTCTCCTCCAACCGCCCCCCCTCCCCAAATCCCTTTGCCAATCAGAAACTGCTTTCACACAACCTGCCTCACATGCAGCCGTGCTTTCTTTCCGCCTCGGGTCAACGGCGGGCCTGAGCGGAGTTCTCACGCTTTTGCAAAGGATGCGGAGTTCCGCGCGCGGCGCCAAGGCGGAGTGGGGGAGTGGGGGCGGGGAGCGGGGGGGTGGGGTGGAGGGAGGGAGGTCTGGCGTCAAGGGTCGTGGGAATGCAACCGAGGGAAAAGGAAAGCTGGCCAGACTTGGGTGAGCGAATGTGTGTGTGTGAGAGAGAGAAAGAGGAGAAAGAGAAAAAGAGAAGGAAAAAAAGAGAGAAAGGAGAATGAGTGAGAGAAAGAAAGAAAGAAAGAAAGATGGAGAAAGAAAAAGAGGGAGAAAAAAAGAAAGAGGGAGAAAGAGGGAGATAGAAAGAGAAAAAGGAGAAAGAGAGAGAATCTAAACTACAGTTTGATCATCTGAAAGTAACAGAAGGATGGATCCCTTTGGGTCCCAATAGTTTTTGTTTAAAACATTGTTGTTGCTTAAGAGTACATCTTTTAAATTACGAGTGGGCAGTCTGTTGGCAGGGGCATCCGAGGGGAGGGGCGGGAGGCAAAAAAGTCAAAATGGTGGCCACCACCAGGTAATTGCAGGGGTGATACAGCTGAAGAGATTGGGCATTGGGGGGCACCTCTTGCCACCCAGAGTTGTCAGATACAAGGCAGCCAGCAAATAAATCCCATAATAAACACAGGAAGAACTCAACTTAGAACCCACAATGGAGCCCAAAATTCCTGTTGCTAAGCGAGATCGTTATTAAGCGGGTTTTGCTGCATTTTTCTTGCCACGGTGGCAACAACCACTGCTATGTTGTTATGTTAGTAAGTGAACCTGGCTTTGGTTATTGACTTTGCTTGTCAGAAGGTCGCAAAAGAGGCTGCAGCCGTCATAGATATGAGCCAATGGCCAATGGCATGACCCTGGGGATGCTGAAACGGTCCCAAGTGTGAAAAACGGTCATAAGTCACTTTTTTCAGGGCCGTTCTAACTTCGAACAGTCACTAAATGAAATGTTGTAATTCGGAGACCACCTGCACTTAAGACAGTTAGTTGATTACAGGTGGTCCTCGACTTACAACAGGGATAGTGTAAATAGTAAAATAAGTGGGTAAATCAGGAGACACTATAACAAAAGAATGTATCCAATTTGTATGCATATTAGCATTGTTAAACCGATATCTTGCACATTGTATTACAATGTAACTTAATAAAAAAAAACTTTTAAAAAAAGAAAAAAGTAACTTATGCCCATTTTTCCCAGTTATGACGGTTGCAGCCTCCCCCGTGGTTACATTCGGACACATGGCAACTGACTCATATTTATGACGGCCGCAGTGTCCTGGAGTCACGCCATCCCCTTTTGCGACCTTCCGACAAGCCAAGTCGATGAGGATTCACTTAACAGCCGTCTTTCTCATTTAAGAACTGCGGCGATTCCCGTAAGAAACGTGGCGAGAAAAGTCGACGAAACACCGCTTAGCAAATCTCTCACTTAGCAACCTAAATTCTGGGCTCCGTTGTGGTCGTACGTCGAGGACTAGCTGTCGTGCATCAGGTCATGGATTCTTTGGGGAGAACCCAAAGGGCCCCGTTTTAAATTTTGGAAAACGTTTTGTAGGAAAAGAAAATAAAAAAACGCTTTTATTTGATTTTAAAGAAGCCGAAACCCTGGGGAGGAAGGAGGAGTGGAAGGAAAGATCGGTTTCTCCATCACACCCGGGACACAGACGGCCCCCCCTCCCTCTTCCCCAAGGAGCCGTTTGCAGGGCCAGATGTGGGGGGGAAGCAGATTTTTCGAGCGGGCAAATTGGCAACTGGAAAGCTGACATTTTGGGCTGCAGCATTGCAATTTGGACAAGCTGTTTCCTCTTTCGGATGGGGAACCAGTTCAAACACCCCCCCTCCCCTCCACCCCCTGTTCCATATTATCGCAACGGACAGCTCAGCCGTAAAGTAGGGGGGGGTGAACATTCTTGAAAATGCAGGAAGAGACCATTTGGAAAGTTCAGGCCTGGCTTCTCACTTTTAACCACAATCGGACACTGCTGATGTCCCCAAGTGATGTTTTTGCCTGGTTTCCATCGGCCTTCCCCTTCGTTTTACTTTCACAACGATCCCGTAACAGAGGCCAAAGGGGAGAAGATCCAAAGTCATCAAATCTGTCCTGGCTGAAGGTAGAACTCCATTCAAAGAGGTAAAATTAATTTGAAAATTGGTAGCTCAAAGTTGAACCTTGGTGGTCTCCAAGCCTTGTTGTTTTCCTACAGATGTTTCATGACCCGACTAGGTAACATCATCAGTGCTAGTGAGTGTGGCTCGCTCCCCTGTTTATATACAGTAGCTCTGAAGTTGGTTATTTTTTTCCAGACATTTCGAGACCCAGCTAGGTAATGTCATCAGGGCTAGACCAAGCTCTGAGACCACCAAGGACCCCCATAATTAAAAATGACTAAAAATTAAAAATGACTGACCATTTCTTTTAGAAACCATTTGAAGTTACACCACCACTAAAAAAAAGTGATGTTTGGCCCTCGCATTTACGGCCATCCCAGCACCCACAGTCACAAACTTTGGGGTTTTGGTAGCCAATTGAATTTACAATGGTTTCAGAGCCCCAGGGTCAATGCAATTGTCATTTCAGACCTTCCCAGCTAGTTTCTGACAAGCAAAGTCAATAGGGGGTTCATTTAACGACCATATGATTCACTTAATAACTGTGGGGGGAAAATGTCGCAAAATCAGCCGCGCCTCACAGAACATCTGGTTTCCTTAGCAACAGAAATTCTGGTCCTAACTGAGATTGTAACTCGAGGACTATAACAACATCAAGCCAGTAGGAAGTGTTGGGGGAAAAAATGAAAGAAAAGCCACAAGATTGCTGTTTTGCAAAAAAGTTATTTGTCTTCTGCTTGGGGAATTCCCCCGTGAAGTATTGTTTTGCAAGAAAAGTGAGTTTGCCGCTTTCCTCATAATCTGGAAGTTTTGAAATTCTGGAATTCTCGTTTCTTTCTTTTTAAAATACAGGCACCGGCAGATGACCTTGTGAGTTCCTGCCAGCTGCGTGCAAATAACCAGCATAACCAGGTTAATGAGTGGCTGCCTGTGCCCAAACCGTGGTTTGTTTAAATGTTGGCTAGTTTTGTGGGAGGGGACACATTGGAGAAGAGGAACAGAGGAAAGGCAACAGACATCTTTATAGTTTTTAAATGCTCACTAATCGATTATTTACAATAGTATTTCTCTATTGCTGACGGCTGAAGGCTTCCAGGAGTTATTGGAAAAATATATTTTATTTATTATTAAATTTATAGGCACCTATTTTACTATACAAAGCCAGTTTGGTCTAGTGTTAAGGCAGCAGGCTAGAAAGTGGGAGATGATGAGTTTTAGCTCTGCCTTAGGCATGAAAGCCGGCTGGGTGACTTTGGGCCAGTCCCTCTCTGTCTCAGCCCAGACCACCTCACAGGGTTGTTGTTCTGGGAAAAATGGGAGGAAAAAGTTGTGTTGGATATGTTTGCCGCCTTGAGTTATTTGTAAAAGCTACAAATACGATAGATAGATAGATAGATAGATAGATAGATAGATAGATAGAGATAGATACCGTCTTTCCCTGAAAATAAGACCCTGTCTTATATTTTTTGAACCTTGAAATAAGCACTTGGCCTTATTGCCATGCGCTCAAAAGCCTGATTGGGCTTATTATCAGGATAGATAGATAGATAGATAGATAGACAGACAGACAGACAGACTGACTGACTGACTCAAAATACACTATGGAACATCCCCAGCTCCAAGGCATGGGCTTCCTAATTTTGCTGACTTAAGTGATTCGGGATTCCCCTGGCATCCTTTGCCACTGGGAAAAGCATCGCCAACTGCTCAACCTGGGATCGGAGAGGAGTTTTAACAGATGGCCAAAGCATCTGTCAAAGCCCAGTCCGGAACTAGCTGATGGGGAGGGGGTGGCTGGCAATAAAACAGCAGTCTTGATTTATTGAGTGGGACCCGCCACCTATCCACAAATTTTAGCCCTGATTTCCAACACCCGTCTAGCGGTCTTGCACAGAAGCACACAAGATCCGTAAGTGGGAAGACAGCAATGAAGTGGCATCTGTGGGATTTATTTCCCTCTGCCCTCCCCCCCAAAACCCCCCAAACAGGATGCGATCCACAATACAGAATTACAGAGTTGGAAGGGACCTTGGAGGTCTTCTAGTCCAACCCCCTTGGACTCCAACCCTAGTCCAAAGCAGGAGACTCTGCCTATAGCATTCCAGACAAGTGGCTGTCCAGTCTCTTCTTAAAGGCCTTCAGTGACGAAGCACCCACAATTTCCGAAGGTAATTTATTCCACGGGTCAATTTTTCTCCCTGGTTGCTTCTCTCCTTGATTAGTGGAGAGATTCAAAGCATTATCCAAATGTTCCTGCATGCTTGATAGTTCAAAGAAGTAATGTTCTGCCTCTTGGCTAGTCAGTTTCACCAGCCCTAAGTAAGGTAAAGGTAAAGGTTCGCCTCGCACATATGTGCTAGTCGTTCCCTACTCTAGGGGGAGGTGCTCATCTCTCTTTCAAAGCCAAAGAGCCAGTGCTGTCCGAAGATGTCTCTGTGGTCATGTGGCCGGCATGACTCAACGCTGCACCCATAACATCAGAAGGCAAGCCATTCCACTGGCTAATTGTTCTGTTTCTCTCTTTGATTGGTTTCCATCCATTGCTTCTTGTCCTGCCTTCTGGTGCTTTGGAGAATAGGTTGTCCCCCTCTTCTTTGGAGCAGCTCCTCAATTATTGGAAGGCCAACCGAGAACTAAGGAGAAATTTCCAGACATTTAGAACAATTGACCAGTGGAAGGGCTTCTGCCTCCAGAAGTTGTGAAAGCTCCAACAGTGGAAGTTTTTAAGAAGATGTTTGGACAATCATGTGTTTGAAATGGTATAGGGCTTCCTACCTGAGCAGGAGATTGGACTAGAAGACCTCCAAGGTCCCTTCCAACTCTGTCATTCTGCTGTCCTCCTTTTCACTAGACTAAAGGCAAAGGTTCCCCCACACATGTATGCTAGTTGTTTCCGGCTCTAAGGGGCGGTGCTCATCTCAGTTTCTAAGCTGAAGAGCCAGCGCTGTCCAAGGACATCTCTGTCGTCAAGTGGCCGGCATGACTCAATGCCAAAGACGCACAGAATGCTGTTACCTTCCCACCAAAGGTGGTCCCTATTTTTCTACTTGCATTTTTTACATGCTTTCGAACTGTTAGGTTGGCAGAAGCTGGGACAAGTCACGGGAGCTCACCCCAGTTACATGGCACTAGGGATTCGAACTGCTGAACTGCCGACCTTTCGATCGCCAAGCTCAGCTTCTTAGCCACTGAGCCACCGCGTCCCTAGCCCTAAGTACAACCACACTACAAAACTTTCCAACTTGCTTTTTCCTGCCTAGTTAAAAACATCACCCTTTCTTAGACAAACGTCCCCCAACTCGGACGTCCTCCAGCTGGGTGTCCACAAACTCCCAGAATTCCCCTGCCTGGCTAGTCAACTCCAAAGAATTCTGGGATTTCCAAAACTCACACGGTGGGAGGCCACCCACGTTGGGGAAGGCCAGTCAAACGGAGGGGCCCACATCTTTGAAGCACATTATGCTAAGCAGGATGCATCAACATCAAAGAGAGCTCATAAAAAAGGAAGGCAGTGTTGGGGGGTGGGGGGAGACACCCGGATTTTTTTTAGGGGAAAAAAAAGAGCCTGGGGAGACAGATTGGCACAAGCATCGCACGGCTTCGGTGAGTGAGACAATTGTGACACTGATGGGGATGCCATGTCCACGTCTTCCCCAGAGGCTGCTCTCTCTTTGTGCCACACTTTCACAAGGAAAGTGCGTCTGGACTAGGGAACCAGGCAGATTTTAACGCTGTCCGAATCGAGCACAAAAAGACATCGCCGAGTCTTTTCAATATAAATCCCCCCCCCCCCCCCCCACTCCCCAAAGAGAAGTTCAGATCAGCAAAAAGTTCCCCAGATCTTTTGGCTAGTAGAGCAAGAAAAGTTGCAGCAGGAAGTTGACGCCTTCCTGAGCAGAAAACCAGGGCTAGCAGAAAGTTATTTATTTATCTCGCTGTAAGCCTGCAGTAAAAAAAAAAAAAAATTCTGGAGGCTGTCACACTTCCTCCTCCCCACCCTGTCATGTCAGTTTCTGTCCCTTGGCACAAGGCAAGGATCGTGAAACTTTAATGCTTTAAAAAGCCCCAAGTGAGCCCGTCTCGGTCCCATTTTTCTGGAATTTTAGAGGAGGGAGGGAAGGAGAGGAGGAGATAAATAAAGAGGGGAGAGGGAGGAGGAGGAGGAGGAGGAAGAGGCAGAGGAGAAAAGGGGAGGAAGTACAGAAGAAAGAGAAGAAGGAAAAGGAGGAGAAGCTGAAAGAAGGAAGGATGATGATGAAAAAGAAGAGCCCAGTTAATCTCCCAGGGTTGTTGTGGGGAAGATAGGAAGAGAGAGGAGGATTATTCTGTTCCTCACCATGAATTATGAAAACAACGGTGAGATTTAAAAAAAAAACAAACTCATTTATGTATTACCATATCACTGTCTGGAGGTTTCGTGAAAGAGACAGATGCGGAGCTGAGCATTGCCTGGCTGCATTCGCACAACACAATGGCCAACTGAATGCAAGTTTATTCTGTCCGTCCAATTTTGCAACTTCCCGTAACCACCCAACCTGATCTGGCCCAACAAACTCAGCTAGATTTTTAAAATGTAGCTGCGTGCCTTCGACCCTCCTTGTGGAAGTAAACCCTAGATTGGCATGTTGTTGTGTGAATGCAGCATCGGGAGAGAGAGAGAGAGAGAGAGAGAGAGAGAGAGAGAGAGAGAGAGA
>WNWU01014241.1:0-31695 GCA_012654045.1 Ptyas mucosa | reverse complement strand
GAGAGAGAGAGAGAGAGAGAGAGAGAGAGAGAGAGAGAGAGAGAGATGCAGCAGCATTTCCCAGAATTCCTCAACAAGCATATGTGGACTTCAACTCCCAGAATTCCCCAGCCAGCACACCCTTATTTCACATGAAACAACTTCTCCCAAATTCTCTGATCCTTTTTTAAAAAAAAACCACCTAAAAAGCAAATTCTGCCCCATCTAAGCTTGGCACAAGGAAGGGAAGGGAAGGGAAGGGGCTCTTGTTTCCAATCTCCATTCCAACCTACAGAGAATCACAAAACACACTTGCGAGTTGTTTGGCTTCAGTGCGATGACCCAGCTTTCCCCTTTTGCGAGCCACAGGGACAGCAAAGAGCCTACTACGCAGATGATACTCTACAAATATTTGCTCCTGACACGCCTACTAGTGACATGGGCTTTTGCCGGCTGGCCGAACTCACTATCCCCTTAAGAAGTCGCCCTTCTGGATCTGGAAACCGGTTTGAATCTGGTTTCATCCCTGTTTTTTTTTCCCCCGTTTCACTTTCAAAACAAGGTGCTTTTCTTTCACCGTGCCCAAAGTTCTAGAGATCCTGTCATCATGAGACCAAATGAGGAAGTTGACTTGTGTATAAAATAAGTAAAATGTTGGCATCTGGACATATCAACCATGTAGAGCTGTTTAAAAAAAACTTCTATAAATCCATGGCTTCATTCAGTTGTAATTTTACACTGCTTTGTTTTCCCTTTGGCTTTTTAAGCAGATTTTATTGTTTTCCTGCTGGGTTTTTTTGCCCCCCAATAAAACATTTGCCTTTGTAGGAAGGCTTCACCTAAAAAAAAAAAGCTTTCAATTGTTTCAGATACAACAGCAAATATAGATATTTATATATTTAACAAAATGCCTACCATCGTATCGTCACTCGTACAAAGAAAGATCAGGTGACATTAGCTGAAGTTGAGTTGGGTTTTGGTTGAATGGACCGGAGTAGGAAAAACATATTGGGAATTTCTTTTTTAAAAAACAAAATGGCTATCTCTTACTATCACTCATACAAAGCAAGAACTGGTGCCAAATTATGTTGAGTTGAGTCACCCAACTGGCTTCATGCCTAAAACAGAACTAGAATTCACCGTCTCCTAGTGATCGGCCCGAAGTCACCCTATCAGCTTTCATGCCTAAGACAGAACTAGAACTGACAGCTTCCCATTTTCTAGCTTGATACCTTAACCACTAAACCAAAGTGACTCCAGTGCATTTTACAAAAGAGAGATTATTTTTTTTTGGTCTTGGTATCTCTTCTCCAGCCCGTCTCCCATCTAATAAAGCAAATAAAAGCACCATTGTCCAACCGTGTCCTTTCAACTGGTTGTTGAATTACATCTCGTGCAAAACACTCAACCAGGAATCTTAGCAAAGGAAGTGTGAATTGCCATTTTGCCTTTTTTGACCTCACACCTGCCTTCCACAGTTGCTCCTGCCCTGAGCCAGAACAAGCTGTATTAAATCCACTAAGCCACCGAAAAACAAACCAAGGTTAAGATTAATCAAGTTCGGCTCGCTGTCCAAACGCATCTGTTGGTTCTTGACCAGGCCAGGTTAAAGGACTAATGGGAACACAACATTCTTATACTATTTTTGGTGAGCGGTCAAATCATTTCTATTTGCTTAGGCAATCCGAATGCATTATAATGTTGGCTGGGATAATTATATACCCCTCTGTCTTGTCATATCAATTTAACTGTCATTGTTTGTGGTAATATCTGTAATTTCCTACATATTGCAAACAGGCAATTTCTTAATGGACTATTTTGCATGGGGGCGTTCCTTTTTAATTTTGTGATCAGAGGACGCCGGGTGGGTAAAAATAACGGTCTTATGAAGTGATGGGGGAAATTCCAAAATCTGAGGCTGGCTGGGGTTTTTTGTTTTTGTTTTTAATCAATTCAAAATGCACCAAGTTTCTAGATCTCATTGTAGGAGGTGATGTTATTGAAATGTCTAGAAGGATGTTGGATATAATAGGCATAACAAAGAGAAGGCATGAAGGAAATACGAGCAGAGGATGAAACAAAAATTTGAAGTTACTGGTAAATAATTATTCTAGAGGCCACACAAATTTATACAGGTAGTCCTTGAGTTATGACCAAAATCGGGACCAGAATTCCCTTTGTTAAACAAGATAGTTTTTAAATTAAAAGTTATTAAATTAAATTAAAAGTTATAAGCAAATCATTGCAGTTGTTAAGTGAATTGTGTTAGTCATTAAGCAAATCTGGCTTTGCCCAGCAAGTTTGTTTGTTAGAAGCTGGCTGGGTAGATCATCTGAACCTGGGAAGCTGCTACAGCCATAAAATATATGCAAATTATATTGGAAGGGACCTTGGAGGTCTTCTAGTCCAACCCCCTGTACCATTCCAGACAAATGGCTGTCCGGTCTCTTCTTAAATATCTCCAGTGATGGATTGGTTTATGACATCTGCCAAAATTCCCAGCCCAATTTAATCCAGATTTGCAACAGAACTGAATCCGATTCAGCCCAGGGAGCTTTTTTAAGTTGCTCTGTGTGTGTGGACAGATTGAAGAATCTTCCTTGAAATAATTTTCAGCTCATCATCCAAATTGTTTTTCAAACCAGAGCTTTCTAGCCCCTAAATCGTGCTTTTTCCAGTCGCAGATTCTTGCTGCTTTCTCTCCCTCTCTTCCTTTCGGCTTCCCCTCTCTCTCTCTGTCTCTCCCTCTCTCTCTCTCTCCTGTAGATTGCTGCATGAAAGATACTCACACATATAAAAAGTTGGATTGCACGATATTATTGAAAAAGTGACCTCCAGTGGTAACATTCACCCATCAGTTACAAGGCAACTTAAAGACAATTGTCACAATATTTTGAATTTCTTTGTCGTTTCTCCCCAGTCCCCATTTAGGGGACGGTTTTGATGGCCTCCAGACACACATCGTTAATTCCAAAGACCCCTCAGTACCAACTAGGCAAATTCTCCATGATTAAGAGTGGGGAAGGGGGGGGGCTTTTCTCTATTTCAGAAGATCATTTACGAATGGAAACAATCAAACCTTTGATATAAATCACCGAGGGGGAATACGTGGAGGAATAGCACTTGCTTCCGAGGGGAAGGGCGTAATTATTTATCAAATATTTATAATTATATCAGAGTGGGTTGATGGGGGTCCAAATAGGGTGAACGTAAATAATTCATCGGTGTTTTTTTTTTTTAATCTATAATCGTACCCGACTTTGATCATCAGATATTTCTAATATTAATAAGACATTTCTGGTCGATAAAAGTCTTTAATATAAATACTTAATTAGCGCAGCATTTTAGGCTTCAAAAACAGGTTTTTATCCAGGCTGCCAAATTGTACCCACCAATGGGAACTGCAAGGTGCTTTAAGGTGGATGGTTGGTCCTTCCAAAGTCCCTCCGGTCATCATAATTATCCAGTTTTGGCCACTCTCTTCCTCTTAGCTTCCCTAAAGGGTTGAGCTAAAACAAGCGCAGGGAGTCCTCGACTTACAACTGCAATCGAGGCCAAAATTTCCATTGTTAAGCAAGGCAGTTGTTAAGTGAATTTTGTTCCATTTTACGACCCCACAGTGTTTTGAAGCAAATCACTGCAGTTCTTAAGTTAGTAACATGGTTGTAAAGCAAATCTGGTTTCCTGCTTTGTCAGAAGGTCTCAAAAAGGGATCACCTGACCTCCTCCCCCCCCCCGAGACACTGCAACCGTCATAAATACGAGTCAGTTCCGTCTGAATTTTGGTCATGTGACCATAGAGAAGGCTGCAACAGTTATAAAGTGGAAAAACGGTCATATCTCTGTTTTTTTCAGTGCCGTTGTAACTTCGAACGGTCACTAAACGATCTGTTGTAGGTATATTCTTTACAAAAATGGTTAAAACCGTCAGCCATAAAAGAAAAGATTCATCAAATAAAGTAACAAAAAAGTGACAGTTTAACAGTCTAAAACAATAGCATGAAGTCTATATGATTAATTAGTGGTTAAAAGAGGTGGGTGGGTAGGTAAGCCTCCCACCCACCCCAAAAAAATATCCCACATCGGACATTTATTTTGCTAAATCCATTTCAATTCTTTGGCTCTTTATCAGAATGCTTTCATTGATTCTGCCGGTTTAAAAAGTCAAAACAGCATCTTCCACCAAATGGTTAAAAGCCCCCCCACTCAGTCTGAAAAAGGGGGGGCAGTTTCTGTTGCATGGGTGCAGACGTCATTTTGACTTTATGACAGCCCCAACCCCTGCAAAGGGTTCTTGGGACATTTTTGCAAGGACATCATGCTGTCAATCAAACATATCCACTGCAGAGACTTGAAGCCAGATCCCTTTTCAGCAAAATCTTCCTTTCAGTGGGATCAGCTCCAGGGTGACCAGGGGTGACGTGATCGCAGTATTTCTAATATTTGAGGGGATGCCCCAAAGAAGAGGGGATCAATTATTCTCCAAAGCACCAGAAGGCAGGACAAGAAGCAATGGTTGGAAACTGATCAAAAAGAGAAGCAACCTGGAATTAAGGAGAAACTTTCCAACAGTGAGGACAATTAGCCAGTGGAACTCCTTGCCTCCAGAAGTTGTGGGAGCTCCATCACTGGAGGCTTTCAAGAAGAGACTGGACTGCCATTTGTCTGGAATGATATAAGTCATCCTGCTTGAGTTGGACCAGAAGACTTCCAAGGTCCCTTTCAATTCTGCTGTTTTATATTCTGCAATTGTCTGATTGTTTTGTTTTACAGGAGTTTGTGGATTCACCCATAAATTCTTTCATTCCATTCAAGAATAATCATTTATATTCCCATTAGGACCATCGCAGGTTTAATGTTTCTTTTTCTACTTAAGACAACTCTATCTCCTGGTACAGAGCTGCCCTTTCAGAGTGTCTGATTTCTAAGAATTCCTGAGAGGAGGAGGAGAGGAAGAGGAAGAAGAGGAGGAAGAGGAAGAAGAAAAAAGCTCACTAGATCATCAAGAGATAGCCCTCACAGGCAGGCCCCATGATCCATAAACTGGTCCAGCCCTTTTTTGAAGCAGCCAAGGATATACAACTCATCCTTGTAAGGTTTCAGGAGCAACAGTTCTCCATCTCCATCCTGCTGAACAAGAGCAACTACGCGGTAGTTCTGAAAATACTAGGTGCAAAATAACTTCAAGGGGTAAGTACTTTGCCCTACTTGGTATAGGATGGGAGGCTACCAGGAGATCTTGAGAAGATCTTGAGAAGGAAGAATTGCATTGGTGCAGCCAGGGGTCTGGCTTCACCACCCCTATAGCTCCAGCTCCCCCATGAAGTCCAGGGCGAGGAGATAAAATTAGCAGCTATGGTGTCAAAGAAAGGCGGGGAGGATGGGTGAGAGGACACAGGAGCAAATGCAGGGCGTTTGAACAGAACCGCATAACTGGGTCAGCCAGAATGAAGCGGTTGTATTCAGGCAGCATAAGCTAGCTTCCCTGTAAACCCTGGTTAGAAGCTTTAGTGGCTAAGCCCCGTTGCATAAATCCGGCTCTTTTGAGGGACCCAAACCCCCAAAACAGGAAGGTGGTGGCTGCATAGATAGAAAGGGACAATTCCCTTAGAAATAAAACCTGACGGCGGAATTCTCACAATAGATACGTGAGAATCCGTCTGTTCCCCAGCCCGTTTCAACCCAATCATGGGGCCGATTGCGGGGTCACCACCAAAGGTTTTTAGAGATTCCCACGATGGGAACCTCCCTCCGGGGGGGGGGGGACCGCCCGCGAGCGCCAGGTTACAAAACCACCGCCAACCTTGCAAAGTCCGACCTTAAGTCCCATCATCCCCCAGCCAGCAGAGGCCATCCTGGCTGGGGACGAGGGGAGCTGGGATTTAGCGGTGTTGGAAACCCCCAAGGAAGAGCCGGGGTGAAGATCCACACCCACAGACCCCTTCCCAAACGAGGGGCTGCCCCAGCAAAGGCTTCTTCTGGGTCCAGACGGGGAGGGGGTCACAGCGTTTGCAAGAAACCCCCTCCCCGAAAATCGCCTTTCCGTTTTGAAACAGCTCCGGCGACCCGCCGCCCCGTTTCCAACGACCCCCCCCCCGCCGCCCGAGCTCCGCCCTCCCTCGTCTTTGCATCTCCCCCTCCCTGGGGATTTCAGGATGGGGCGGGCCGATGGATTGGAGATGGGGGGAGGGGGGCTCAAGAACTACGTTGCCCAGAATGCCTTGCTCTCCAGCTGGTTTGGGAAGGGAAAAGGGGGGGGCGTCTCCTCTGGGAATTGTAGTGTTGGGGGGGGGGGGGTAGGGTCGACCACACTTGGAATATTACATCCAGTTTTGGATGTAATAGAAAAGATGCTGAAACTCTGGAAAAAGAGCAGAGAAGAGGAGGGGTGACACCATAGCAGTCTTCCAATATTTGAGGGGCTGCCACAAAGAAGAGGGGGGGTCAATTTATTTTCTAAAGCACCAGAAGGCAGGACAAGAAGCAACGGATGGAAACTACCCAAGGAGAGAAGCAACCTGGAATTTAGGAGAAACTTCCTAAGAGTGAGAACAATTAACTAGTAGAACAATTTGCCTCCAGAAGTTGTGGGAGCTCCATCACTGGAGGCATTCAAAAACAGACTGGGCAACCCTTTCTTGAGCATGGTCTAGAATCTCCTGCTTGAGCAGGGGGTTGGACTAGAAGACCTCTAATGTCCCTTCCGATTCTGATATTCTATGTTCTAGCTGCCAGATTTCTCCAGCAGGCACAGCTTTGAGATCTTATTTTGGGACGGGAGAAAAGTTTACCCTGTGCAAAACGAGAAAAAAAGGGGGTTTGATTTGGACACTAGAGGAAAAGTATTGTGTGAATGCGGTTGTCAAAAAGGTACCCAATTTCTGTTAGTGTTTTGCTCCCTGGTTGTTTGATATATAATTGAATAAGTTGTATGAAAGGTTTTAGAAAGGAGGTATAAAAAAAGGAGGGGGGGAAATATAAAGAAAGGGAAGAAAAAAGAAGAGAAAAACCAAAAGGGCCGAGAGAAAGAATGAAAAGAAATAGGAGGGAGGAAAAAGAGCTTACGTTTTTCTTTACGGCGATTATGACTACAAATACAAAAGTTACCTCTTGGATGAGGGGGAAAAAAAAGTATCTCTTTTTCTATAATCTTTTCTTACCATCGAAACCTCTGTTCTTTTAAAAGCAGAGTTCTGATCCTTCCGCAGCCTTGATAAATCAGCTGAATTAAAGTAAAGTATAAAGGGGCAAATAGAAATGAATGGAGAGCTGAGTTTTTCCTTCTTTGAAAAACCAAACCCCAGTTTCAGCGTCAAATTTTCTTGCAGATCTCTGCAGAGCGGCTGTAATTTGCAGCTTTTAAGCCAAATCAATTTCATTAGCAGGTCCAATTTTAGGAGCCAATGCACAATTAGAGAAAGGCTGACATGCTTTCGGAGCGGGGCTGGGGGGCAGGTTGGTTTCCACCCACCTTTGTCAGCCCTGAATTTCAAAATTTGTCTATGTTGGGGTCTCATTTAGACTTCAAATGTGGGGCATTCCAAATCGGGGGGGGGGGGGGGAAATTGCTCTCCACCTCTCATCACACATTACTGGACCTAAATCGAAATGAAAACTGAGTAAACAATAACCCAAATTAGAAACAACAAAACAAAACAAGAAGTATATAAAATAGCAGCCAAGGCCCTTCCTGACATCCCAAATTGAAAATAACCAAAACTAAGAAAAGCCCCCAATCATACAATCGGACTCGTTGGCAAAACCACGTTTTTCATGCCAGCTTTTGCCAATGGAACAAAAATTGGTACGGAGGAAATCATCACAAGGATGCCACCATGTTCTGCAGAGAATTATAATGCACAGCACACAACAACAACAACATCCCTTCCTTCCTTCCTTCCTTCCTTCTCCAAGGAACAAGGAAGCAGCCACACAAGATAGTTTGCAGCCCGAAATTTCTATTGCTTCACAAGACACTCGTGAAGTTAATTTTCTCCCGTTTTACGACCTTTTAAAGTGAATCTGGGCTTCCCCATTGAATTTGCTTGTCAGAAGGACGCAGAAGGGGGATCACATGCAACGGTTATAAATACGAGTCAGCTGCCATGCATCTGAATTTAGATCACATCGCTGAGATGCTGCAATAGCCGTAAGTCACTTTTTCAGTGCCGTTGTAACTTTGAGCAGTCATTAAATGAACTGTGGAGAACTACCTGTATTTTTCTGGCTGGCTATCTCATCCCATGACTCTGGGCAGCTCTTTGGTGGCTGAAATTTTGCCTGTCATTTCAAATATAAATAACAGCCCACTCTGTGGTTTTTTTCCCCCTCACCTTCTTTTCCAACCTCTGTGCTGCTAAGAAAATATTCACCAAATTTGACCCTGTGCCAGGCAGCCATTCCGGTGTCTCTCTGCAATGTTCCCAGTTGATTTAAACCCAGAATTTAAATCTCCTTGGTGAAGTAGCTTGAACAGACCGGGAGGAAGGGGGGCATTTTAAAAAAATAAAAATCCCTTATTAGAATGTATTGCCACGAGTCCGCTAATTTAAGCATGTTTAAGTGGGTTTAGCATGGCCTTGAATGAGCAAAAGATGACATTACTTTCAACCATGTATTTGTATTAATATCCACTTCGATAACCAAGCTGGTGAGGATGGTAGAGCGGGAAGGGGGGGTGAATTGTTTAATTTTTCAGAGTATTTCTCCCCCTTTTTTGGGAAGGAAGGAAGGAAGCCACAATGCATGCTGGGAGGCAGCATTGATTAACGTGCAGTGAGAGCTTAATTCATCAAAATCCAAGCAAAATAAGAAATGCAGAAGGCTAAATATATTCCCACTTGTGTCACATCTTGAGAAGATCTACAACTGTTTTTAAGGTTCATGGACTTCAACTCCCAGAATTCCCCCAACATGCCAGCTGGGGAATTCTGGGAGTTGACATCCACATGTCTTAAAATGGCTGAGGTTGAGAAATTGGCTGATTCCCTGTCAGTTAAACCCTTTGACTTACAGGTATTCCTCAACTTACGACCACAATTGAGCCCCGAATTTCTGCTGCTAAGTGAGACGGTTGTTGAGTGGGTTTTACGACCTTTCTTGCCACCGTTCTTAAGTGATTCACTGAAGTTGTGAGGTTAGTCACATGGTTGCTAAGTGAATCTGGCTTCCCCATTGACTTTGCTTGTCAGAAGGTCGTAAAAGGGGATCACATGAGTTCCGGGACACTGCAACTGTCATAAATATGAGTCAGTTGCCAAGCATCCAAATTTTGATCACTTGACCATGGAGACACTGGTCCTTGGGAAGGTCTCAACAGAGGGACAAAAAATGCCAAACCCAGTTGAAATACTGCTGACTGTACAATGAACCATAATAATTTATTATTTAAACACATGAATACTGTCGGCATTGACAAATTCACTACTAGTCAATTGCAAAAGGCAGCTTTAGTGGGAAGAGCTGACATCCTGCAATGAGACCTCTAACCTCACAAAACGTCAGTGTCTGCCTATCCCGGGTCTCTGGGAAGACAAAAATGCCAAATCCAGTTGGAACATCTGGTTGACTGTGCGACAAAGCAGAAAATAAATGTGAAATCAATCCTCCAGTTGTGCTATGTTGGCATTAACAGCCAGCAGAAAACTGGACCCTTCTGTTTTGCTGAAACGGACGGCCTCCCTTTTCCTCCTTCGCTTTCCTTTGCAACCGGCTCCCTCCTTCTCCAACTTTGGGGTGGACCCCCTCTTCTTTCCTTCGTAACAACCCCGTCTTGTTGTTGTTCCCGCTGTAGGTTGTTTTTGTCTGGTTCCACAGTGTTGGGTTCCAGCTCGCTTTGGAGAAGGCTGGCTTTTGCGCAACAGGGAGAGAGATGTCCTCCGGGCTGTTTCCACCGGTTCCTTTCGTGCAACCTGGTAACCGACTGGCAGGGTTGGGCTGGGATGCACGTTGAGACAAATTTAATTCTCCCCCGACATGTTTTCTCTGCAACTTCGTGGCTCTTCCTGAGCAGAGCATGGGAGGGGATTCGTGCGGGAAAATTCTTCTACAGGTTTTCATTATTCCTCCCCCCCCCCCTTCCCCGCCTGCTTTCTGTCTGAACACTTCACGCTGTTTGAGTAGAGATTTGTTTACAGGTTTCATTCCAATAAAAGACTTTTTAATACAGGGCAATGTTTTGCTGTTGTTTTTTTTAGTGGGGATTTTTTTTTTTAAAGGTATGATCTTTGCAATAGAGGTATTGCAACTTGTGTGACTTATTAATAGAATAGAATAGAATTCTTTATTGGCCAAGTGTGATTGGACACACAAGGAATTTGTCTTTGGTGCATACACTCTCGGTGTACATAAAAGAAAAGATATATTCGTCAAGAATCATAAGGTACAACACTTCATGATAGTCATAGGGAACAAACAGCCAATATAAATTGATACCAGCAACAAGGTTACAGTCATACAATCATAAGTGGGAGGAGATGGGTGATGGGAACGATGAGAAGATTAATAGTAGTGCAGACTTAGTGAATAGTTTGACAGAGTTGAGGGAATTATTTGTTGAGCAGAGTGATGGCGTTTGAGAAAAAACTGTCCTTGTGTCTAGTTGTTCTGGTGTGCAGTGCTCTATAGCGTCGTTTTGAGGGTAGGAGTTGAAACAGTTGATGTCCAGGATGCGAGGGGTCTGTAAATATTTTCCCAGCCCTCTTTTTGACTCGTGCAGTATACAGGTCCTCCATGGAAGGGAGGTTGGTAGCCATTGTTTTTTCTGCAATTCTAATTGTAGAATTCTAAGTAGGTCGACTCAGCCTTCCATCCTTTCTAAGGTGGGTAAAATGAGGACCCGGTTTGTGGGGGCAATAAGCTGACTTTGTATAAAATATACAAAAGTATGAAGGCTATTGCTTAATGCATTGTAAGCCGCCCTGAGTCTCCGGAGAAGGGCGGCATATAAATATAAATAAATAAATAAATAATTATCCTCTGAAGTCTGTCTTGTTGGGTTCCAGAGTCAAACCAGACAGTTATAGAGGTGCAGATGACAGACTCAATAATTCTTCTGTAGAACTGGATCAGCAGCTCCTTGGGCAGTTTGAGCTTCCTGAGTTGGCGCAGAAAGAACATTCTTTGTTGTGCTTTTTGGATGATGTTTTTGATGTTGGGTGTCCATTTTAGGTCATGAGATATGGTAGAACCTAGAAATTTGAAGGTCTCTACTGTTGATAATGTGTTGTCTAGTATTGTGAGAGATGGAGGTATGGGAGGGTTTCTCCTAAAGTCCACCACAAAAAAAAAAAGGTTGCTTGTGTGACTGACCTGTTTTACAACCATCACAAGTTACAACGGCGGTGGGTCATTACAGTTGTAACACAAGAACTGCTTGTAATCTTTAGCAAGCCCCTCAAAAATATGTATCCTTCATAGACCGGTAATGTATTTCTCAGATTGGTGATATCATCCGACATATTATTTGTTTTCCCACAGTGCCAGGGAACTCCAAACTGTTCAGTCCCAATCCATCCAAATTGAAAGCGTCTTCCCAAATCCCATTAAATGCTTACTAATTATATAGCAGAAAATGAAATCTCCTTTTTGAATCAAGATGAACTTTCTAGGGATTTCAAGGACAAGACTAGGGCAGGGGTCAGCAACCTGCGGCTCTGGAGCCGCATGTGGCTCTTTCATCCATCTGCTGCGGCTCCCTGTTGCTCAAAATATGCGTCACAATTGCCAATGTGTGACACCCACATTTAGATGCACAATTTATTAAGCTTTTCGACCTCCGGAAGGCCAACCATGGATAAATCCAAGAAAAGAAAAGTTTCAGAAGAAAACAGAATCTTTAATTCAACTACATATGCTAGTTTTGTGGCCGCTCAGGAAATAGCCAGGCACAGGAAGAGTTTTGTGGCTCCCGGTGTTTTCTTTTCTGTGGGAAACGGGTCCAAATGGCTCTCTGAGTTTTTAAGGTTGCAGACCCCTGCACTAGGCTGTTCCAGCAGCAGCAGCTCAAAACTGGTGCCCCGCCCCAATTTCTCAAAGCCTTTTTTGTTTCCCAGTCTCTTTGCTTGTCTGAGATTTCTGGGAGGTTGGACCTCTGAGGTCCCCATCCAACTCCCATCAAAAGCACTCCTAAACCCTGCTTAGTTTTTCCAAGATCAGCCAGGCTAAGCTGCCCCTCTAACTGGATCCTAAAGGAAATATAGAATTTTTTTTTTTTGGTCCAAACCTTCCTTCTACAGTTGTTCCACCTTACGCCGCAGAAGAAAATCACGGTTTGACATAAAACAAGGGCAAATTAGTTCCACGGGGGCTTGTAATTAATTGCTGGGGTTAACAAGTCAGCCTCAGCGCTCTCTGCATTATCCATAGGTTCAGCCTTTTTAAAAAAATAAAATAAAATAAAGATTCTCAGGTCTTTTTAGCAAATGACCCAGAATCATTGATAGTCCAGCGGTATACAATTTAATAAATTATTGTGGTTGGTGGCATAGTCAGCTAGATGTTTAGATTGGATTTGGCATTTTTGAGTCTTTCCCAAAAACCCGGGATTGGCAGATGTGGCTCTTTGATGGGGTTACATATATGGTAAACCATTGCTGATATAGCTGCCTTTTGCAATTGACCGATGGTGAATTTGTCAATGCCGATGGTGTTCAAGTGTTCAAATAAATAAATTTATGGTTCATCATACAGCCAGATGTTCGGGATGGATTTGGCATTTCTGTCCACCTACGGAATCCTTCCCATGGACCTAAAATAGGCAGATGTTGTTTGATGGCGTGAAGTTGCAGGGTGACAGCTGTTCCAAAGGTGCTTTTTCAAGAGGCAACTAGACTTTCTGGTTTTTCTTTGAAGACGTTTCGCTTCTCATTGAAGAAGCTTCTTCAGCTCTGACGAAAGAAACGGAGACAGGATGTAAGCCGTTCTCAATCAAACTGACGTGTGCAACTGACCGATGTGGAGTTTGTCAATACTGATGGGGTGTTCAAGTGGTGCTTCAGATGTTTTGGGATTGCACCAAAGGCGCTTATCACTATTGGTCCTGAGCATAAATTTATCCGGACGGCAAGAAAAAAGGCCAGTTGAAGTAAACATTGAAATCGCGACGGTACCACCAGAGCATCGGGAAAGAAAACGTGTTTCCAAGACCCTTTTTAAAACGAAGCCCATCAAATCCGTCAAAATGCCTTCGTTGCTAAGGCAAATCCAAGGGGGGGGGGAGAGCCAAGAAGCAGGAAATCCTACGGAACTCCCCGAGACCAGAACTCTCACCCCTCCCAAACCCGGACGATGCGCATCTGGGCTGGCGCGCAATCACGATTTCCGCACCGGGCATTTGGGAATCCCCAGACAGGCGATTTGGGAGGCAAAGGAATTCAAATGAAGGGCCGATTCGGGGCGGCGGCAGCCCCTACGACCCCGCACCTGCAGCAGGGGAGGCGGGGATCCACCAGACCCCGCCCACTCGCCCGCCACACCCCCGTGCCCATGCCCGGGCCCGCACGTGGCGAGCCGGTCCGGGGAGGCTCACCTGTGCCAGGCGGCACCGGCCGCCCCCGCCGCCTTCACCCCCAGGAGATGCTCGCAGCCCCCTGGCCCGCCCGCCTCGGCGGCCGCCCGCCTCTCTCGCCCCCTGCCCGGCCA
Source organism: Ptyas mucosa (assembly GCA_012654045.1). NCBI lineage: Eukaryota > Metazoa > Chordata > Lepidosauria > Squamata > Colubridae > Ptyas > Ptyas mucosa. The sequence goes on along the minus strand of WNWU01014241.1, from coordinate 18,075 downwards.
GCTTGGCCCGGCGCCCGCCTCTCGGCTGGCCTCTCCGGAGCGCCCCGCTCCAGCCAGCCGCGTCAGCCCGTTCGGTATTTGAATAGCACAAAGGAACCGCCTCGTCTGGATTGGCGGGTCGGGCCCCAGGTGGGCGGGCGGCGGCTGCCAATCCAAGGCCAAGGTGCCCGCCAATAGGTCCCGGGCGACGGGGGCGGGCTCGGGGAGGGGGTATAAATAGCGGGGGCTGGGCAAAGCCGCGCTTAGTGCTGGCCCTGCCGAGCGCAGACGGCCGGGCGAGAGTGGGAGGGCCGGCCGGCCGGGGGAGCCAGTAGCCAGCGCCGGGCATCGGGTGGGGTTGGCGGCTGCTTTTGCTGCCTTTCCCGAGCGGGTGGCATCCAGCGCCTGGCACGGGCGATCCTGCCCGCCTGCCCGCCGCCCGGCGCGGCCCCCGTTGGAGCGGTGGCCCCGGGCAGCGCCGGCCTCGCCGCGTGTGGATGCGGGCCCGGGCGCCGGCGGGCGGCCGAAGCTGAGCGGCCGGCGAGGAAGATGGAGTGCGCGCTGGACGCCCAGAGCCTGATCAGCCTCTCGCTGCGCAAGATCCACATGTCGCGCACGCAGCGCGGCGGCCTGAAGCTGCACAAGAACCTGCTGGTCTCCTACGTGCTCCGCAACGCCCGGCAGCTCTACCTGAGCGAGCGCTACGCCGAGCTCTACCGCCGCCAGAGCAGCGCCCTGCCCGGCCAGCCGCCGCACCCGCTGTACCTCGACGGAGCCGGCGGCGCCCTGCCCTTGGCCCCCGCGCCCACCGCCTGCGCTCCCCCGCCGCTGGGCGAGCTGGCCGGCGCGGACTTCCAGACGCTGCCCGCCTCCGTCGCCGCCGGACCGGACGGGCTCCAGCTGCGGAGCTGCGCCCTGGCCAGGCCGGACTCGCCGTCCATGCTGCTCCTGCCGCCGCCGCCGCCGCCCGCCGACGACGCTTTGGGGATGCCCGGCGCGGCCAGCGTGTGCCGGGACTCGCCGCTGCCCTTCTACCCGCCGCGCGGCTACCCCGGATCGGGCTCGGGAGGAGGAGGAGGAGGAGGCAGCGGAGGCGTCGGGACGGAGTTCGGCGTCCCGTGCGCGCCCTCGGGGATTCCGCCGTCGGGGTCCGCGGCGCACTGCTCGAGCCGCACCACCGTGCTGGATCTGGACACGCACGTGGTGACCACGGTGGAGAACGGCTACCTGCACCAGGACTGCTGCTGCGCGCCCTGCCCGCCAGGCGGCCTCGTCCCCGCCGTCGTGGCCTCCGCTGCCAGCTGCTGCCCGCCGCCGCCGCCGCCGCCGCTGCCTCCGCCCAGCCCGGGCGCCAAGCGCAAGTACGAGCCGGCGGGCGGCGCTGGGGATCCGCCGCTCTTGCCGCCTCCGCCGCCCGGTGCGCCTTCGCCCTTCGCCTCCTGTGCCAAGCGCGCCCGCTTCGAAAGCTTCCCCACCGCTGGACAGGCGCCCTCGCTTTCCTCCTCCTCCTCCTCCTCCTCCTCTTCCTCCTCCTCCGCCTGCTCCCATCCTTCCTCCGCCTCTCCTTCTGCCTCGCCGGACGCTTCCAACATCTCCAGCCTGATCTCCATCTTCGGCTCCAGCTTCAGCGGCTTGGTGAGCCGGCCGCCCCCGCCGGCACCGCCGTCGGACTCGGAGCAGCTCTCCAGCGGACAGCTGTGCGGCAAACAGGCGCTGGCCAGCTTGGGGGCTTGGACGCGGGCCATCGTGGCCTTTTGAGAGCGGCCGGGGTCGGCTTTTGCGGGGCTCTCCCCGCCGCTCGGCCCCTTTTGGGACGGTGGGGGGGACGGACTGATGGAGGGGGGGCGCGGGAGACCCTGAAACAAAGACCGGACCGGCGGGGGTCTGGGCTGAACCTGGGAGGGGGAGGAGGAAAGGTTTTTGGGGAGGGTGGGAGGGTCGAACCGAGCGAATGTTTTCTAAAATTGGACCGCGGACTTTCCCGGGGCCATCGGAGCTCACATTTTTTTTGCAGCGGACGGACGGAGGGCCGAGCAGAGGCGAGACGATTCGGGCAGCGAGGAACGCGGAAGACGGGCGAATAACTTTTCCTTTGTTTCTTGATTTCCCGGCGCTTTTGAGTTGGAGGGGTGTGTGGTGTGGTGTTTTTTTTTTCTCCTTTTTTCCTGGGTTCCAAGCCTCCTTTGATTGTCTTGCTCTTTTTTTCTCTCTCTCTTTTTAAAGAGGGGAAGGTGATTTAAAAAAAAAAACAAAAAAAACCGGGGGTGGGGGAAGGTGGGACCGTGAACGAGCGCGAATGCCGCATGGGGGGAGAAAAAGGGGAGATTTGGGGGTCTCGGTGGGGTAGGAGTTGGTTCTGCCTACTTGGAGGGAGCGTTGGGGGAGGAAGAAAAGGCTTAAACTGGAAAAATGGGGAAAGGTCCCTGCCTGGAAAGAAGGCGATTTTTCTTTCCCGGGCTGAGAAATATTCCTAAAAGCTTCGGAGTTAAGGATTTATTTTGAAAGCCCCTTGAAAATGCTGGGTTTTCAGCGGATTTCGCTCTAGAGTCACTGCCCTCCATTCAAATGTACTGTATGCATTTCTCTCCCCCCCCCTTTGCAGCCGCTTAGGGTTTTGGGGAGGGGGCTCACCTTTAGTGGACATAGGCCTCCCCTCCTCCACCACCACCCCCTTTTTAAAAATCCCCAATGTTTTATGCTGCAGAAAGAAATTTCTTCCTAGGGTGAATATTTGTATCGATTGACCACGTTGGAGATGGTTGCTATTTTGTCCTTGCATGTACACAAACACACAACATACACACCCTTGCACTCCCTCTCTAAGTAGTCCATTTGCTGATGGGTTTTGGGGAGGTAACAGCTCCCATCATGCAGAGCTGTCTGCTTCCCTTCATCCCAAGGGAAGCCTGCGAGAAAGAGGCAAACAACTCTACCAGCTCCTGAGTTCACTATTTTCGTGTCTTTAAATGTGTTGGATGACTCCTCCAATTTTTTTTTTAAAAAAAACCTCCTTAACCAGCCAGCATTGTTCAGTCCCGTGTGCAGGAAAAAAAAAATAAAAATAAAAAGTCTTGTGTTTTCTGTAACCCTTTTTTTTTAATTTCTCAGAGAGGAAGGGGGATGGGAATTAAATTTGTGTTCTTTTTTTTTAATTATTATTTTGCAAGGGAAGGGAGGAAAATAGCCTTTTGTTGTAAAAAGGTAGTTTTTTTTCAATCTGCCATCCACTTCACATTCAGCACTGTGTATTAAAGGACTCATTTGCCAAAACTGTTATTTTTTTTCCCACCTTCCCTTTGTATCTCTGTATATTTTTATGTGTGTGTGTGCGTGTGTGCATACTGAATTGTATATCACCGGGTAAAACTGTTCAGATTTGTTTAAATTTATAATCTTAATAAAAAGGCCAATTATAAAAGGGGGAAAGCAAGTGGCTGTGTTATATCCTATGCTTACAAAAAGGAGCTGGGGGTGGGGGTGGGGGTGGGGGGGTTGCAAATCTGACTTCAGTTGTTGCTACTCATGGGTAAGCTCAGTGACTCAACTGTGATGAGATTTGCTTGCCAGCCCAGCCTTTTCAGTTTAGCCTAACACAAAGTTTTGCTTGAAACAAAATAGTTCACTTGTTTCAACTGAAAATGCCCTTGTCCGAAAGGATTTAACTCCCATGTTATCATGCACATTTTTAATATTTTTGGAAGGGGAGGGCCAAGCCTTACCCAAATGAATACACGAAAGGAAAGAGAATGATCCATTTTCTCAATTGGATTTCTCAATTGACACAACCAGATTGGAAGAAAACAGCATCTGCTCTCTTTTCTTTTCTTTTCTTAAGCAAAAAGCTTCCTTCATGTGTAGCGTTTATAGTGTGTAGCAAACTTGAGTTGCAAAAAGTTGAATTATTTATGCTTGGGGAAACTTGGGTGGATTCAGAGAGCCTTGAGTTTGGGATTTTTTTAAATTTTATTTTTTAACAGAAAAGTGCCTTTGACAAAGGGATAAAAGTCCCCCCCCCCCTTGTGGATCTATAAAACATGGCTATGTGGCCCCGTATTCCTAAAGTTTGTTTTTTCCTCTTTTCTTTTTATCTAGAGCCGAGTTTGTTATCTCTGCTTTACGCCACTTGGTGGTGTTTTCCACACACCCCTTTCTTTAAAGCAAATGAATGAAGGTAATAAAAAGATTTTTCTGACCAACTACAGGCTGGCCTCAAAATTAATGGGTGTGTGTGATCGTGCACATGTGTGCCTACACAAACACTTTTTTTAAAAAAATGGGAACTGTTCCTAAAACATAGCTAGAAGCAGAGATTCCCAACTCACAGGCAAAATTGGCATAATAAATCAAAACTTTTTGACATTATTAGAATTTTTAACCAGACGGGATATTTATATTCTGACCTCAGGTAGACGACCGTTTTTGTTTTTAAGGCTCACAGATGGATTTTGATGAATTTGTGCACTCGCTACTATCATTTTTTAATTATATATATATATATCTTAAGTAGGAAAATCATTTATTATGAATCGTGTTAATATTATGAGTTGATCTTTGTTTAATCTTGCTGAATGTCAGGTCTGAAAAAGCCCATTTTAGATCTGAATCTGGGAGAACAGAATGTATTGAAATCAGAGGCTGATATTTAAACGAAAAAAGAGTTCCCTTCCATCTTTTTAACCTTTTGTTGAAGAATGTATATAATTTTAATTCGTTTTTCCAATCTTAAATTTGCAACCGCGGTAGAGTCCAGCTGAAAAGGCAATTGCCAGAGCTCTCCCTAGTGGTCAATGTGGGCATTGCAGCATTACGCTGTTAGCAGATTTTAAAAATACATTGAAATCTGGAATACAAAATTCAGAATGAGAGTTGGAAGCGATCTTGGGTTGAGTCGAGTCCAAATTCAACCCATTTGGAGAGGGGATTTATATCAATACTGGGAGGGGGAAGCGGATTACTTTTTCCCCACTGTTTATTGCCTCTTTGCACAAACATTCACAGATCAGTACACACAAACACTTATACCCACATCCAAATGGGCTGCATAAAAAAGATTAAAACAGGAAAAGGCTATTCTACAACTTGGATAACCCAGGTCAATTGCTACAGGATGCTAAGCCGCTGTGTTAATGAACAAACTCCAACCAAGTCCATGCGACGCACTACATCATACATCAGGGTTTACCAAACAAACCAGGGTTTATCTATAACCTGCCTTTTAGTATTTTTACAAATAACTCAAGGTGACAAACATATCCAACACTTTCCTCCTCTTTTCCCCGCAACAACCTTGTGAGGCGAGTTTGGACTGACTGGCCCAAAGGTCACCCAGGTGCCTTTCTCATCTTCCTTCCTTCCTTCCTTCCTTCCTCCCCTCCTCCCTCTTTTTCTTCTGCACAAAACCTGGCCATGACCAGAAAACATATGTGAAATAATAATACATTGAAATCAGCACAGACGTCCTGATGAAATTAGATGATTTACGCAACAAATTCCTTTCAAAGTGGTGGCTACAGGGATCCAGAGAGGGGGATTATTGTGATAGACAGAAGAAGAAAAAAATTGCACGTCAGGTTGACGGGATCCAAGCAGAATTGGGCTGTGCCATACTTCGCGCATTTTCCAGAGCAAAGAAGTGAGTGAACCTATGGTTTTTTCATTCCAAAATTAAGACTAGAATCAAATTTGGGCAACGGCTGGAACAGCCAAGTCCATTTCATCCCTCTTTGTGGTAGGATTTTTTTTTTTAAAAAAGAGAGAGGCTATTTTCAGCCTCATTTCAGCCGCTCTTTCTATCCGTCTCCTTTTCCTGGAGGACCCACGGGCAAAACTCAAAGCTTAGCGGGATGAATTCTCTGTTGCTTTTCCTCCCCAAAAAGAGCCCAACAAGCGCTTTGCAAGAGAGCGTGCAAAAAAAGAAAAAGAAAAAGAAAGTCTTGTTGTAAATAGAGCAAAAGAGCCCTGACTCTGCCTGCCTGTTGCAGAGGGCAGAGAGAAGAGAAAATGGAATTAGCCGAAGACAGAGTTTGTTCCGGGCTAAATTTAAATCCCTGATAATTAGTGGACTGGCTCTTCTGGACCCTTTTTGGCATTCTCACAAGACAGTTAACCTCTCCATGAACCCGGTTAAGTATGTTGTGGGAACCAGGCCAATGGACGGGGTGAACCTACAAAAAACAGGTTAATTTAGCAATTGGTTTGTGGGCGAAGCAGCGAAGGATGTCCCTTAACGCACCCAGAAAACCAGCTCCCCCCCCCACTCAGGTGCCAGGTGTGAACCCTTCCTCCAACCTGGTGCCCTCCAGAGGGGCAGGGACTACACTTCCCAACCTCCCCAGACTCAGCCCAACCAGCGTTGCAAAGCCAGGAAAGAGGGCAGAGGGGAACTAAACCGCTAAAAAAAGGTGGCTACTAGAAAATCCCCTTCTCTTCAGAGGCAGACTACAAAGCCCATCTACCCGACGGGGTTTATGGGGCGCAGATACTGCAAATACTGCAGGGCCCATCGTTTCAGGTTGCCTATGTTTAAAACAGGGGGGAAACGGGGATGTTTGCAGGCCAATGAAAACCAGACCATCGTCCCAACCAACCTATGTGGGATAAAACATATTTGTGGCCCCAATGCGTAAGGTTCATATTGACTTAATTAATGTATTAATGGTTGATTAACTGTATCCTTGCTTTCAGTTAAGTTTAATTCATTTTTAATTCCGTGCAGTTGTGATCTTGCTGCCAAATGCTCAAGGCAGATAACGACATAAAAACTCAAAATAGGAAGAAAAAAAAAGAGCCTTTTAAAAAAGCTAGTTAATTAGAACTACCTTCAAATTCAAGTTGAGTCTCTTTTCAAGAATGGACACGTTCAACGTTTTCTTGGCAATGCTAGGAAAGGGGTTGGAAGGGCTTGTCAACTTCCGCTTCTAGTCTACGGCACCGAGATCTCCTGGTGGCGTCTCATTCAGTTTGAAACACCGCTTAGGTGTTTGGATGTCAGCCCAGGTTAGAATAAAAATGTTCTTGTTAAGTTTAATTGTGCTGACATCATCAACAAATCCAGATTGTTGAAGCTCAGAAACGACTTCCCACTACTGTAAAAAAGTAAGTTTTATAAAAACTTTGGTCTCCCGGTGGTCTCCTATCCCTTTTCTAACCAAGTGAGTTTTGCCCCATTTTTTTTTAACCTTTCTTGCCACGGTTGTTAAGTGAGTGGCACGGTTGTTAAGCGAATCCGTCTTCCCCACTGACTTTGCTCATCAGAAAGTCGCAAAACGGGATCACGTGACTCCGGGATGCTGCAACCGTCATAAATTATGAGTCAGTTAACAAGCATCCGGATGTTGATCATGTGACCTCGAGGATGCTGCAATGGTCGTGTGAAAAGGGCCCGAGGTCACTTTTTTTCAGTACCATTGTAACTTCGGTCGCTAAATGAATTATTGCAAGTCGACACATTTAGCTTTGTTAACCTTCAACTGTTTGTTTGGATGGCATCGTGGGCTCCAAAGGGGCGGGGTCTTTTGTCTTTTAAAATTAAAATTAATCAGGCGCCCCTCGACCCCCTCCCCTTTCCTGACAACTGTGCTGTGGTGGTGGGGAGGAAAAGAAAATTCACTCTGCACCTTCTCGGGCGCCAACCCTTTTCTCATTATCCTTCGCACCAACTTTCGACCTCACGGCTGGGAAGCTGGGGACGATGGCTTGGTTGCAAACCCCAGCAGAAATTTCAGCCTTTGAACCGCTTAAAGCTAGGCTCGTTTCATCTTTTCTCCTCGGCTGTCAGCTCAGCAATTTCTTTCCGAGGGAGAAAAACTCAGCACAGCAGCAGAATAGAGAGTGGTGGGGAAAGAAACGAGGAGGGGGGGGTTTGGGGAGAGTGGGGGGGGGGGAAAGAGAGAGGGGCGATTTTCCCTGTCACCCTGAAAATTTACCGGCAGCGTGATTAATTTATCGGCTGCTGATGAATATGCGGATGAGAAAAGAGGCAGGGGAAAAAAAAGGAGCGAAGGAGATAAGCTCGGTGGGAAGGAGGATATCCTGCGAAGCATTGGAAGAGAAACAGATGAAGGGAGGACAAGAGGCATCTGAGCGGGTGCAGAGAGCTGGCCAAAGTTTTAGGGGATGGTCTGATCAGATGGTTGGCTTATGCAACGGCTGGGAAGAGATGCCTCTTAAATCTTTGTGCATCGGATCTATTTGCCAAAGTGGGGGGGGGTTTGGAGACATTGGGGGACATTAGTTAGCAAAATCCTTCCGGGCCAACACAACTTTGGAGAAAAGAAATTGTAGGGGCGCTCATCCTTTTTGGATATTGGCGCTCTGGATCTAGTCAGTTTCGCAATGTTTTACCCCAAGGACTCTCAATCTGGGTGTGGGGGTGTGTGTGTTGCAAATCTAGGGAGGGGAGGGGGGCAAATGACTCTTGTGTGTGTGTGAATGTGTGTGTTTGTGTTACATATGCGATTGCTGGATTGCTGTCAGAATTCTCCCGCAGAGATTCGGGATTTTGTACAGTTGCAGCTCTCAAGAGCAAAGATTGATCCAAAATAAACACACGATGTGAAACAAGGATGCCTATCTCAAAAATACAACCCGGATCTCAGGAATTATGAAGACCTAAACAAACAAAAACACAAAAATAGGACTTTTCCATTGTTTATTTCAATTTAAAGGACTCATCCTTCACACACACACACGTGATCGCTAAAGGGATGCTCTAAAGCTGAGGGCTAGCTATACAGCTTCCAGATCATAGAATCCTAGGGCTGGAAGAGACCTTGGAGGTCTTCTAGTCCAACCCCCTACTCAAGGCGGGAGACCTCATACCAGCCCAGACAAATGGTTGTCCAGTATCTTCTTGAAAACCTCCAATGTTGGAGCACCCACAGCATCAGAAGGCCAGCCATTCCACTGGCTAATTGTTCTGCTTCTCTCCTTGATTGGTTTCCATCCGTTGCTTCTTGTCCTGCCTTCTGGTGCTTTGGAGAATAGGTTGACCCCCTTCTTTGTAGCAGCCCCTCAAATATTGGAAGGCCAGCTGAGAACTAAGGAGATATTTCCTGACATTTAGAACAATTAACCAGTGGAAGGGTTTGCATCCAGAAGTTGTGATTGTTCCAATAGAGGAAGTTTTTAAGATGATGTTGGACAATCATGTGTTTGAAATGGTATAGGGCTTCCTACCTGAGCAGGAGATTGGACTAGAAGACCTCCAAGGCCCCTTCCAACTCTGTCATTCTGCTATTATGTCCTCCTTTTCACTAGACTAAAAGTTCCCCTCGCACATATGGACTAGTCGTTCCCAACTCTAGGAGGCGGTGCTCATCTCCGTTTCAAAGCCGAAGAGCCAGCGCTGTCCGAAGACGTCTCCGTGGTCATGTGGCCAGCATGACTCAACGTCAAAGGCATACAGAACGCTGTTCCCTTCCCACCAAATTGCCTATTTTTCTACTCGCATTTTAACGTGCTTTCGAACCGCTAGGTTGGCAGAAGCTGGGACAACTCACGGGAGCTCACCCCGTTATGCGGCACTAGGGATTCAAACCGCTGAACTGCCGACCTTCTGATTGACAAGCTCAACATCTTAGCCACTGAGCCACCGTGTCCTTATCACTAGACATACCCAATTCCTACAACCGTTCTTCATATGTTTTAGCCTCCAGCCCCCTGATCATCTTTGTTGTTCTCTGCATTCTTTCTATGGTCTCAATATATTTTTTGTATTGTGGTGAGCAGAAGTAGATGCAGGTTTCCAAGTGTGGCCTTTTGATCTCCCCTTATTTGGAAGAATGCAGGAGTGGAAGACTGGGAGACACAAACCGATGCGTCCATGAAGCCATCAAAAGTCCATCATGATTCTCAGGCCCAGCTTCATTTTATCCACTTAGTGATGTTAATAGAAGAGCTATTTTAAAAGCTGGCGCTTGTGGCAGGATGTCAGTACAGAAATTGCTCGGGCTCAGTTTTCATCCAGCTTTTATATTATCTGCCCGGAGTGCTTATATCTCTTCAAAAAACGTCCCTGTCACCTGTTCGGTGATCCTTAAGGACCACGAGAGATCCCTCAAGCTGAAATTCCTGCAATCCCCTCTGGAATGGAGAGAAATCCTGGAAATCAATTACCGGAATGTATTTCCAGACCTATTTCCTGCAGGAAGTTTTTGCATAAAGTCTCAAGTCGCTTTGGCAAATTTAGAAGCAGAATTTGTTGGGAATATTCTAATTGTTAGCACTGAATTCGTCTGGAGGAAGATAGCAAGCTTGTCAAATATCTGGAGCCATCAAACTCGCCAATGTTAAGCCACGGAAAATTAACCGAGGTTGACGCTAAAGAAGCTTCAAGTTTTGTGCGAATGCAACTGTCTTCCCTTGTTCTGGTTAGGGGTGTTGCAACACAGTTCGTATGGTTTTAGTTGGCAAAATCCTGGCTAACTTCTATTCAGTGTTTCTAGATCCCAGCAACTGAGATATGTGGATTTCAACTCCCAGAATTCTCCAATCAGCCGCTGTTTCCTGTTTTGTTCATTTTCTGCCTGCAAAGAGGCTTTGCTTCTAATCCTCCTCCTCCAATTTAGACATGCGTTACATGTTTGCTTTTAAACAAATGCTTCCCCCTTGGTCCCATCCAATAATCTCCTGAAAGATGCAAAACTCAAGGAAAAGCCGATTGCTCAAGATCTAGTAGAACTCCTGCCCCTTCTTTAAGTCAATTTCACAACTAGATCTTACAGGGAGCAAGAATTAGTCAATTTCACCTTCCTGTCTAATCAATTTCACCAGCCGTTCAGAAGAATCTGGGACTCTAAAGCTATCATCCTTTCTTGGTGTAGGCTAGCAGGCAGTCCTCGACTTACGACCACCACGGAGCCCAAAATTTCTGTTTGCTAAGCGAAACATTTGTTCAGTGAGCTTAGCCCCATTTCATGACCTTTCTTGCCACAGTTGCTAAGTGAATCCCTGCAGTTGATCAGTTAGTAACAGGGTTAAGTGAACCTGGCTTCCCCCATTGACTATGATGTGTCAGAAAACTCGCAAAAGCGGATCACGCGCCCCCCAACCCACCCTGGGACAGTGCAACCGACCTAAGTACATGCCAGTTGCAAAGCGTTTGAATTTTATTCACGTGACCAATGCTGGGATGCTGCAACGGTGGTTTGAAAAACCGGTCGTAAGTCACTGTTTTCAGTGCCGCTGTAGCTTTGAATGGCCGTTAAGTCGAGGACTACCTGTGTTCCAAGCACTTCTTTGCAAGTAATGCTACCAAGGCAGGCACCACTGATGCTTTGCAAGGTTGTAACCTTCTCCTAGGCCCGTGATGGCGAACTTATGGCACGTGTGCCAGAAGTGGCACACAGAGCCATCTCTCCGGGCACGCCAGTCGTCGCCCGTTGCTCTTTTCCAGGTTCCGGCAGGCACATGCGTGCCAGCTAGTTGGTCTTTGTGCACCAGAAACCAGAACCGAAAGCTCAGCTTTCCCGTGGGCGCATGCACGCCAGGGAACTACTCTTCCGGTTTCCAGCGCTCCCCTGCACACATACGCTCCCGCTTCGGCACTGAGTGCCGAAAAGGTTCACCAACAGTCCTAGGCACTACCTTTTTCAGGATTCGAAGGCAACTCAAATATTCTCCCGAATGACTTTCCTCAAAGCTTAAACCATTAAGTTCTTCCCCAGATCCTATGGAAGAAGGACAAGCTTCTTAGGAATGGGGTGCCACCCTGATCGCCTCAAAAACATATTATTATCGTCATCATCACGTTGTTCAATTATATTATTTTACTCTTATTACTATGACAGGTGAGCTGTGGAAAGCACAGGAAACCCTTCTATTAACTATGTAATTTCACTGATCCCGCATCTGGCCTAAATGGTAATTTACTTTTCCTCCGGCCCCATACGAAGTTGCCTGCCCCAGAATTAAATAGTTCTTAAAAAGAGAAAAAGGGAAACGCTGAAGACCTGGGATCGGCTTCCCCTCTCTAGAAACGTGTGTGTGTGTGTGTATGTGAAGATACGAAGGGGACATAATACAAGCAGTAGATAAACAGATTTGATGGCCTTAAGGAGCTCTTTAGAAATGTTGTTTGGTCAGGAATTCAGTCTGCTGATTTGGTCTCAGGCCAACCAACCTCGCCGGGTGATTTTTGTTGCTCGAGAGATCCATGTTTGGCCATCTGGAAATCCCACAAAACAGCAACCTAGAGGAGGTCCTCAACTTACAACCATTTAGCAACCATTGGGAGGGATTTATGACCTGTCCTCACACTTACAGCACCCCCCACAGTCTAGTGATCAAAATCAGAATCCTAAGCGTCACATGACTGACACTTGCAACCCTCCCAGACAGTTTTTGACGAGCAAAGTCAACGCGGGAAGCCGGGTTTGTTTAACGACGACATGATTCGCTTGAGAATGGCAAAAAAAAAAGTTTGCGAAATTGGGCAGGGCTCACTTAACGGCCCTTGGCCACAGAAATTCTGGTCATTACGTGGGGGAACCGCCTGTATTCGCAGGCCAAAAGAATTGAGAGAGAAGGTTCACTTTCACCCGAATCCTTGAGAAAAGTTCAACAAACATATCAGGTCGGACACCGAACAAAACGCCGGCAACTCCAGTCGAAATTCAACAGGTTTAATTCCAACCACCAGACCAAGAGAACTGGAGACCAGAGTCAGGGTGAAGGCTTATGGGTCCAGGAATGCCCGAGTGACCGTTCTGGACAAGGGCTCGTGGATGCAGAGCTACAGATCAGACAGGCTTAAGGACGTCCAACAGAATTTCCATCAAATTCCGTCTGGTCCAGGACTCTCCAAACTTGGTGACTTTAAGACTTGTGGACTTCCATCCACTCCCAGAATTCCGGCATGTGGGCTGATATGTCTAAGGAAAATGCTGGCTGGGGAATTCTGGGAGTTGAAGTCTTAAAAGTTGCCAGGTTTGGAGACCCCTTACGCGCTAGGCTATTGCACTATAAAAATCTAAGAAGAGGTGGTACAAAAACCTCTGACCACCCAGCCGAAGGAACGCGCAAGGTGGGCCCTGAATGATACCTGGAATTAATAAAAGCTATGTCACACAGAGAAAGAGGCCAATCCTATTTAATTCAAGGTGCAGCTCTCCCCGGCGCCGAGGACGTCACTCCTTGGTGTTTAGCAGAAACAGGCAAAGATGGATGTTTTGAGGGGGAGGGAGGAGAGGAGAAGGGATGTCTCCTCCCCGGGAGGCTGAGTAGACACATGCAGGGTTTGCAAAAATCCCACACATCCCCCCCACATCCCCATTTGCAAGCTTGCCCGGGGAACCTGCCGCTTGCTTTGATCACAGTTTCAAAAGGCATTGGGGTTTGTGTGAGTGTGTGCATGACCATTCCAAGTAGAATTGCAAGAGGGCTGAACTTCTTGCTCTAGAGTAGGCTACGGGAAAGCTAGGAAAAGAGATCAGCCGGTAAGAGGAGAATATTTGTAGCTCAGGGTTAACATGAGGGGTCCTCGGTGCTCTCTGAGCTGGGTTTTTTTTGTCCCTTGTGGACGTTTCATCACCCAACTAGGTTACATCATCAGTGCTATAAAGGAGTGGGGTTTGCTTCTAGCGGTGATGATATAACCTAGTTGGGTAATGAAACTTCTGCAAGAAAACCACTAAGATGAGAGAACATAGAGAACACCAGGGGCCCCACAGTTGTCACTGTCTTCCTCCTCCTCTCTGCAAACCCCACTCTCTTCACACTGATGATGTTATCTAGTTGGGTCATGAAACGTCTGCAAGAAAACCATCAGACTCCCGAAGATCCCTCAAAGAGATCAGCGAGCAGGTGAAATCTACTACTTACTAGGAATCGCCCTTTGAAGTTACCCACAACCACCTGCCCCTCTCAAATCAGCCTTAGGCTGGACATTTTTGTAAACAAAAACAAAAGGGGGGGGGTCCTTTAAAATGGAATAAACCGTCAAAGCAGTTTCTTGGAATCTCCCCCCCCCCCCCCAATTTGGAGAAACAGGGTTGACAAGTTTTTGCAAGGAGCCAGAAAAAAAAATAAAAACAAAAATAAAACTACAGAACCGGTTGAATTAGAAATGGAGGCAAGCCTTTAGCAGAAATTGGGGATCCCCCCCTTCCTTTCAAATCACTTGTCTCAATCTCAGCCATTTTAAGGTGTGGGGATTTCAACTCCCAGAATTCCCCAGCCAGCATAGATATTTCCATTTTAGTTATTTCCCGTTTTGTCCCATTTTCTTCACTTCTGATCACCATTCTCCAATTTAAATGTAGGTTACATTTTTGCAAATCACGACTTGGAAGAAGCAAAATTCGAGGAAAAGCAGATTGCTCAAGATCCAGAACCCCAGCCGAATTGAAACTGAGCCCCCGTCAATTTCCAGATCTTACACAGAGCAAGAGTTAGTCAATTTCATCTTCCCATCTAGTCAATTTCACCAGATGCTGAGCAGAATCTGGGACTCTAAACCTATAATCATTTCTTCATGTAGGCTAGCAAGAGACAAATGCTTTTTGCTGCTTTTCTTTGAACTTGCCCCCCGTCTGTCTGCACCCTTCAAATGTGGTTTCCCCAAGTGGAGACTGCACATGCTGGCTGTGGAAATCTTAAAGCTGCCGAGGTTGCGAAACACAGGTATGGAAGCTTTCTCTCTGGGGTGGCGAGGGGAATAACACCCCCTATTTCTTGAATGGGAAGGGTCCGAAATCAAACCTGGCTGGGGAATTCTAGAAGCTGAAGTCCAGAAGTCTTAAAGTGGGCAGGTTTGGAGACCCCTGTTCAAAGGGATCAAGGCAAAGAAGGGGAAGGATTGGGAAGGGAGCCTTGGGAAGAATGCCAGCAAGTCCAGCTTGACTCTAAGTTTAAAGCATGTGTATTTCCCCAGCAAAATATACAGCACAGCTCAGAGAAGCAAAACCCGCCCCCCACACACCCCAACCCCGCTTTAAGGACACCAACCATCCTGGGGCAAATGAAAAAAGGGGTGCAGAAGAGGGGGACCATTGCGTGGCCCGAGTGAAGTCCACCTCTTGCCTTTTTTTCTTTTCTTTCTTTTTTTTTTTGGTGTGTGTGCCAATGCCAGGGTCTTCTTGGACAGTTGTGCCTTGCCAGGCTCCTGCCGAAAGGAAGGAGCATCAAGGCCGGCGGGGTTTTGGGGTGACTAGGAAGGGGAGCCCTCCCCCTCCCCCGCCATTCTCCAGGGCTCCTCCCCCACCTCCTCGGTCCCATCACCAACAGAGCTCCTTAAGGTGCGACAGGCTGGATAGGAAGCAGGCTGCCGAATTTGAAGTGCTGAATGACGGGGAACTTCTCCAGGCACTAAAAAAAGGGGAAAGAAATGGAAGAGGGACAGAAGTTTGACATCCGGCGTCCATCATGGTCTGGAGTCACCAGGTTAAAAAGTCCAGGATCCCCAGGCCTGAGGGTAAATTGGCTTTCAGGCCTAAAGCAGGACTAGAACTCCCCGTCTCCCACTTCCTATCCTGGTAACCTTCACCACTAGACCAAACTGGCTCATGAAAGGTCCAAGGTGACCAATAAATGCCAGCTTTCCACATTCATGGACATCCTAACACACTCAATATAGCCTCTCAAGGTCGGACAGATGTTTGACCCAGAAGTAGGACATCTGGATGGAGAGGTGCAGTCCCCACTTCCTCTGCCTTTCCTCACCTCGGCTTTGTACATCCGGATGAGCCCCTGATTGACTTTGGACCACGAAGGGACGGCGCTGATGTTCCACAGCTGGTTGGAGTGCTCAGGGAAGGGGCCCGTCTTCATCTGGAGGGCAAAAGGAAACAGCGTTAAACCTGGAGGCACATCCCCACAAACAAACTAGAGCCCAACGCGGTGTAAAAAAACCCATACAGGGTCCCCCTCAAATTTTATTATGCAGATCTGGGGAGAAGAACGTTTCAATGCCTAATGGCATTTTGTCACTTTGCTGTGGCTGCACCCGGTTGGCACAGGTGGGTAAAAAGAGAGCCTGAAATTCAAAACACCATTACAGTACTTGCTGTTGGTCTAAACTTAATTCGGTTTATCCCAAGTGGAGCGGTCTACACAACACAGTGAACCCCAAAACTATTAAGTTAATCCTCGACCTACGACCTTAACTGGAGTTCTGATCCCAATGGCAGCGTGGAAGCTTCTGGTGCTAAAGAGTTGGGGACTTTCTAGAACGCTGACACACAAGTCATGACGATCAATAAGCGATTCACCATGTGACTGACTGTACGATTGTGGCGGTTGTGAACAGAACACAGCAGTCATAAAATGAATCCGTTTTGCTCAATGGGCGTTTTTTGCCAGACGTCGGAAGTAAAGACCGGAAACTGGTCAAATAATCATGGTCATGATTATTTCATGATGCAAATGGCGGTCAATGCCAGTCAGAAGCCAAGCGCCCCAAATGCTATTTTCAAAGTTCTGACGGCTGCACGGACACTGCACAGAGACTCTAGAAAGAGTGTAGAGAAGAGCAACAAAGATGATAAGGGATCCAGAGGCTAAATCATACAAGGATTTAAGGGAACCAGCTTATTTCTATCTTATTGAAGAAAAGGATTAGCATAATAGCCATCTTCGAGTACTTGAGGTCTGTCACAGAGAGGAAGGGGCCAACCTATTCTCCAAAGCACCAGAGGGCAAGACAAGAAGTAAAGCGGTGGAGATAAACAACTTAGAATTAAGGAGGAATTTCCTGGCAGTGAGAACAATTAATCAGTGGAACGGCTTGCCTCCAGAAGTTGTGGCTGCTCCCATCACTGGAGGTTTTTAAGAAGAGTCTGGACAGCCATTTTTCTGGAATGGTATAAGGTCTCCTGCCTTGAGCAGGGGGTTGGACTAGAAGACCTCCAAGGTCCCTTCCAACTCTGCCTTTCTCTTATTTATTTCCTGCCTGCCAATCTGCACCAAGCCCAACCCTGCCCACGAGGCCAAAAGACCGGTTCTGCCGGCTGGCTGGGCATCCGAGCTGTTTTGGAAGGCTGAGACAGAGGCGCCGCCCCTCCCGTTGAGGTGATCTGATTTCTCCAGCAATCTGCAGGGGGGATGCTCCCCCCCCCCAAAAAAGGCCGCACCTCCCACTTTTTCTAATTCCAGCCTTCCTCCTTTGCCTGAGACCTTTTGCGAGGAAGAGATTCGGATGAACTCCCGAGCAAGAGGCACAGGGCTTGTGGGGAGGCGGAAAAAAAAAGCGGCGGAGTTACTTTTCTTGGACAGGATTCTGGGGCACACCCTTGAGAAGAAAGCTGGCTCTGTCTGGGGCGGTGCGGGGGGGGGGGGGGAGAGAGAGAGAGAGAGAGAGAGAGAGAGAGAGAGAGAGAGAGAGAGGAGGAGGAGGAGGAGGAGAAGCTGGGAGGGAATGCAACTCAACTTGCCTAGAGGGAAGTTTCCATGACATCATCCACCACAGAGCTGCAGCGCCAGCTGAAAAGCAAGCCTGGGAAGTCAACAGCCCTTGTGCGGATTTTAAAATAACTCACTTCCTCCTCCTCTTCCTCCTCCTCTCTCCAGACCTAAAGCACACAGAATATTCAGATTGCAACCCCCCCCCCAGCGCCAAAAGAATGGGGGGGGGGGAGAGGAGGAAGAGAAGGAGGGGGGGATTTAAAATGGGTTGGTGGAAGTGGGAAAGTGATCGCCTTTTAAATGCACAAAAAAAATCTCTGCACTCAGTGGGAAGGTGTTTTGGGGAAGAGATGGGCAACAGGGTGAGGGGCTGCCGGGGGGGAGAAAAAATAGGTGATCAGCCCCCTCCTCCTCCTCCTCCTCCTCCCGTGGTCATCCCCCTTTCTCCACCCTTTCTGTAGCAAGGCCTGGATTTCATTTCTGCCCCCAACAGCTGCAAAAGGTCTCCCGCCTCCATCCTCAAGAGCAAAGAAAAGGACAGCGGGTTGCTGGTTGGGAACAGAAGCACAAATTTGGGGTGGGGGGAAAAAGAGGGAAAGAAAAAAGATCGGGTTCCCCGGGGCCCCCCCGTATTTGGGGGACCAGCTGATGAGAACCTAAAAGGTTATCGGGTTCTTTATAGAATTTCTTCGGCCGAAAGAAAGCGAGAAAAAAAAAATCTCCCCATACGGGAGAAAAAAAGCCAGAAGGACAGGG
>WNWU01014206.1:0-22149 GCA_012654045.1 Ptyas mucosa | reverse complement strand
ATTGGCCCCTGCAACAAGCAGGAACCTCATACAGCCACAAAAAGCCCCAAAAAACAACTTTTACACTTTACACACACAAAATTCCACATACAGCATTGTGAGATTTTGTGTGTTTGTGTAGTTAGAGTGAAACACTACAGAAACACACTAAATCTCAGAAACCTGCACAAATATTATTTTATTTTATTTTTATATGAAAACTAAATTTAAAACTTCCTAAAGCTCCCAAAGGGGAAAAAAACTTACCCAATAGAACAGGGGTCTCCAAGCTTGGCAACTTTAAGACTTGTAGACTTCAACTCCCAGAATTCCTCAGCCAGCTTTGCTTTGCTGGCTGAGGAATTCTGGGAGTTGAAGTCCACAACTCCCTGCCTGCTTGGGATCGCCAGAGCCATTTCTAAGGGAAAAACTTTTTTCCTTTTACTCTGACGATCCAAGCCAAGTCGCCTGATTAGCAGGCAACTCAGCTGGGATCGCCAGAGCCATTTAAGGCTTGTCGGAGCCTTTCAGGCTGGTCCGCCTGGTTACAGGAGAAGGACACCGGGCGTATAAGACGACCCCTGACTTTTGACAAGATTTTCATGTGTTAAAAAGTCGTCTTATACGCCGGAAAATACGGTATGCATTTGTTGGCCCATTACAAATCCACATTGATCTTCCCTTATATACTTACCTATAAATTTATTCATTCTTCTTGCTAAAACAGTTGAAAACATTTTTGCATCTTGATTTATTAATGATATAGGTCTGTACAAATCAGGGAGCATCGGATCCTTATCTGGTTTAGATTTTAATATTATTAACGACTGCTCCCATGATTCTGGAATCTTTTCCCCTTCTAATATTGCATTATACAGCTTTAATAATTTCGGTACTAATGTTTTAAATATTTTATAGAATTCTGTTCCTAATCCATCTACCCACCTTCAAACTTTCAATTACTCCTACAATTTCCCTTTGCGATATACTCCTTTCCATTAATTCTTTATCCTCCGTTTCCACACCCATTTTTTGTGAACAAGCTGGGTATTGTCTAGAGTTAATCTAGTTATACACAATGCACTCTCATTTTTCCTCTGGAACTCCGCTATCTTCCTGGCATCCTCTGCATCGTCAGCACTCCAGGAGGTCACATCGGCTGGGTTCTGCACTATATCCTATAGCCCCTCTTTGTGCAACAGTAGACTGCGTTTGGTGGACCAGGATTTGTAGTTGATACCATCCAGCCGGGTAACCAGCGATAAATTTGGAGCTTGACCTTGTGCCATCCTCACCAGGATATGTAATATATCAGAACGCCTGGAGGAGTAATGCGTGTCGCAACTCTCTTATTGCTGTAACCAGTACACACACACTGGGCCCATAACCATTGTTGAGGGTAAAACGTCCCTCTGCATAGTGGACAGCGGACCGGACAGCAAAGAGATACGTTGCTGGTTAAACACACAAATACTCTCAGACTCTGAACGGTGAAAGAAAAATAAATATTCTTTACTCTTAGTGAAAAAAAACAAACTTGGTTTCCCAAAACAAAGATAACACGTCTTCGAATAATCACTCTCCAACACAAAACATAGTTTGCTTATAGTTCTCTTCAGTCACACACAGTCCACCATCAGGAGATCAACCATCAAATAACAGGAGCAGGAGCTCCTAGGCTTCCTGTTTCCTTTTATGGCTTCCTGAGCATAGCACAGCCAATCATTCCTTTTATATCATTTAAAGTCACAAACATAATTTTTCTATATATTAACTACCCAACCGTAGGATGAATATCCAACAAAGATGCTTTGGCAATGGTCGCATGAAGCCATCTGCTTACTGTTGATACTGTAACCTTCTGCCCCATCGTAGCCGGTTGAAACCATATAAAAAGCGCCTCCGTCTTCCTGAAAGCCTTTGTCCATTTTATGTATATGTGTAAGGTCCTCCTCACATCTAGAGTGTGTCATTCGCTTTCCCTGGAGTGAGAGTGATAGGGATTGGGACAGAAATTCAGTAAAATCAACTTCTGCACTCGATGAAACAAGGAATTGACTTTGGGCATAAAGGCTGGGTCAAGTCTCAATGCTACCCTATCCGTGAGGAAGATGCATAAATTTTCCCTTACCGAGAGTGCGGCCAACTCTGATCTCCTCCTGGCCGATGTTACAGCCACTAAAAATACCACCTTGTAAGTTAGAAAACTGAGGTGGGCAATTCTTAGGGGTTCGAAGGGTGCCCTGATGAGAGCCTGCAGCACCTTGGAAAGATCCCAGGTGGGGTATCTATGAACCACTGGTGGTCTTAAATTGGTGGTTCCCTTAAGGAATCTCTAAACCTCGTGGTGGTGCACTATGGACTCTAGGGCCACACAAGACAAAATCGATGCCAAGGCCACTACTTGCCTCCGAAGAGTAGTTGGAGCTAACGTCTTATCCAGGCCCTTTTGGAGGAAGTCCTAGCAATTGAGGTATTGATACCTTGGTGGGATCCAAGTTATCTCTGGTACACCACCTATAAAAAATCCCCAGGTGGCGTTGTAAATCCGAATGGTGGACGGTCGTCTGGCAACCTGGATGGTATGTATAACACCATATGAGAAATTTCACTCTGTCAGAAGTCTCAGCTCAAGCGTCATGCGGTCAAGTGGAGCCACTGTGGGTCTGATGGCATATGGGACCCTGGCTGAGGGAGACTCTGTCTGAAGGAATCCTCCCCGGCCTGGCAATCGACAGGTTGACCAAATCTGCGAACCACGGGCGCCTGTGCCAATGTGGCGCTGTTAGTATCACTTCCACCCTCTTGGCTAACATTCTCCTGAACACATGTGGGATCAAGGCCATGGGTGGCAATGCATAAAGTAGCCCCTGAAGCCATGGGTAACGAAGGGCGTTGATTCCATCCGCCCCCTGCGCTGGAAACCTCAAGAAGAAGTAGGGCAGCTGGCTGTTTGCTGGGGAAGCAAAAAGATCTAATTTCAGAAGCCAAACTGATCCGATATTTCCTGGAATAAGGCCGGGTGCAGACGCCACTCTGAATTGTTGATTGTGGCCCTGCTCTGCCTGTCTGCCCATACACTTCTCGACCCCAAGATGTGATCGGCCTTTATGGAAAACACGTGCTTCTCCGCTCAGCGACACAGCCACTCTTCCTTCTTCATGAGCGCTTCGGAGTGCGTGCCCCCTTGCCTGCTTATGTGCGCCTTCGTGGCCACATTGTCGGTGAGGAGTAGGATATGCTGGCCTGCAATCTCCTTGAATTCTCTCAGAGTCAAGTGAGCTGCCTTTAGCTGCAGCCAATTGATATTCTGGTGTAGGACTCTGTGACCACCTCCCTTGGGCCATTAGGTTCTGGAAATGGGCTCCCCAACCTCCCCAACTGGCATCTGTGGTGATAATCAGACGCTTCTGGTCCCTGTACACACAACCCCTGTCCATGTGGTTGGAAGTCCACCAGAGGAGGGATCTCAGAACCTGTCTTGGGACCTGAACTCTCACATATGAGGTACTTCTGTCCACCCTCTGGAAGGGGAACAGAAAATACTGTAGTGGTCTGGCATGGAACCTTGCCGAAGGAACTATCCCTATACAAGATATCATCTTCCCAAGAAGCTTGGATAGTACCACAATGGGGGCTCTGATCTGATCTATCTTGATGCTCTCCAGCTGGTCTGGCAAAAGAAAAACCTGCCCTGCCAAGGTGTCTATTATCGCCCCTAGATGTAATAAGTGAGTAGCGGGTCTGAGGTGGCTCTTCTCTACATTTATTGAGAAGCCATGGCTCTGCAGAAACTAAACCGTGACCTGTAAGTCTTCCCTTGCCTGTCTATAAGAGACTGTATTAGAATATTGTATTAGAATATCATTCAGATAACATTGTATCTGGACTGGTAGCGTCCTGAGAAAGGCCCCTAGTGCTGCCAAGACTTTGGTGAACACACTAGGAGCTGATGCCAGTCCAAACGGTAGAGCCCTGTACTGCAAGTGTCTGCTGTTGTATCAGAACTGCAGGTACTTCCTGTGTAGTGGTAAAATCGGTACGTGAACATATGCCTCCGTGACGTTGATGGAGGATCTTCTCCAAGATCAACTGTAGAGAATGCATCTTGAATCTCCGGTACCGTAAATACTTGCTGAGTCCTTTGAGATTGAGAATTGGTCTCAACCCCCCCCACTCCCCGAAGCTTTCTGAATCACAAACAGCAAGGAATAATAACCCTGTCCGTCCTGATTTACTGGGACCACCTTCACCGCCTGTATATCCAATAGATGCTGGATGGCGGCTTCCATGCTCTTCCTTTTGTCCCCATCTTTGGATACGGGACGACAGATAAAAATTCTCGGGGGGGGATGGCAGAGATAAATTCTAGAGAGAGACCCAATCTTTGGGTCTCTCTGACCCAAGAGTCCGTAGTTGTTTCTTCCCATTGGCATGAAAAAAGCCCTAGCTGGCCACCAATGAGAGCTGTGGCCCTGGAGTCATTGTAAGCGACAAAAAGGGCTGTTGCCCCCACCTCAAAAGGGCCATTTGTTGTGGGGCTGCGACCTGGTCTTATCCGCAAACCCTTGGCCTGCTTGGGGATACTGCCTGGGTTTAAAACCCCTCTGTTGTCGCTGAAAGCTTGACCCCGCAAACAGGCGAAAATAAGGCTTATGGAATGGAGGGTCAGCACGGCGATCAAATCTCCTAGAGATTGATGGCAAAACTCTCCTCTTATCCCTAGGTTCTACCAAAATTGGATCTAGGGACTATCCAAATAGCTTGTCCCCTTTAAAAGGCGCGGAAGCCAACTTCCACTTTTCCCTTTGTGTCTGCCTGCCAGTGTTTCAGCCAAAGGAGATGCCTTGCTGTGAGGGTAGAGGCAATGGCCCTAGCTCCGAATTTTGCCGAATTCAGCATGGCATCAGCCGTGAATTCCGCGGCAGCTCCCACCTTATTAAAATCCCGGTGAGCCCATAGGTCACTGGGTGGTACCCTCTCCTGCATCTGCTTCAACCAAAGCAATGATGGGTAAAAAACGAAATTGCCATGGCAGTCTTGACTTTGCAAAGTGTAAGCTCCACCTTTTTCTCATCTGGCTTAAGGACATCCTCAGCGTCAGTTAGAGTAGCTGAAGGGGATGCTAATGCCATCACCAGCTCGTCTGCCTCGGGAGTCTGAAGCAACTCGGT
Source organism: Ptyas mucosa (assembly GCA_012654045.1). NCBI lineage: Eukaryota > Metazoa > Chordata > Lepidosauria > Squamata > Colubridae > Ptyas > Ptyas mucosa. The sequence continues at coordinate 16,996 of WNWU01014206.1, read as the reverse complement.
GAGGCCGGGGTGACATTGTAGAATTTTTGTCAAAGGATGTGGGATTGGGATAAGCCCCAGGAGAACCCCACTGACGTTGAATTATGTCCATAAATAATCTTGGTGCTGGAATGTTCTCCGTTTCAGTCATGGGCTCCGAAAAAAGGAGTTCAGTAGGATCTGCTGCCTCCTGAGGAGCCTCCGGCTTAGTTGAGTCCGTACCCAGCCAGGTCGAGCTCTTAGTCTTAGAAAGCAGTGCCTTATAAAAAAAATTAAATTGTTGTGGGAATCTCCAATTATATTTAATACCTTTATTTCTCAGCAATTTTATAATTGGCTTTAAGGTGTGCCTCCGTATACATTCCTCTATATATCCTGGTAAACCTCTATCTTATCCCCTTCTACTTGAAGAATCTTATCTCCATCCTCTCTAATTTTTGACATCACTTTCAATTTATCGTTTATACTTGCAAATTTAACCAGAACATTTCTCTTCTTTCCTTTATTATGTCTCAATCCAATTCTGAAGACACTTATTAAATCCTCCACCGTCATCATTTTATCCATTCCAATTGAATTTAGCCAGTCCAGTACTCTCTTTTGTATATTATCCACAGTTTGTTCAGAAATTCCTCGTATGATCAGATTGGCTTTCCTTACTCCTTCCTCCAATAGGCATAACCTCTTATCTTGTTGACAGTATTTATAAACGAGATCCCCAATTTTCCCATCCATTTTTTTAGTATGTACTTGCAATTGATCAATATCATCTTTTATCATAACTGTCTCTGCTGCATATTTTGCAAAATTATCATTAATTTCACCCATAAATTTTTTATATGTTTCTACAATCTGAGCTTTAATCTGTTCCAATTGTTCAGCTCTTTCTTTCTTTTCCTCCTCCATTCTTTTATTTAATCCTTCATCCATTGTATTTAATCTTTCAGTAATTTTATTAAGAGCCAATACTATTTGTGCCATATCAGTTGTCATCTGGGCTGAAGATTTCTGTTTAGGAACACTTAGTGTCACTTCCTCCTTTAATTTGTCCATACTTGTTATTTTACTTTCTATAAATTCTTTAAAAAAATCCTTGGAAAATTCTTTATATTCTCTTCACAAGTCTTTTCAAAAAATTGTTATCCAATATATAATAATTTATGCTCATATGATCAATAGTCAATAGTCGATAATCAAATTTTATTTGCTTAGAGGGTCTAACAAGGAACCATGTGCTGCTTTCCAATCAATTTCGTATAGAAAGTCTGAGACGGCTTAAAATATATACTGGAAAAAAAAAATTCTGAGATTCCAAATCACTTCCATCCACTTTTACCCACAATTTATATATATATATATAAAATTATATTATTTTTAATTCCCCAGTCGTAATATTTCTGTTCAACCATCCAATGGCAGCATCCACTAAAAAGCAGAATCCACTCTCTCCTGTAGCTTCCTCCTGTATCCAATCACAATCAGCTTACTACAGCATGCTACCGTCCGCCTTCACTTTCAACTTTATCGCCATTTTTACTTACAAATCCTTGTATAAATAAAAAATGTCAACAATTTATCTTTCCTTCTCCCACCTAATCTTTCAATTCTACTTTTTTCCAGTCAGGGGAATTTTATTTACTGAGCAGAGTTTCAAAAGTTCCTCATTTGAGCCTTCTGTCCTTTTTTTTCCCCGAGCGTTTTAACAACCACAATTGGAGCGCTTGCTGTAACGATTCCAAGCTTTACTTACTCCTCGAGTGTTACATGCTTCACAACTCCGCAAGACTGATCCCCTTGGCTTAAAACTATCGCTGTCGCCACTTTAGTATCTTCAGACTGCCGATTATGCGGTTATCTCAATTCCCTTCCCCCACTCCTCTCCCGGCGGTTGAGCCCCCTGGAGAATTTGCAGGGTTTCCGGGAACCGAGACGCAATCCAAACCAGTCCTTAAAATCAGAACGCGCTCTGCTCACTTTTAAACTTCTTCTCAGCTTTCTTCTTCCATGCTATTTCAAGTTCTTCATAGCTTTCACTTTACTATGCCAGAGTGAGATATTGGAGATGTTACTACGCTGGCATCAGGCCACACCCCTCATCTTCTGATAACTCCTGATCAATCAGGCTCTCTTCCTCGGAGATTGAATTTTCACTCCTCTAGGATAAGTCTGGAGAACAGGAAACCTGATAACCTGTTAACTGCCTTGGATCCTGAAAGGATCTCCCCTGTACCTGCAGCTTGAATGGCTTTTTGTTGGTGACTGCCTTGGCCTTTATCTTGGCTGCAGCTCCCCTGGCCCCACTCTGTGATCTAGAGGAAGCATAGTTGGAGCCACGATTGGCAGCCTTGCTTGAGTGAGCTCTTCCAGCCATCTCTCTGTGTGCACGTGCAAAGGCTGGAAACACTGATGTAAGACCTGGTCTACTAGCCTGTCTGTTTATCTTCTTCTTCTTCTCTCTCTCTCTCTCTCTTTTTAACAGGCCTTGAAGGCTTTTTGCCACGAAAGGCCCCAAAAGAAAAATGGCCCAAATAGCCTCAGTTATCTCACCACTCCAGGTCACTGTCACTCTCAGCAGGTCAAAAAAAGCTGCTATATGTTGGATGTCTCAGTCTACCTCCCATATATATAATTTATTGCATTTTTACAATTAAACAAATTTTACATCTTATGCATAACTGCGACCATTTACATACCATAACATTGCAATTCAGATACAATATACCAGGGGTGGACAATTGTTTTGGCTCGGCCACTTTGTGGGAGTGCAGGTTAGCGGAGGGCCACATCTTTTAAAATGATTGCATTCATTAGTTAACTTTGCATTTCAGAAAAGGTATAAATTGTATCATATAAATCAAATAAAATAGTGGTAGTTTTATTCAATTTATTTATTGTGCTAATTTCATATCATCTGTAGCTGCAAGCACACGCACCCTATATACTTGAGTATAAGTCAACCTGAATATAAGGCGAGGCACTTAATTTTAAACCCCCCCCCAAAAAAAACCCCTGGGAAATCTTATTGACTCGAGTATAAGCCTAGGGTAGGAAATGCAGCAGCTACTGGTAAATTTTAAAATAAAAATAGATACCAATAAAATTACATTAATTGAGGCCTATTACAATAAGCCAGCCTATTACAATAAGCTCTCAACTCACGCTCAGTGCACGTGGGGATCTCCCTAAAGAGTGAGGATTTCTTTGTTTCTCCCTTGAAGCCCTTCAGGGGGCTGCAGGGAGTCTTGCTAGGCACCCCCTACGCCCCATTTTGGCCTTAGCAAGCCTCCCTGCAGCCCCTGGAAGCTAAAATGGGGTGCGGGTGGGTAAACCCCCCCCCACGCCCCATTTTGGCCTTAGCAAGCCTTCCTGCAGCCCCTGGAAGCCAAAACGGGTTGCAGGAAAAAAAGGCATTTTTTCCTCACTTGAGTATAAACCTGGGGGGGGGGGGGGGGGTTTTTTTTACAAAAAAAAAATTCTGAAAAAAACGGCTTTTACTCTAGTATATACAGTAATTTTTAAAATCAGTTTAATGAGACAAATGTACCCTATCACACTTTTCTACAATTTTTTTGAAATCAGGAGTGAGATTGCTTGTTGAGATTCTCATCACAGCCTGCAAGTTAATGTCTGTCAAAAAGCATCTATATTTACTCGTTGATCTTCATGCAAGAAAAACTTTGCTCACAAATATAAGTAGACCCAAATATAGAGAACATTTTCCCAGCAAATTTCTTCATAAATGGAAATTTTTCAGCAAAGATTTGTGTTAAGGATATTGTTGTGTTAACAATCAGCAGAGCGTAGAGCACATGGAAACAGTGCTGAGAGCAATAATGAATAAAATACATATAAACTGGTTTATCGAAGTTTTTACTTTGTAGTGAAAACCAATCTCATAGTCTTTAATCAATCCAAGTCTTAGCCAGTCATAATCAGTTCAGAGATACAAAATTCTTCTTACCAGTTTTGTAATAAAAGGATCAAACAGGAACAATATAAATAGTTCTTAAAAACAGAATAAATAAAACATGATCACAGTAGACCATGTAAAAGATCACTCCAGAAGGCGTATTCTGTGCTGTTGAAGACATTTTTTTGTTGAATTACTTGTATGCTTTGGGTCATTGTCCTGTTGCATGACCCATCCTCTGCGGAGCTTCAGTTGGCGGACAGATGGTTGTATGTTTTTGTGCAAAATGTCTTGATAAACTCTGGAATTCATTTTCCCATCAATGACAACAATCCGTCCAGGCCCTGAGGCAGCAAAGCAGCCCCAAACCATGATGCTCCCTCCACCATGTTTTACAGTGGGGATGAGGTTTTGATGTTGGTGTGCTGTGCCTTTTTTTCTCCACACATAGTGTTGTGTGCTCTTCCCAAACAACTCAATTTTGGTTTCATCTGTCCACAGTATATTTTGGCAGTAGTGCTGTGGAACATTCAGGTGCTCTTTTGCAAACTTCAAACGTGCTGCAATATTTTTTTTGGACAGCAATGGCTTCCTCCGTGGTGTCCTCCCATGTACTCCATTCTTGTTTAAGGTTTTCCTTATTGTAGATGTGTCAACAAAAATGTTAGCATGTGCCAGAGATTTCTGTAGGTCTTTAGCTGACACTCTAGGATTCTTCTTAATCTCATGAAGCATTCTGCGCTGTGCTCTTGCAGTCATTTTTACAGGATGACCACGCCTAGGGAGAGTAGCAACAGTGTTAAACTTTCTCCATTTGTAGACAGTCTGTCTTACCGTGGACACATGAACATCAAGGCTTTTGGAGATACTTTTGTAACTCTTTCCAGCTTCATGCAAGTCAACAATTCTTGATTGTAGGTCTTCTGAGAGCTCTTTTCTGCAAGGCATGGTTCACATCAGACAGTGCTTCTTGAAACCAGTAAACCCAAAACAGGTGTGTGTTTTTAAAGGGCAGGACAGCTGTCAGCAGCACATTCAATATCATCACACTGTTTGCATCAAGGTTGGCTCACTCCTGGCTCCAGTTAGCTCTTGGAGAAGTCATTAGGCTAGGGGTTCACATACTTTTTCCTCCCTGCACTGTGAATGTTTACATGTTATGTTCAATTAAACCATGGCAACATCTAATGTTTGTGTAGTATTATTTTAAGCAGACTGTGTTTTTCTATTGTTGTGACTTAGATGAAGTTCAGCACACATTTTATGACCAATTCATGCAAAACTCCACATAATCCCAAGGGGTTCACATACTTTTTCTTGCAACTGTATAAACATAAGTCTGTTTGTCATCAAACATGTAAACAAGTGCAATTGGATTAAACTTTTTCTGATTCACTCTAAAGCTGAAAGGAAGAATAAGACAATAAACCCATGGAAGCTGCCATGCTGTTTGTTTTCTAAGCTGTCAACCAAACTGGAACTGATAATGATAGAAGGAAGATAACAAACAATAGAGAGAGAGCAAGTGCCGGGCAATAACTGCAAGCTATTTTTACAGGTTTTGCTCGCATGACAGTTTCCCTTTAAAAGCCTTCAAAAACTTTAAGTTTGAAACTGGCTTCATATTTCTTTCTTCTTGCTGGTGGAGCCATGATGGGGTCTTGACTGTTAGCCATTTGTACTGGTGCTGTACTGTATGTACAGATACTGGTGCTGTACTGTATTCACCACCACATGTATCTGCTCACCAGATAGACTCTGTTTTTTCACCACAGATAAGATGCACACCAAACTTCATTAGAGATCCGCCATTCCAACATTAGAATTGGCTGAAATGCAGATGCTCCTGCTTCCCCCTGCCTTCCCTCAGAATCGCCAATCCAATCCAGTATACAATAACCAGCCAGTCATGGCAAGCAATGTATTTTCTGTGCACACTGCATACAAAGCCTGCTTGAATTGTGTGGGTCAGCTCTCCCTGCCTGACCAGCTCTCCCTGTCTCCAAGACGATCCGAGCGGTAGTACGCAATGTGATATTGCTGGTATGAGAAAACCACTGAGAGCAGGGAGAGAGGGCTGCTCTAGGAGCGGCTGGCCGGGATGCAGCGCACGGTGGCTCAGCTAGAGGGCGCCTGTCCCTGAAGCTGGAGAATGACAGCTTCTCCAGTCCGGCTCGGAAGTAAGTTTCAGCACGCTGTATACCGGCTTATAAAATGACACCTGGCATATAAGACGACACCCGACTTTTGAGAAGATTTTCATGTGTTAAAAAGTCTTATATGCCGGAAAATACGGTATATAAATATGTAAAAGATAAATTAATCAGTTATTAAATCTGTATTTCAGTTATTATTCAATTATTCACCTACTTGGATATAAAATTGTTATCTGCTTATTAATAATTAATTGTTAATTTATATCTCATATATGATTTACTTAATTGATCGTTCAACAAGTAACATAAAGGGGGGGGTGTCTCAAGGTAGAGTTTGTTATTATTTTCGTTTTCTGATGTTCTTTAGTAGCTTTTTAACACAGTTTCCTTTTGTTGTTCCGGTTAGTTCCTACAATCCTTTTAAGTTTGAGTGCTCTCACGCTCCTGCTATCCTTGCTTTGCCTTCTCAGTTTCGTATCAACAATTAATCCTGCTAATCCAATTAGTCCAAATATAAGCTTAATGTGCCTTTTTCAATTCTGTTAGTCACTCCTCTTCCTCTGATTGCTCTTTGAAATGACCGCGTATCCTGCTTCCTTCCTTTTCCGTCGCAGCCTAGATCTCCATCTGTCCCTCCATAATATCAACGCTTCTTCCACTTTATTGTTTACTCACGAGCACCACCGGTTCTTCTCCTCATGCCTCCACTGTAACAAAAGATCTTGTTATACTCCCGTGCCATCCTGTCAGTTCAATTGATTCTGTTAGATCATTCTTCTTCCATCCATTGGCCGCTCGATCTCCTTCCGTGAGTCTTCTCCCCTGACAAGACTGATCTCATTTCTCCAATTTTCTGTGTTTTTACGATGTTCTGGGAAAAAATCTCCTCTCCTGGCAGTGCCTCCACCGATCTTCGCTCCCCGGCTCTTTGTCAGCTTATTGCGGCCTCGGGTCTGCCATTTCAAAATGACAGACACATTCGTGCTGAGATTAACAGAGGCATCCGATTGGGCAGTGAGCGCTTGCCCCGCGCTTTTCCGCTCGCCGGACTCCCTCTCTTGTTCGCAACACTCTTCAGGCTCTTGCGCCCCTAGGGATCCCCAAAACACAAAGAAATCTGGAGTTAGAGAGCAGAGTTCGCTCTCCTCCCACTGTATCGCTGGAAATTGCCAACCAGAAGTCCTCCTCTCTCATATATTCATCCAAATTTGAAAACATCTGCAGATCTTCAGCCAACCCTGTTTTCCACAGTAATATTTTCTTTTGAAGAGCATCCATTTAACTTTAATTTAAGTTGTCCTTGTAGGGCTATGTTTAGTTCATTTAACAGTGAAAAAATACCTGCCAGGTATGCAAGCTTGGCTACCAACTCATTGTCGGACAAGTATTCTTGTAATTTTGGATTATATTTTATTATTTTGCTCAATAATTTGACTTCTTTGTGCAGGGTGAATAGTTGGGTTAATATTTTGCCCCACAGCAGCAATCTCACCTTAGCATGAAGAAGGTGAGTATACTCGGAACCCATTTCTTCACAAAGCGCCTCAATTCAAGAATTGAGCGCTTTGTGATGAATTTCATTTATAATTTTAATAATATAATACTTTGTTTAGTTCTGGGGACATTTTTTTTGCTGCAAGTGGTCATGATATATAATGCAGTGTGTAGATAAAGTGTTTCGGGGACCAACATTTTTCACCTTTGCAACAATTTGTGAAAGATGTCCAGTCATATTTGCGTCACCGTCTGTACATATCCCAATACATTTTTTTCCATTCAGTCCCACATTCCAGGAAATACCTATTAAGTGCTTCAAAAATCTCAGAGCTAGTTGTCTACCCGGCAAGCTGAGCGAACAAAGTAGTTCTTCCTGTAACTCTTTCACACTCATCCCTGACAAAACAAAGGAGAATGAATCTGTTGATTCATCAAGTTGAATTAAATAAAATGGTGAATTTTTCACCATTTTTATAACTTGATTTTCAATATCTTCAGTATCTTCAATATCTGAGGTGTCTATCAGATAGCCCATGAATTTGAATTGTGGCATTGCTATTTGGCATTTTTGTTTTTTTGACTTTTACCGCCGCCTCCTGAAATCTGCTTAGGACTATTCTCAGTCTGTCGAGGAGTTCTTTGTTGCTATATACTGAGACTAATACGTCATCAAAATAGGGCACGACGCCTGGAATGCCTTGTAAAAGGCGTTCCATGAGGCTCTGGAACAGTCCCGGTGGCACACTCACTCTGAACTGTAATTGGCGACATTTAAAAGCCCCCCTGTGTGTGTTCTGCTGTGGCATCGTCCACTGGCAGTTGCTGGTATGCCTGTGAGAGATCTAATTTAGCAAAAGTATTTCCTTTTCCTAGGGAGTGTATGAGGTGTTGCATGATTGGCACTGGATAGGCATTCTGTTGCATTGCCTTGTTAAGTGTGCATTTATAGTCCACACAAATGCGAACTGAACCATCTGGTTTGACAGCAGTCACAAGTGGAGTTTCCCACTTGGTGTGGTTGACTGTCTCCAAAACCCCCTGGGCAATTGTCCAATTGTTCAACAATTTTGGGATGTAAGGCAAATGGGACCCTGCGCAGCTTCATTCTGATAGGGGCAACCTGGAAGTCAAGAGTGAAGGAAATTGGTGTCTCCATATACTTGGTCAGGTTCCCCTTGAAGATGTCTGGAAACTCTCGGATCAGGCCCTCAACACTGTCATTATGGATGGTGTTGATGCCAGTTACCTCCAGGCCAAGAGAAGCAAAACAGCCCAACCCTTGCAGGTTTGGCAGAGAGCCATCCACTATGATGAGCCACAGAGCCCCCACAAAGTTTTTGAAAGACACTTGGAATGTTCCGCTTCCAAGGACAGGGATGCAGTTCCCTTCATAGTCTTTCAGCTGGAGGCGGTGGTAGTTTAGTCGGTTTTTGGATACTCTCGGCACTAATTTTTTTATTGTAGTCCAGGATACAAATGTCATGGACAACCTGGTGTCCACTTCCTTGCGGCACGGGGAGCCCTTAATTAGTACTGTGACGTGTATTTTCTTAGAGTAGTCTAGGCTGGCTTGCTCAATGGTCTCCTCTGTCTGGTATGTGCCGTTGGATACTGCAAAACATTTCTCTCCTCGATGTTGCTGTCTGTACGGTGCTTTCATGGCTCCCGGCTGGGTGGCAGGTTGGTTGGCACGATAGGCGGCAGGTTGACTGGTGCGACAGACCCTCGCTAAGTGTCCTTTTCTATCGCACTGCTGACAAATTTTGTCTTTATATCTGCAATCCGATTGGGTGTGCCTGCCGCCGCAACCCACACACACGGTTTGCTTATTTTCTGTCGTGGGGTTTTGTCTTTTTGCTGAACGGAGTTGGCAGACCTCACCCTCATCATCAATAGATTCTTCGCACTTGATCTTGAGACACTTACCATCTGCTCCCTCCCACCTATGATAATACAAGTTGGAACTCATTAGGAAGTCAAGAGGATTCTTGATTCTAGGTTGCAAGAAGGTCAGTTACAATATTTAGTACAGTTCAAAAGGTATCCTTTGTGAGAAGCCACGTGGGTAAAAAGTTGGGATGTGAAAGCTGATAGACTAGTGAAACAATTTCATGATAAATTCCCTGACAAGCCAAAGAGTCCTCCGGGATAGGGGAGGGGATTAAGCGGTTTTATGAGCAATGTGTTAACCTTTTTCTTTTGTGTTTTCCCCATTTTATTTTCCAGAGCATGCTTTTTCTCTTGGGGGGGGTGGGGAGGAGACGCCTGTCAGCTTTGGAAGCTATATTAAAACCAGAAGCTTCTACTCTGCCAATTTCTTGTGCTTGGGAAAGTAGGAGGGGGGATTCAGGAGAGTGATTGTAGTTAGACATAATAGCATTATTCCCTTTGGTGATTCTTCCACAGTGAACTTGCTTGGTTGCCCTGCCCCAGCAAGGGACTCCCCCAATTATTTCTTTTTCTTTAAGAAGCAGTCTGAGAGTGCCCAGCTTCCCAAGGGAGCAAAAGTATAGATTTCCAAAGCCTCCCTCTATCCCAGGGGGGAGGAGGTTTCTTCTGGTTTAGAAAGCACTGTAAACCTTGAACTATGAAGGGTTTGTGGTGGAGCTAGAAGCTCCCCCACTTGGGAATCCAGTGCCAGACCGCATGTTTACCCAGAAGATGTCTCAATGGTTGACATACCTCAGACAGTTGTGGCAGGAATTTTGCTAAGTATGTGATAAAACTGATAAATCTCTGCACCGATTTGGCATTGACAGGTGGTGGCATGTCCACAATGGCTCTAGTCTTATCTGGGTCAGCTTTTAAACCTTGTGAGGACAACATATGTCCACAGAAACAGACTTCTTGTAACTTGAACTGCAATTTCTTTGCGCTGAGCCTGAGCCTCACCTGCCTATACCATCTAGTAGTGCTATTAGCTTCTCTTCATGGTCATGCTCAGCTTCTTCATCTGTTTCACCACAGCCATATGAGAATGTCATTTTCTATTGGCTCAATTCCACTGAGCCCACTTAATCATGCTGCTTTCGTTGATACACCTCTGGTGCTACTGAGGCTCCAACAGGTAGTTTGAGCCCTCTGTTTGTGCCCCAAGGAGTCCAGAATGTGGTCATGTAGCTACTCTTTTCATCCGGTTTGTACTATGAAAAGGATCTTTAGTGTCAACAAGCATGAAAACCTGTTCTTTGGGTAGTTTGTGCAAAATGTCATCAAGTGTTGGTATTAGGTAGTGTGACCATTTCAGGACCATATTCAGAAACCTGGGATCAGTGCAGATTCTGATCTTCTCAGGCTTCCTAATAACAACTATGTTGCTTATCCAATCAGTAGGCTCAGATTCTGAAGTAATATCGCTACCTCAGAATTACAGGGTTCTATGAGTGTTGCAACCATTTTTTGGGAAATGAGCCATAAACATTTGAAAAATTGTACTGATTACCCCATTGTACCTAGAAGGAAAAATTTTGTTATGTGAGCCTACCAACAAATAGTGCATGCAAGAAAAAGAAAATTGAGGCTAATGGTGACTTATCTTGTGGTCATACTGGAGGCTTCAAATGTCAGATAGAATCTTGTCACACTAAGTTACACCATAAAAATGAGAATTACTGTTAAAGCGAAAATCTACCTCGATACTTCCCTGGGATAATTGCACTTAATTAGAGGCAGATGGATCTTGTTTTCCATGCTGTATGCTTTAAAGAAAGAAAACCCGAATATATTCTAATAAACACTTTATTACAAAGAAAAGAGACAAACATACCAACTACATCTTTACCGGCAGCTTATCACATAGACAAACAGAGAAAAAAAAAACATGCGCAACAGCTGAACAAACATCACAAGGCTAGTCTTATCTCTGTTGCTATAGGGACGTAATAAAGGTCTCTGGCAGGCTACCATAAATCTTAGGACAGACGCTCGGCTGACAAACACATAACGCAGTGACAACCCCTTCTTTGTCAGTTGAGCGGACATCAGATAAGGCACATCTTCTTAAGCAGATTTCAGAAATATAAACCACAGATTCGTTGTCTTCTATCACAGTGATTGGTCGAATCAGGTGTGTCCAGATATCTGTGACTAAAGCATCAAACCACGTTAAGGAATTACATGCATCTGAAACACAAGCATATTCCGCTTCAGTAGATGAACAAGAAATAAAGTTCTGTTTACGCACATACCAGTGCGTACCATACCAGGACATCCATTTAAAAACATCATATAACTTGAAATACATTTACGTGATTTCTTATCACTCGCCCAATCGGAATCTGTATAACAACATAAGTCTGCATAATCAGTATGTGTCGGTTCCAACAATAAGCTCATATTTTTAGTGTGCTTTAGGTATTTCAATAATTTTTTAACACGTGTCCAATGAAACTGTTTTGCCTTACCTATGTGTCGAGACAAGAGATTAACACTAAGTGCAATGTTAGGTCTAGTCCAACTACTAATATACAGTAGTGACCCAATAACTGAACGATAAAGTGTTTGATCCTCGAACTCAGGACTTGGTTCATGTGCCAAATTGTGAAAATCTGTTTGCAAGGGTATACTTACTGCATTAGTATCCTTCATGTTGCACTGATGCAAAAGTTGCTCAATTTTATCCTCTTGAGAGAGACTAAACCCCTTCTGACTTTTGGCAACCTTAATACCTAAATAAGTGTTAATATGATGTAAAGATTTCAATATGAAATATCTCTGCAAAGCTTTAGCAAAATTCACACTCATCTGCTCATTTGGATCAATATAAACAATATCATCAACATAAACAAAAACTATCTCATATATATTGTCAGAATTTTTTGTATACACGCATTCATCAGTTTTGCACTTAATAAAGCCCATTGAATTTAGTTTGTCATAAATTCAGTAAGACATAAGTACACATTAAACCAGACTGTTTCAGACCATAAAGACTTTTGTGTAGAATGAACGTTGGTCCTACCTGATACGTCGTTTCTCGATCAGAAAGAAACTGCAGTCAGACTGGGGAAGACTTCCTCTATGCAACATGGATCGAGTGTGGCAAATTTCCATAGCTCTGCCCTCCTGGTCCAATGTTTTGGCGAGGGCGCTGGCACAGACTGACGTGTCTTCCTGTAACGACAAAGAGTTAATTTCCAACCCTCCCCCAGCCAACCCTGAGGGCCGGTAACCAGGGAGGGGCTGACTGCCGTTTCTTTCTGATCGAGAAAGGATGTATCAGATAGGACCAACATCCATTCTCCGAAGGAAAGAAATGGCAGTCAGACTGGGGACATACCAAAGCCTCATGTCCACCAGGGAGGGAAGCCCTGGCCCGAAGGCCCTAGGAGCGAAGAACTTCCTGCAGAACCCGACGGCCATAGGTTGCCTCCGCAGACGCAAAGGAATTCACCCAGTAGTGTCGGATGAAGGGAGAAATAGTCGTCCACGTAGCCGCCGGACACACTTCTTCTAGAAGAGCTTGGGTAGCCCATGCGGCCGAAGTGGCTGCACTTCTGGTCGAATGTGCGGTGACATTGCATGGCACGGGAAGATTCTGCTGCAGATATGCTGTAGCTATGGTGGCTCTAATCCATTGGCTGAGAGTAGAGCTCTTTGCCTTGATCTGATAGTTTCCGGCTGAAATGAAATGAAGAGAGCCTCCATCTTACGGATAGAGGCGGTTCTGCCAATATAAATCTTTAGGGCCCTGCAGACATCGAGGGAGTGCTAGGAGCGTTCTAATCTGTGAACTGGTCAAGGGCAAAAGTCCGGGAGGACGAATTCCTGTGCCCGATGGAATACCAAATTGATCTTTGGAAGGACTGCTGGATCTAGGCGGAAGACCACCCTGTCATTGTGGAATATGCAGAAGTCATTGTGAATGGAGAGAGCCGTTAACTGATATTTGACGAGCCGAGGTAATGGCGACGAGAAATGAAATTTTGAAGGACAAGAAGCGGAGAGACACCTGTCGGAGAGGTTCAAACGGAGACAAAGTCAAAGCCGTCAGTACTTTATTAAGGTTCCATGTAGGATATCGATGAATGACAGGCGAACGAAGGTTAACCGCTCCGCGCAGGAAATTGTGGATCCACGGGTGTTGAGATAGAGAGTCCGGAGAACCGCAAGAAAGGACCAAGGAAATGGCAGCCACCTGGCGATGAAATGTATTTGGTGGCAAGCCGGTCTCAAGGCCGTCCTGGAGAAAGAGAACCTGGATGATCGAAGCGGACACAGGATTCACAGAAGAACGTCCGCACCAATCCGAGAAGGAACGCCACGTCGCTTCATTAATACGGGAGGTGGAAGGACAGCGAGTGGCTTGCATAGTGGAGATAACTCGGGACGGGACATCCGCCGATGTTAAGAGGAGCCGCTCAGCCTCCAGACAGTTAGTTGGAGCCATGTGGGATCTGGATGTTGAAGAGATGCTTGTGTCAGTTCGATTCTGGCATCCGGAATGCGCCGATGTGCAGTCACCAATAGATAGATTAGGTCTGTATACCATGGCCAGCGAGGCCAATGAGGGGCTATGAGTATGAGTTCCGCCCTTTCGTCCAGCATTTTCCGTAGAACCCGGGGGATGAGTGGGAGGGGAGGGAACGCATACAGCAGGCCAGACAGCCAAGGGCTGCGTAGGGCATCCGTAGCCTCAGCTAGAGGATCCGGGTAGCGGGAAAAGCACCTGGGCAGCTTGCGATTCCCCATGGAGGCAAAAAAGTCCACCACTGGAGACCCAAAATGGGTCGTGATGACCTGGAAGATGGGAGGGGGAACACTCCACTCCCCGTGATCCAACTGAGTGAGGCTCAGGATGTCCGCCTGAATGTTCTCCGCCCCAGAGATGTGATTTGCTTTGATCAAGGCGAGATGGGCCTCGGCCCAACAGCCTAGTAGAACGGTTTCCACCAGAAGAACCCTGGAGTGGGTGCCCCCCATCTTGTTGATGTGGGCTTTTGTGGACATGTCTGTCGGGACAAGAATGTCCCTGCCCTCCACCTGGCCCCTGAAATGGATGAGGGCCAAGCGAACTGCCCGCAGTTCCAGGAAGTTGATGTTTCGCTGATGGTCTCACCTGGACCATTGACCCTGTGCCATGAGTGTTTGCAGGTGGGCTTCCCAACCCGTCAGGCTGGCATCCATTGTGAGGACGAGACGAGAAGGCTCCCTGTAACTGCTGCCCTTGGAAATGGCATCCAAAATCCACCACCTGAGGGAGGAGACGACCAGTTGTGGCAGCTGGAGACGGGACAGGGAGGAGGTATGGCCGGAACGCTGGTGGGGCAGGTGTAGCCACTGCAGTTCCCTGCTGTGCAATCGAGGGAACAATGCCGAATGTAGAAACCATCTTGCCCAAGAGACAAGACAGCTGCAATATAGAGGCCGAGCCCTCCGAGATACATTGGCTGTCTAGGCTCCGGAGGCTGGTCTGGCGGTCCGGGGAAAAAAAACCTGAGAAGCAATGGTGTCAATGGAGGCCCCAGATGAATAATGCGAGTGGACGATGTGAGATGGCTTTTGGGCCAGTTAACGGAAAACCCATGTCGCTGAAAAAGGGACAGTACTGTGGAGAGATTCCTATGAGGAGAAGGGAGTGAGGAAGAAAGGACAAGAATGTCATCTAAGTAAAATTGAAGTCTGATTGGAATGGTATGAATGTGGCCTATTAGAGCAGCCATGATTTTAGTGAAAACTCTGGGGGCCGAAGAAAGACCAAAGGGTAAAGCCCTGTACTGAAAATGGGAACCCATGAAGTGAAAGCGGAGGAATTGGCGGTGGGAGGGGTGGATAGGGATATGGAGGTAGGCCTCCGTAAGGTCAATGGAAGATAGGTAATCCCCAGGACGAAGGCACTCCAAAATGGAGAAAATGGTGTGCATCTTGAACCGGCGGTATATTATGTACCGGTTCAAGGCTTTAAGGTCTTAAGATGACCCTCCAGCCACCCGAGGATTTTTGTATAATAAAGTGGAGGGAGTGAAAACAGCGACCCCATTGCTCGGGGGGCACCCTCTGCACAGCTCTGATGGAGAGAAGATGGTTTATGGCAGAGGAAATGAGAGCCTGTTTAACAGGATCCCGGGAAACTGAACAGGAGAGGAAACGGGGGGGGGGGGGGAGAAATTCCAATAAAAGACCAGATTTGAAAGTGGATAAAACCCAAGAATCAGTTACCGAAGACTGCCATTGGTCATAGAAAAAAACCAAACTGCCCCTTATGGGGAGGTATTGAAGAGACCTATCTGCCTCTGCGAGAGAAGCGTCCCCGTCCACCCGAAAGGGATGTCTGGGTGGAAATCTGCCCCCTGATCTGACCTGAGAGTCGAACTGTGGTGACCTGGAAAAGGGCGGGCGTTGATAACGGGACTGGAGAGAGTTGGAGTTGGAAGCCCGAAAGGACTGGATCCGAGGTTAAGGTGAGTAGCGAGCGTCTGAGCGACGGTGCTGTGAAGGAAGGATCTTACGCCTGTCCCTTGTCTCAATTAGAAGAGGCTCCAGGGGCGGACCAAATAAACTTCCATGTGAGTAAGGGGCTGAGGCCAGCTGCCACTTGGTGCACATGTCCACTTTCCAGCCTCTGAGCCAAAGAAGGCGGCGTGAAGCCACAGAGGAACCCAAGGCTTTTGGCAGCAAATCTGGTGCCATTCAGTGTTGCATCGATAGAATACTCCAGGGCCGCTGTGATCTTGTTGATGTCCTGTTGAGTTCTGATGTCAAAATTAGGAAGGCGGTCTTGGAGCTGCTTGAGCCAGAGAAGGGCAGTACGATTGAAAAAAGATGCTGAAGAAGAAGCCCTGACAGACCAGGCCGCAGGCAGATGACTTTAATCAGGGTCTTCTCTGCCCGCTTGTCCTCTGGTTGAAGGGAGTCTTTCGGAGGGCCTGTTGGATGACCTGGATTGGCCAACGCCACAATAGGAGGGTTGACGATTGGCGGTTGAAGAAGGTCCGACATGGTGGATGCAGAGTTATAGAGATGCTTGTCGAGCGTGTTGGGGCTGGGTCCAGAACCAGGAATCGACCACTGATCACGGAGCATGTCCAGGAAGAGTTTAGGAGGTGGAATAGTCTCAGGGGCCACCGTTGGTTCCGCAAATAAGGCTAAAGCCGGATCCAAGTCGGGAAAGGGAGTGTCAGATGAAGGGACCTCCCCAAATTGAGTGGTAGCCATAGCCTTAAAAAGTAACGAGCGGAACATTTGAGATCTTAAAAGGCCTATGATGGAAGACTGGGAAGCAGCCCTTCATCTTCAGATAGAGCCGAGTCCACCGTGTCGAGTGCCTCATCCGGTTCCGACACCGAAGCCTGGTCCCCAGAGCAAACGTACTCTTTGTGCTCGTGTACAGTAGCCTGGTCTTCCAGTGCTCTACACTGGGAAGGCTGAACAGGAACCTGAGGGCCCAAAGCTAAGCCCACTTGCTGTAGGCATTGAGGAAAGCCCTCCCGAATGACCCTGGCCAAAATGGCTTCAA
>WNWU01014188.1:0-39804 GCA_012654045.1 Ptyas mucosa | reverse complement strand
TTATTATTATTATTATTATTATTATTATTATTATTATTATTATTATTTATTAAATTTATATACTGCCCTACTCCCGAGGGACTCAGGGCGGTGGACAGCCAAAATAAAATACATGTAATACAAATATTAAAAACATTTAAAATATATTAAATATTATGGCCCCAGAAAACAAATTAAAACCAATTTTAAAACCCAATTTTTTTTATTTTTTTTTTATTTGATTTATATGCCGCCCTTCTCCGGAGACTCAGGGCGGCTTACAATGCGTTAAGCAATAGCCTTCATACTTTTGTATATTTTATACAAAGTCAGCTTATTGCCCCCACAAACTGGGTCCTCATTTTACCTACCTTAGAAAGGATGGAAGGCTGAGTCAACCTTGAGCCTGGTGGGATTTGAACTTGCAGTAATTGCAGGCGGCTGGTGTTAATAACAGTTAACAACACTGCTTTAGTCTGCTGAGCCACCAGAGCTCAATTTAAAATTTAAAACAATGTAAAAGAGGTTAGGCCAGGCCAGCCTGCTGGAAAAAGAACGTTTTAAGGGCACGGCGGAACACGCGCAGATCTGGGATGTTCCGTATCTCCGGGGGGAGCTCGTTCCAAATGGTAGGTGCCCCCACAGAGAAGGCTCTCCCCCTGGGGGCCGCCAGCTGACATTGTTTGGCCGATGGCACCCTGAGAAGTCCCTCTCTATGGGAGCGTACTGGTCTGTGAGAGGCTACTGTTGGCAGAAGGCGGTCTCATAGGTACCCTAACCCTAAGCCATGGAGCACTCTAAAGGTGGGTAACCAAGACCATGAAGTGCACCTGGAAGACCACCGGGAGCCAGTGCAGCTCACGCAGGAGGGGTGTCACATGGGAGCACCACGTCACTCCCATAACCACCCATGCGCCCGCATTCTGGGCCAGCTGGAGCCTCCGGATGCTCCTCAAGGGGAGCCCCATGTAGAGAGCGTTGCAGTAGTCTAGGTGGGAAGTGATGAGGGCATGAGTGACCGTGTTTAACGAGTCCCGATCCAGAAAGGGACGCAACTGGCAAATCAGGCGAACCTGATAAAAGGCCCTCCCGGCCACAGCCGTCAAGTGCTCTTCTAAAGAAAGCTGTGACTCCAGGAGGACACCTAAGTTACAAGCCCTCTCTGTGGGGGCCAACGACTCGCCCCCAATAGTCAATGATGGCGCCAACTGACTATACCGGGATGTCGGAAACCACAGCCAGTCAGTCTTGGATGGGTTGAGGCTGAGTCTGTTCCTCCCCATCCAGATCTGCACAGCCTCCAGGCACCGGGACATCACTTCAAGGGCATCATTGGGGTGATCCGGGGTGGAGATGTACAGCTGAGTGTCATCAGCGTACAGATGGTACTTCATCCTGAAACCAGCGGCTTCACATAAATGTTGAACAAAAGGGGTGAGAGGATCAACCCTTGTGGCACCCCACATACAAGGGGCCTCGGGGTTGACCTCTGCCCCCCTGTCAACACAGACTGCGACCAGTCAGAGAGAAAGGAGGAGAACCACCTTAACACGGTGCCTCCCACTCCTAACTCTTCCAACTGGTGCAGCATGATACCATGGTCGATGGTATCAAAAGCTGCTGAGAGGTCTAATAGGACCAGGACAGAGGAACAGCTCCTGTCCCGAGCCTTCCAGAAATCATCAACCAACGCAACCAATGCCGTTTCCGTGCTGTACCCAGGCCTGAAGCCAGACTGGAGCGGATCTAGATAAGCCGATTCCTCCAGGTACTGAGGGAGGTGTCGCGCAACCACTCTCTCAACAACCTTCGCAATAAAGCGAAGGTTGGAGATTGGACGATAATTAGACAACACTGCCGGGTCCAGGGAAGGCTTCTTGAGGAGCAGTCTCACCACCGCCTCTTTCAAGGCGGCAGTAAAGACACCCTCATTCAAGGAAGCATTTATGATTCCCTGGAGCCAGCCTCGTGTCACCTCCCAAGAGGCCAGCACCAACCAGGAGGGACATGGGTCCAATAAGCATGTGGTAGCCCCAGTCTACCCAGTATCCTGTCCACGATTTCGGGAGTCACCGAGTCAAACTCTTCCCAGATAATGTTCTCAAGACCTGCCTCCATCCTCCCCCCTGACTCTACCCAGTCAGAGTCCAGATATTGTTGCATAATAATGAAAAAAGATGTGAATGAGATGTGTAATATTTAGAAATATGTTGGAAATAAGATACGTAACATAATAGTTACAATAGGCTGTTATTTTAAATGCATGAACAAAAGCCGCAGATTTAGAATTTACAAAATTACAATATGTGGGCCCTGAAATGAAACTTGTAAATATTTGTGGAATTATTGAATAATGTGGAATCACTATTTGCTATTTATTTGAGTAAACCCAAACATTACTGATGAAGCTGACATATTTTGCTGAAGGGTCTGTTTTTGAAAGATAAAAAGATAAATATTTGGTGTAAATTACAATTTGATGCGTAAAATGTGTAATTGATTTACAATTTGGTGTAAAGTACAGTTTCATGTGAATAATACTAATTGTGTATAAATTGTATGAATTGTGGGTCTGCAGCATTTCAGAAGTTCCTTGGAAAATCTGACGTGTCACATGAAATAGAAGAAGTTCTGGAAGAGAGTCGAGTACAGAGAAACATTCAAGTAGCATCTGTATTTCAACTTTTGTGTGACAACACTAAGCGGTGGCAGATTCTCACTGTAGTTGTAACCATGGCTTGCTATCAACTTTGTGGCCTTAATGCTGTAAGTCATTATATAAAATATATATTTAATTATTGCTTTCACAATAATTTATAATAGTGCTCCCTCAACATCAAAATCTGGGAGATCTGTTGGCCAAGAGATATATGACCTGTCCCTTCCTGCTTTTACTCCAGCTCTAAACCAGTGGTAGGTTGCCCCCGGTTCGCACCAGTTCTATAGAACCGGTAGTAAAACCGGTGGGAGGCTCCGCCCACTGACCCTGATGTCATCAAAATGCTTCTGCGCATGCGCAGAAGAGAGCGTGAGCAAGCAAAGCGCGAGCGCGCACGTGGCCCTGTTTTGAACCGGTAGTAAAGGTAAGTAGAACCCACCCCTGCTCTAAACAACTGAACATACAAATCCCCCCTCGTTTCTGTTTGTGTTTTTCCTCTTTCCCCTCCCCTTCTTGAAAATATATGAACTGCAAATCTGCAATTAACAGAATAACAGATTTGGACAGGATCTTGGATGTCTTCCAGTCCAACCCCCTGCTCAAGCAGAAAACTCTACAGCATTTCAGACAAATGGTTATCCAATCTCTTCTTACCATATTTTTCAGAGTATAAAATGCACCTTTTCCTCCCTAAAAGAGGGTGGAAATGTTGGTGCATCTTATACATCAAATATAGCAATTTTTGGCCTCCAGAAGCCCTGCCCCGCCCATTTTTTGCAAAAACAGGGTTTGCAGAGGATTTGGGAGGCCTGCAGGGTAGTCCTGGGGGTTGGGGAAGGACAAAATGCCCCCACTTTTGTGAAAAATGGGTCTGTTTTTCACAAAAACGGGGACGTTTTTGCCCTCCCCCAGCCCCCAGGAACACTCCCGATTTTTCACAAAAATGGGCCTGGTTTTTTTGCCTATTCCCCCCCCCCAAAAAAATGGGTGAAAAACGGGCCTGTTTTTGCGAATAACGGGCGGGGCAGGGCTTCTGGAGGCCTGCAGTGTGCTCCTGGGGGCCGATGAGGGCAAAACCCTTTTTTTTTCTTACTTATTTTCTTACTACTTCAAAATCTTGGTGCTCTTATAGTCCAAAAAATATGGTAAATATCTTGTGTTGGAGCACCCACAACTTCTGGAGGCAAGTCATTCCACTGATTAATTGTACTAACTGTCAGGAAATTTCTCTATAATTCTAGGTTAGTTCTCTCCTTGATTAGTTTCCATCCATTGCTTCTTCTCTTGCCATCAGATGCTTTGTAAAATAGGTTGATCCCCTCTTCTTTGTGGCAGGCTCTTGGATATTGGAATTCTATCATATCACTCCTAGTCCTTCTTTTCATTAAACTAAACTAAACCAAATTCCTGCAACCATTCTTCATAAGTTTTATCCTCCAATCCCCTAATCAACTTTGTCGCTCTTCTCTGCACCCTTTCTAAGTCTCAACCGAAACTGGATGAAATATTCTAAGTGTGGTCTTAACAAGGCATTAGAAAGTGGTATTAACACTTCACATGATCTTGATTCTTTCCCTCTTAAGGCAGACTAGGATTGTGTTGACTTTTTTGGTAGCTGCAGCACACTGCTGGCTGATGTTTAAGTGATTGGCCACTAGGACTCCCAAAATCCCTCTCACAGTTACTACTATTGAGCCAGATACCACCTGTTCTATATCTGTACACTTGTAAAATCTTCCTTTTCTCTACATCGAATTTCATTTTGTTAGATAGGGGCTAGCGTTTAAGTCGATCAAACTCCTGTATCTTGAACCTATATTTTGGAGTATTGGCTAGTCCTGCCAGCTTGGTGTCGTATGCAAATCTGATGAGTTCCACTTCTGTCCTCTAGTCTAAATCATTTAGAATAGTATAGAATAGAATAGAATAGAATAGAATAGAATAGAATAGAATAGAATTCTTTATTGGCCAAGTGTGATTGGACACACAAGGAATTTGTCTTGGTGCATATTCTCTCAGTGTACATAAAAGAAAAGATACATTCATCAAGAATCATAAGTACAACACTTAATGATAGTCATAGGGAAACAGTCAATATAAATCTTAAGGATACCAGCAACAAGATTACAGTCATAAGTGGGAGGAGATGGGTGATAGGAACGATGAGAAGATTAATAGTAATGCAGACTTAGTAACTAGTTTGACAGTGTTGAGGGAATTATTTGTTTAGCAGAGTGATGGCGTGAAAAAACTGTTCTTGCGTCTAGTTGTTCTGGTGTGCAGTGCTCTATACATCGTTTTGAGGGTAGGAGTTGAAACAGTTTGTGTCCAGGATGCAAGGGATCTGTAAATATTTTCACAGCCCTCTTTTTGACTCATGCAGTATACAGGTCCTCAATGGAAGGCAGGTTGGTAGTAATTGTTTTTTCTGCAGTTCTAATTATCCTCTGAAGTCTGTGTCTGTCTTGTTGGGTTGCAGAACCAAACCAGACAGTTATAGAGATGCAGATAACAGACTCAATAATTCCTCTGTAGAACTGGATCAGCAGCTCCTTGGGCAGTTTGAGCTTTCTGAGTTGGCGCAGAAAGAACATTCTTTGTTGTGCTTTTTTGATGACGTTTTTGATGTTGGATGTCCATTTTAGGTCTTGAGATATGGTAGAACCTAGAAATGTGAAGGTCTCTACTGTTGATACTGTGTTGTCTAGTATTGTAAGCGGTGGTAGTATGGGAGGGTTTCTCCTAAAGTCTACCACCATTTCTATGGTTTTTGAGTGTGTTCAGTTCCAGATTGTTCCTGTCGGACCACAAGGCTAGTTGTTCAACCTCCCATCTGTATGCAGATTCATCGTTGTCTTGAATGAGACTGATCACTGTTGTGTCATCTGTGAACTTCAGTAGTTTAACAGATGGATCATTTGAGATGCAGTCATTGGTATAGAGAGAGAAGAGAAGTGGAGAGAGCACACAGCCATGTGGGGCCCCTGTGCTAATTGTACAGGTATCTGATGTGATTCTGCTTAGCTTCACCTGCTGATTCCTGTCTGTTAGGAAGATACTGAACAATACTAGGCTTAAGGCAGAGCTTTGGAATACCCCACTGCATTCTCCCCTCCATGTAGATGCAGTTCCATTAAATTAAGCACATTCCATGTTGAGTGTGGTTTGTTAGCCAGTTACAAATCCATCTGGTGGTGAAGTTGTCTAACCCACATTTTTCTATCTTACTAATTCTATAGCACTGCAGGATTGCCTGTTCTGTCCCGATTCCATTCTCTGTTCACAAACAGTCAGCCAGGGGTTAAATAAAACTTGCAGACAATAAATTCCTTCGTTAACAGGATTGGCAGCAACCCAGTAGCTGCTTGCCAAGAACTTTACCCACAGCGGGAGGTGTTCTTCCTCCGACAGATAAACCAAAAACAAATACACAAAGTCCAAGGAGTTGTCAAGTCCAGTCCGTATTAAATCCAAGGCAGGCAGATAACATAGTTTCAGAGATACAATGCGACTCGCTAGTTATTTAGCTTTGTCCATGACAGAGCCTGAATGGCCACCACACCCCCTTTTATCTCCTGTGGGGTGTGGTCCAGTGACTCAGTTTAATCTTTGGCACGCCTCCTTTTCTGTTGTGTGCACTTGTCTCTCCGACACTGGCGTGGATCCAGCCAAGACTTATCTCCGTCACTGTCCGACTGCGACTGCTCAGGGATACCTGGCTCCTGGCCAATCTCTTCTCCTTTGGGAGACACCTGAGGCATTGCCAGAGAGGAGGGTCCTGGAGAGGGAGGCCTGGCCAACTCCTCTCCTTCACTTTCGAAGCCTTCTCCCTCCGATAAGACGGGCTCGGGGGTCAGAGTCACAACATTCCCCTCTTCTTCTCCAGTTGTTTGTGAGGGTGAATGAGAATGGGTGGAGGGGGATAGCACAGCCTCTGACTCTGGGAAAAGGGAGGCCAGGGAGGGAGAGGGATGATATTCTTGGGAGATGTAGGCAGGAGAAAGGGGTGCTATAGGAATCTGGGGGCAGTCCATTACAGGGGAAGATGCCCCTGATGTACAGTATCAATGGCGTGTTCCGGACCCCTGAGCTCATTCTCAGTTCCTTCACAGCATACTCTCAGAGAACCTGAGATTTGGCTGCTGCTGGTGAATGCCAGATTGGTCAATAACAAGACTCCCCTTATCTAAGATCTTATTGAGGAGGAATGAGCTAACCTGGCATGCATTACCGAGACCTGGCTAACTCTGGAAGGGGGGGAGGGTTTCCCTTACAGAGATGTGTCCAGCTGGGTTTAGGGTTTGGCACCAGCTGAGACCCCAGGACAGGGGAGATGGGGTGGCAATGGTGATCAAAAAGTCTCTTTTGGCCTTCAGGGACATTGTTACCCTGATTGAGACCCTGATTCTGCACTGGGCTTATGAGATCAGTTGGGACTGTTGCTAGTATACCAGCCTCCCTGTTGTGTGGCAATTTCCCTGCCTGAGCTGCTAGAGGCCATCTTAAGGCTGTCAGAGTTTCCCAGACTTACAGTTCAGCATGACTTCAACCTGGCACACCTGGGTATGTCCTCGGAAGCGACCCAGGAGATCATGTGTTCATGGCAGCCATGGGTCTATCCCAGATCATCTCAGACTTGGCTCGGGACAGTCAGATATTATTTTCTTGTTGCAGCAATGGCAACATGATTTGGGGTGGACTTAACATCACCCCCCTTGTCATGGTCAGATCATGCCCTGATGTCCCTGAGATTCTCTGTTGCTGTCCCCCTCCCCCTGCAGGGAGGCTAGAACTATCTGTATGGTTAAACCCTAGTGACTGATGGACCCAATTGGGTTTCAGAGGGAACTGAAGGCTATCCTAGGGGCTCGACTTCATGGCCCTGTCGAAGCCTTGGTTACGGCTTGAAACCAACAGGCCACCAGGGCTTTGGACAGAGGTCGCTTCTATGCGACCTCTCTTCACCCATCATTCCTGATTCTTCCTGTGGTTCATGGAGGAGTTGTGGGTTTTGAAAAGGGTTAAGAGATGCCTAGAGCATTGTTGGAGGATAATGAAGGATGATACCGACCAGACACAACTTAGAATCACTATCCAGGCCTATCTTGTGACAGCAAGAATGGCAAAAGAGCATTATTTCTCTGTTCTTATTATGTCCACATAGTGTCACTCAGTGGCCCTGTTCCAGATGGGGGGGGCTCATGTGATCCTGGGATGGGGGTGGACTCATGTGATCATCTTCAGAGCCATGCAGAGAAATTTGTTCAACACCTGGTGGACAAAGTCATTCGGATTCATTCTCAGTTTGAGATCTATGTGAGGCAGGTCCTTATGAGATGCCAGGGGAGGGATCTTGCCCAATGAGCTGGGTACAGTTTTATTCTGTTGATCATGATGAGGTGGATAGGATCCTCGATGCTGTCAGTGATACCACCTACCAGTTAGATCCTTGTCTCTCCTGGGTGGTGAAAGCCTCCAGGACACTGATTAGCAGTTGGGTTCAAGCATTGATTAATATATTACTTCAGGAGGGGACATTTCCTGGACCTTTTAAGGAAGCCCTGTTTCGCCCCCTCCTCAAAAAACCATTGCTTGATCCGATCTGCCTGGACAACTTCTGTCCAGTTTCCAATCTTCCCTTTTTAGGGAATATTGTGGAAAAGGTAGTGGTCTGGCAGCTTCACAGGATCCTGGATGAAGTGGATTATCTGTACCCCTTTCTGTTAGGATAGGGGTACATCATTGGTCTCATTTGTTGATGGCCTCTAACAAGAGCAAGATGGGGGTAGTGCAACCATCCTTGTTCTCCTTGACCTCTCAGCAGCCTATGATACCATCAACTATAGTATCCTTTTGGGATGGCTATGGGGTCTGGGGTTGGGTAGCACAGTTTTGTGCTGGTTTGGCTCCTTTCTCCAAGGCCAGTCCCAACCGGTGTTAATAAGGAGTGAAAGGTCCAGCCCTCACTCTACACTCTCCTCTCCTCTTTAACATCTACATGAAGTCACTGGGTGAGATCATCCATCTCCACCACCACTCAGCTCTATATCTCCATCCTGGTTACCCAAGTGATGTTATGGCTGCCCTCTCATGGTGCCTGGAGGCTGTGGGGGCCTGGACAACAGGCTTCTGCTGAACCCTGGCAAGACTGAGTGCAGCTCCTGCTCAAAAAACAGGTGGCAGTCATGGCCAAGAGACCCTTTGCCTGTCTTCGTTTTGTGTGGCAGTTGTGGCCTTTCATAGATCAGGAGTCCCTCCGCTCAGTCATTCAAGCCTAGTCATCTCATGTTTGGACTATTGCAATGTGCTCTATATGGGGCTATCCTTGAAGAGCATTCAGAAGCTACAACTGGTGCAGAGTGCAGCAGTGTGAGCAGTTTTTAGGACCCCTAGAGTAGCCCATGTTACACTACTGGTTTGCGAGCTGCACTGGTTGCCAGTCTAGTTCTGGATGCAATTCAAGGTGCTGGTCATCACCTTTAAAGCCTGCATGGCATGGGTCCAGGTTACTGGACCATGAGCACAGGGCAATTCAAAGTAGTTATACTTTTAATATGATTCCTTAAAGCAGTGGTGCCTTTTTTCATACAGAAAACTACAAAGAGGCAGCAGCTACTTTAAAGAGGTGCTGGGCTCATGCTTCCCTCAGTTCCAAAATATTTTCTCCAAATTATTTTTGAAGCCCTTCCCTTCTTCCTTCCCCTTCCCTTCCACTCCCTTCCCTAGTAAATCCTCAGTCCCCTTTCCCTGGGGAAGTAAATCTCCAGTCAGGGCTTGTGGCAAATGCAGTCCAACCATCACTGGCCAAAGTGAATGAAATGAATGAATGAAATTGATTGAAATTCAGAAAGGGGTTTCTTAAGCAGTTTAATTCTTGTCCTGGCGTCAAGGAGCTGAAAGCTGAGGTACAGAAAAACCTTACAACTTAGCCTACATTATCTTTTTTTCTCTTTGTTGTTTGGTTGTTGGTTGTTCAGCTAAATAAACATCCCACAAAAATGTCCTTTATCATGTATAAGAAGAGAATTCACCATTCTATTCTGATCCTTTTTTCTATTTTTTGGGGTGGGAAAACATTAATGTGCTGACACTGGAAAATGGACAAAAACAAAAACTCAAGCTTTGACTGAATAGTATTGTTTCTATTCATTTTGGTGCTGTTTTGAAGCAACCTGATAAATATTTCACATTGTCTTCAATAATATACCCAGAGACAAATGTTTTCAACATTGTGATGTCCATAGGCTTGGCATCTGGAGAACTATTTTGACAATTTCTAGACCATCATTAAATGTATGTATATATGTAGAACTTAGAATGTGATAGGGACAAATTATTTTTTTGAAATACAGTAACTGGAAGGTGGCTTCTATTCCAGATTTGGTTCTACACAAATGACATTTTCAAAGGAGCTGGCCTAAATCCTGAAATGATACCATATGTTACCTTAAGCACAGGAGCTGTGGAGATCTTGGCTGCTCTTTTCTCAGTAAGTATATAGTGGATTGGAAAACCTATAGAAATGTATAAGGAGTATATAATTTAGAATGAAATCTTTTTCAGTTTCCATATTAGTTTTGAACTGGCAATGAGGAAATAAAAGGACTGAATCTTATAAAAATCTTCACTAGAAACCAGGAGCCTGTGACTTCTGATCCTGCCTTAGGCTTAAAAACTGCCTGGGTGACTTTGGACCAATCACACTCTCTCAGCCCAACTCACCACCCAGGATTGTCACTGTAAGGAAAAACAGGAGGAGGAAGGAGTATTATGTATGTTTGCTGCCTTGAGTTACTTGTAAGGTAATGAAGGCAGGATAAAAATCAATTGTTCAAACAAACAAACAAACAAACAAACAAACAAATAAAATGTGCACAACACTTTAGAGTGAATAACAGACATACCCTATATACTCGAATATAAGCCGAGTTTTTCAGCACGTTTTTCAGGCTGAAAAAGCCCCCCTCAGCTTATATTCGAGTCACGAAAAAAATGCCTTTTTAAAAGAAAACAAATGAGTAGACTCGTGTCTGCAAAAATAGAAAAAACAGCCCTTTTCAGCTTCAGTATAGGTTAATTACCATAAGTTGATTTGAACAGCCTCCCGACTCTCAGCTGATTTGCTCTCAGCTGTTTTGGGCAGAGGTCTTTTTCTAGCTGCAAAGAGTCCTGCTGGAGCACTTTTTTTTTTCTCCTTGTGCAATTCAAGCTGAAAACGAAACTGAAACTAAAGCAGGTTGTTGGCTTTGCTGTTTGCTTGCAAAGGCAGATTTCTTTTCTTTTTCTTCATCAAAAAAGGTAGGTGCAAACAATGGGAAATTTATGGCAAATGGCAAAAGAGGGGAGTTCAAGATTTTAAAACACAAAAGAAAAAAATGTCAATTTAACTAGGGAATTGTAATAATTGAGATACTATTAATTGTATATTGTGTTGAAAGCAGAAATGGTTAAGTTGTGGTTTGGAAGAATATATGGGGGAAATTATTTGGTTTATTATTATTGGTAAATATAATTACCGGTAATTGAGTTGTAAGAAATTGGATTGCATGGAAATAATTGGAATATTCATGTTCATATTGATTAGTATACAAAAAAGATAGTTATATAACTAATTGATTTATATTAAAATGTTGAATTTGTATTGAACAACTGTAATATTACATAATTAACCAATGTGAGGATGGATATAAAAATAGAAATTGTAAATTTAAGTGAAATGACTAAACACTGTTTAAATTTGTGAACCGGCCAAATACTCTGTTCAAAGAAAATACATTGTATGTTTGTATGTGTGTTTCTAATTATTGCTATTTATTCATATTTGTTCTCTTTTATTCTTTAAAGGGTAACAATTCATTCTTTATCTTGATATCTTTATATTTGTTTGGGGTTGGTTTTCTTCCCTTTCATCTTTTTTATTGTACAGCAATCTTTCTCCTCAAACCTACCACCTCTCTCTTTGAGGAAGGGGGGAGAAAGAGAATGAGAGAGAGTGGGGGAGAGAGAGAGAGAAAGAGGGGGAGAGAGAAAGAATGAGAAAGAGAGGGGGAGAGAGAAATGGTGATAAGATAGGGCAAAAACATAAAATGTGAGGACAGTCGTAAGTTCGAGGACTAGTCACAAGTGCAAGGACCAGTCAAAAATTACTTTTTCAGCCCTCTGAGTAGTCCATATGCACAAAAGGACTACCCAGAGGACTGAAAAAAGTGATTTCTGACAGGTCCTCGCACTTTTGACCGGTCTTTGCCCTTATGACTGGTCATCATTTATGCCCATTGTAGCATCTTAACAACCGGGTCACTCATTTCACAACTGCTTCTCTTCACCATGGTGACAAGATAGGGCAAAAACGTAAAATGTGAGGACAGTCGTAAGTTCGAGAACTGGTCACAAGTGCGAGGACCAGTCAAAAATTACTTTTTCAGCCCTCTGAGTAGTCTGTATGCACAAAAGGACTACCCAGAGGGCTGAAAAAAGGGATTTCTGACAGGTCCTCGCACTTTTGACCAGTCTTTTTTTATTTTGAAATTTACCAGTAGCCGCTGCATTTCCCAACCCCCGGCTTATACTCGAGT
Source organism: Ptyas mucosa (assembly GCA_012654045.1). Classification (NCBI taxonomy): domain Eukaryota; kingdom Metazoa; phylum Chordata; class Lepidosauria; order Squamata; family Colubridae; genus Ptyas; species Ptyas mucosa. Next base: position 27,591 of record WNWU01014188.1, on the reverse strand, counting down.
CAATAAGTTTTCCCAGTTGTTTATGGTAAAATTGGGGGCCTCGGCTTATATTCGGGTTGGCTTATACTCGAGTATATAGGTAGTTCACCATCTCAATGATTTTACTTGTTTTGAAAATCTGAGGGGAAAATAGTTAATCAGGTAAGCAACCGAGATTGTATCTAATGTTTTAGGTGTTCTTTCTTTTGAATAGATCAATATTTATTTAATTTTTTGGAATCATGAGTGGTATGAAGAAATGTATTCCATAACATATTAATGAAAAAAAAGATGAAAGTTATTAATGATAACTAATTTATGTTTAAAATATGGACAGCTAATGTTAAGTGTGTAAGAACTCCTGGCTGCAATTGAAACGTACATTTTAATCTCTTGTTGAAATAATTGGAATGGCTCTTCGAAGAATATTGGAACGTCCAAGAAAACATGTTTAGGATTACACTTGAACTTTGGGTAAGATAAAACTGTTACCTATACCAGGGATCCCCAACCTCTGGTCCGTAGACCAGTACTGGTCTGCAGCCCATTGGGAACTGGGCCACTCAAGCAGCAGGGGATCAGGTGAAGCTCCATTTACGCAGGTAGCGGGCACACATGCAAAACTATCCCCTTCCCCCTTCCACTATCACTGCTGGTCAGCAGAGCCAGAAAGGTTGGGGAACGTTGACCTATATCATTTGAAGATTTCTTATTCACCTCTACCATTCAAGGATATTTTCCTTAAAGACAAACTTTTTTTTTTACAGAGGAAAACACTGAAAAAGCCATATTTTGCAAACAACTGTGAAGCCCTTGTTTTAAAGCTATTAGGAGAAAGAAATATACATAATACTTCGTATGAAACTGTGATTTGTAGAATGTCGAGAATGCCACTTCCTTCTTTACATGTAGAGAGGTTGCCACTGACAACTCTAGCCCTTATCATTCTGACTGTTGAACACCATGAGATATTGAAATCTACTTACAAAATATATTTACGGTATATGTTGCTACTAATACATTATTTTAATTGCTATTCTAATAATGTATTAATATACATTTAATAATGTAGCTGAAGATGGAATGTGAGGTCATGAGTATATAGGAGCAAAAAGAAATTTTAAAAGGTCATCTATTTTTTGAGTATAGAAATACAGTAATTGATATTGGTTCAGGTCTGTTGCTGGTTGCAAACTTGCTGGTTTTAAGCACTGCAAGCATGTGAAAGTAGCCAAGATTTAATTAGAATTTTGATCTGATTTAGTACATTTGAATCTGAGCTTTGCTGGGTTGAATTCAAATAATCAGATCAGTTTTATTCACAAATTTGATTCTTTTTGATGAAGCATGAAAGTTAAAAGCACATTAATTTACTGAATAATGTACCTAGTTAGATTTGATGGATCACATTGATTAAGTTAATGATAACAGTAACAGGGTTGGAAGGGACCTTGGAGGTCATCTAGTCCAACCCCCTGCTCATGCAGGAGACCTGTACTAGGGATTCGAACTGCCGAACTGCTGACCTTTCTAATCGACAAGCTCAGTGCCTTAGCCACTGAGTCACCTAGTTATTCAGACTTGATTCAAACCGATACGATCAAATTGATTCTAAATCAAAGCTTTGCACAACCTTATTAGCCATTAATCCCTATGGTGTCCCACCCACTCTGTAGTATGCAGTTAGTGATATTTTATTTATTTATTTATTTAAAATTTATATACCGCCCTTCTCCCTGAGGACTCAGGGCGGTGAACAGCCAGAATTAAAAACATACAATACAAATATTAAGAATTAAAATACATATAAATTTGGCTCCAATTTTAAAACTAACAAACCAATTTAAAAAACGTCTAAAATTTCTTCCTAAGCCAGCCCGGCTTGTTGAAAAAAGTAGGTTTTAAGGGCACGGCGGAAGGCACTGAGGTCTTGAGATCTCCTTATCTCAGGGGGCAGCTGGTTCCAGAGGGTAGGTGCCCCCACAGAGAAGGCTCTCCCCCTGGGGGTCACCAGCCTACATTGTTTGGCTGATGGCACCCTGAGGAGGCCCTCTCTGTGGGACCACACGGGTCGGTGGGAGGTCATTTGTGGCAGTAGGCGGTCTCGCAGATAACTAGGCCCTATGCCATGGAGCGCTTTAAAGGTGATAACCAACACCTTGAAGCGCACCCGGAAGACCACTGGGAGCCAGTGCAGCTCGCGCAGGAGCGGTGTTACATGGGAGCGCCATGTTGCTCCCGTCACTACCCGCGCGGCCGCATTCTGGACCAGTTGAAGCCTCCGGGTGCTCCTCAAGGGGAGCCCCATGTAGAGAGCATTACAATAGTCCAGATGGGAAATGATGAGGGCATGAGTGACTGTGCACAGGGAATCCCGATCGAGAAAGGGCCGCAACTGGCGAATCAGGCGAACCTGACAAAAGGTCCCCCTGGTCACAGCCGTCAGATGATCCTCCAAGGACAGCTGCCTATCCAGGAGGACTCCCAGATTGCGAGCCCTTTCCGTGGGGGCCAAAGACTCGCCCCCAATAGTCAGTGATGGAGTCAACTGACTATATCGGGATGCCGGGAGCCACAGCCACTCAGTCTTGGAAGGGTTGAGCCTGAGCCTGTTCTTCCCCATCCAGATCCGCACAGCCTCCAGGCACTGGGACATCACTTCAAGGGCATCGTTGGGGTGGTCTGGGGTGGAGATGTACAGCTGGGTGTCGTCAGCGTACTGATGGTATCTCACCCCAAAACCACGGATGATCTCACCCAGCGGCTTCACATAAATGTTGAACAAAAGGGGCGAGAGGACCGATCCCTGTGGCACTCCACATATAAGAGGCCTCGAGGTCGACCTCTGCCCCCCTGCCAACACAAACTGCGACCGGTTAGAGAGGAAGGAGGAGAACCACCGTAACACGGTGCCTCCCACCCCCAGCTCTTCCAACCGATGCAGCATGATACCATGGTCGATGGTATCAAAAGCCGCTGAGAGATCTAACAGGACCAGAACAGAGGAGCACCCCCTGTCCCAAGCCCTCCAGAGATCATCAACCAACGCGACCAATGCCGTTTCCGTGCTGTGCCCAGACCTGAAACCTGACTGGAACGGATCTAGATAAGATGTTTCCTCCAGGAATTGTGGAAACTGTTGCGCGACCACACTCTCAACAACCTTCGCCATAAAGCGAAGGTTGGAGACAGGACGATAGTTAGCCAATATTGCCGGATCCAGGGACGGCTTCTTGAGGAAGAGCCTCACCACCGCCTCTTTCAAGGCAGTGGGGAAGTGACCCTCACTCAATGAAGCATTGATAACGCCCTGGAGCCAGCCTCGTGTAACCTCCCGGGAAGCCAGTACCAACCAGGAGGGATACGGGTCCAGTAAACATGTGGCCGCACTCAGTCTCCCCAGAATCCTGTCCACATCCTCAGGGGTCACAGAGTCAAACTCTCCCCAGATAATATTCTCAAGACTATTACTTGTCACCCTGCCTTGATCTACCCAGTTGGAGTCCAAATCCCCCCGGATCTGAGCGATTTTGTCATACAGGTATTGTCCAAAGTCCTCCGCCCTGCCTTCCAAGGGATCCTCCCGCACTCCCGGATGGAGCAGGGAGTGGGTCACCCTAAACAGGGCGGCTGGACGATTCCCTGATGACACAATAGAGGTGGAAAAGTAATTAAACTTTGCCGCCTTTATCGCCACTAGGTAGGTCTTAATATGCGACCTTACCAAGTGTTCGATCAGATTCAGTGAGACTGGCCCTCCAACCGCTCTCCAGGCGTCTTTTCCGGTGCTTCATTTCCCTTAGCTCCTTGGTAAACCAAGGAGCTGCGCGGGATCGCCACCGGGTCAGAGGCCGCAGAGGCACGACTCGATCCAAGGCTCCACAAGCCGCCCGATCCCAGGCGGCTGCCAGGTCCTTGGCCGAGCCATGTGCCAGATCCTCAGGAAATGGCCCAAGCTCCATCTGGAACCTATCAGGATTCATCAGGCACCTGGGGCGGATCCATCTAATTGGGTCCGCCTCCCTGTGGCGGGGTGTAGCGGTTCAAAGATCTAGGCGAAGGAGTACGTGGTCAGACCATGACAAGGGTTTCTTGTCTATATCCCCTATAACCAGACCACTCAACCACTGGCCAAAGACAAAAATCAAGTCCAGAGTGTGTCCCCCCCTGTGAGTAGGGCCATGAACTAACTGGGTCAGGTCCATGGCCGTCATGGAAGCCATGAACTCCCGAGCCATCTCAGACGTCTTGCCAATGGACGGCAAGTTGAAATCACCCATGACTAAAAGCCTGGGTGTCTCAACTGCCACCGCGGCTATCACGTCGAGTAGCTCAGGCAGGGCTGCTGCTACGCAGCAGGGAGCCAGGTACGTAAGCAGCAAGCCCATCTGAACCCCATGGCCCCATTTCACAAAGAGGGACTCACATCCAGCAGTCTGTGGCACAGTGGTCTCCCTCGGACCCAGATCCTCGCTAATAATAACCGCCACCCCCCCTCCCCTCCCCTGGGCCCTCGGCTGATGGAATGCTCTGAAGCCTGGTGGGCAGATTTCAACCAGAGGGACACCTCCCTCCGGGCCCAGCCAGGTCTCAGTAATACCCGCCAGGTCCGCTCCCTCCTCCTGTATAAGGTCGTGAATGAGGGGGGCCTTATTTACTACGGACCTGGCGTTGCACAACATCAGCTTAAGGCCCAGGTCCTGAGTACCTGTGCCACCTAGTATCTGGGGGGAGCCTTGGGGATCGGGGCGAGCAATCGCTCTTAAACAGCGAGTGCGCGCCCCCAGCACATGATGCGGTCCCCTGCTCCCGCCATATCTGCCCCTCCCATCTACCGTGTTAATGGTACAGCCCTCATAAATGTCAACCCCCATTCTCTCCCCAGTCCCTCTTTCTGCACCTCCCAAGCCGTTACCCCGTGCCGGGCTCTGCTCTGACCTAGGTGGATTTCCCCCCCCCCCATCCCCTTTGGCCGTCTGCCCAATTTTATTTAAAAAAATATTAACCCCGCTCCCAGAACCCCTTAAAATCTTCTTAAAAAACTTTCCCAAAAAACCCCATAAATTCTTCCTTGCTCCATACCATCTACCAATATATTCTGTATTACAGAAAAATAGAGGTTGGAATATGAAAGTGTATACAAAGCCTTTGGAACTTTTATACATTGAAATGGAAATTTTGTACCAAGTGCATAATAAACCTACTAGCTTTAGGAGTCAGATTCTGCTAAAGGAGGAATAAAAGGACAGAATAAGACATTGAGATAAGAACATAAAGCATCCTATAAAGTTAGAAAACCAAAATTCAAAGCAGTCTGTTTATACATTGATTTAAGAGCAGTTAAGCAGTTATGGAAATTACTCTTGATTTGCCTTGTAAAAAGCTTAATACTGTGAATTGAATGAGTTGCCTAAGGATGATTCTGTTCTACTAGGGTCTTAAGATGACCCATCCACAATTCTGTAATATAATTAACCATATATTTTTTCTTCAGGGTTTAGTGATTGAAAGAGTTGGACGCAGACCTCTTTTGATTGGGGGATTTGGTTTGATGGTTTTCTTCTTCGTCATACTTACTATGTGTATGAGTCTACAGGTCTGTAAATGTTAATTGATCTATTTTCTTTTAAATACGTGAAATAATCAGCTTTAAACATTTTTTAAAAAATCATTCTTATATGCAACAAATATTAGATCTTTTCTGTGCAACCTTGAATTAGAATAATGGACAAATACTAATTTTCTTTTGTGAACTGTATTTAAGAAGCAAGTTCAAACTTTACATTAAAAATATTACTGTAGTTTACAGGATTTGTAATGTAGCAAACTGAGGCATAACAATGAAGTGCTCCCCCTGATATCTATCTCCATTATATTTTTTGCAATAATACCTTCCCAGTTTTATTTATAGTAAACTGAAAAACATGGAAATGTTTCAGAACCATTATGACAAACCATGGTTTTAAACTATGTCTTCACAAGTCCTAATTTCCAGTTTTAAATAAAATCTCATTTTCAAAGATTAAAGCATACTACTCAGGATCACAACCATGGAGGTAGTGAAAATTGCTTTGAAACATATGTTTGTTCCACTCTTCCAAAGACTGCTCTGCATAGCTGTCTGCCCAAGAGCCCTTTGGCCTGATCGTACAGATCTTGACAAATGTGAGGTGCTGTGAGTTGTCCTTCTTGCTAGTGAATATTGTTTTTTTTTCATATTCTTATGACATTTGAATGTCAGAGCACTTCCATCAGTCTTGAATAACAAGGGGGAAAACTAGAATTGAAACTTTGGGTTCAGCCAAATCCATTTCTGATGGAAATGCTAAGCAATCCAACTGTCTTAGTTCTGGGTAATTAGAAACTATGATTAGGTGTGACTTGGCTGATTTTGACAAGAGGAGACAAAGCTTGGATGGCACTGAACTAGAAAGCTGGCGCACACAGAGCAAGGGCCTGCCCTCTCTCTTTTTCGATGTCCTCCACTGATTAGTCTCAGTCTGTAGAGAGTGTTTCTGTTATTGTTCCTTTAATCTGAGTAATAAAGCTGGAATTGATTTGCTACCCATTACATATTAATGACTAGAGTTTATTATTCTAAGCATGTATCAGATGGCATACAGATTTCCAAAGATAGGGTATCAGCAAAGTGATCTTTGTATCACTCTGCAAATGTTCTTGCTTTCTACAAGCAGTCTGAGGATCTCTTTGTATTTGATTTGCTATTTTTTTAAAAATGCCCAATAACTATTCTGCATGGTTTAAAATCAAACATAATAAAAAGATGCAATTTGAATAAAACACAAACAATAAAACATAAAATAAAAATACCATATAAATTACTGTAGGTTTACAAAAAATAATTCATTTTTAATGCTATCATGTATTTTTCAGGATCAAGCAGTCTGGCTTCGATATCTCAGTATAGTCTGCATTCTTGCAATCATTGCCTCATTTTGCATTGGACCAGGTAATGACCATCTTTTCAAAGATGCTCTGACAGAGAGTTGTGATGGTTTTTCTAATATAATTAAACCGCTGATAATATGACCTGTAAAGTTGGATTAGAGTGGAGTAAAAGAGGAAATACAAAATCTCTGTAATAGTATAAAGTATTATGTTCTTCAGGTGATGATAAATATATTGTGGCAGTTAAGAAAGACATACTTACTAGGCTACATGTATCTAAGGCAGGGGTGAAATGCTCCTGGTTCGGACCGGCTTGGGCAAGTAGGTAGCAGAGATTGAGGCTAGTTCGCCGAACTGGTACACGGCCCACAGTCCTGCCATGCTTGCCTACCTTCCATGCTGCCTTCCTGGTGTCCCGGTGGCCAGCTTGCGAAGGCAGGCAAGCAGAAGTCCACGTGGAAGGCAGGCAAGCATGGCAGGGTTGGGGGGAAGGAGCTAGCAGCTTACTTCCCCCCCCCCCACTCAAGCAGCGGCTTCCCTGCTCAGCCCCAACAAGCTATGCATCCATAGCAATGGGGTTGTTTTGTTCGCCGCGGTGATGCTTCGGGAGGGCAGGTGGATATATTCATTATAGTTGTCAGCTGCAGACGTCTGCCTGCCCTCCCGAAGTACCACCTCAGTGAACAAAACAACCCATTGCGCTGCGCCTCCTTCTGCAGCCAAACACACCCAGCCATGTGTGCCCTTTCCTCAAATGGGCTGTGCATGGGGCGCTTGGAGAGCGAGTGAGCCAGAGAGCTCTCCAACCTCTGTTTTGTGTGTGTGTGTGTGTGTGTGAGGGAGGAAAGGAGGGAGGGAGCGATCTGAAACCGAGGCACCCAAACTTCTGGCAGCAGCGCAGGCAGCTTCTGAGCAGCCCTGAGTCAGCCAGCTCCACCTGACCTACTCTCTGAGTCTCACCGTTCTCGCCCCCCCCACTCAAGCAGCAGCAGGCTCTGCGGGACAATAGGACCTCTCATTTTTCCCACAGCACAGCGTATGCTTGCTATCTCTGCTTGTCTGTTTGCAAGCGATGATCTTCTCTGCTTCTCTCGGGATGCTGGTGCAGGCACCATGGATGCATAGCTTGTTGGGGCTGAGCAGGGAAGCTGCTGCTTGAGTGGGGTAGAGGTGGGGTCGAGGAGAACAGTGAGACTCAGGGAGAAGGTCAGGTGGAGCTGGCTGCTCAGAAACTGCCCACGCCGCTGCCAGAAGTTAGGGTGCCTCGGCTTCAGATCGCTCCCTCGCTCCCTCCCTCACACACACACACACACAGGTTGGAAAGCTGTCTTGCTCGCTCGCTCTCCAAGCACCCCATGCACAGCAGAGTGACGTGAATGACGTCAAACTGGCCACGCCCACCCAGTCATATGATCACCAAGGCACACCACACCAAACCATGCTCAGAACTGGTAGCAAAAAAATTTAGATTTCACCCCTGATCTAAGGATAATAATATACTGTATAACATTATTATATGCAAATGCTATATATTATGTTATTTTATTGATTAGACTATTATATACTTTTGAGAGTGTCAGCTTGTAGTGATCACATAGATCTTCCCTAGGACGATTGGTCACCCACTTGGCCCTTCAGATCTTGCAATGGTGTACCCATTGCCCTTGTAATCATATATTATATGATTATAAACCTAAATATATAAATTAAAATCTATTTTTTACAGAATGCAGAATAACAGTTGGAAGGGATCTTTGAGGTCTTCTAGTCTAACTCTCCACTTAAGCAGGAGAGCCTGTACCATTCCAGACAAATGCTGATTGATTATCCTCACTATCAAGAAATTTCCCCTTAATTTTAGGTTGGATCTCTCTCTGCTAAGTTTCCATCCATTACTTCTTGTCTTGCTCTCAGTTGCTTTGGAGAATAAATTGTCCCCCTCTTCTTTGTGATAAGCTCTCAAATATTGGAAAATTGCTGTCATGGCACCCCTAGTTTTTGTTAGACTAGATATAGCCAGTTGCTGTAAGTGCCTTGATCATCTTTTTTGCTGTTCTCTGCACTCTTTCTAGAGTTACAATGTCTTTTTTGTATCATGGTGACCAGAATACAGTATTCCAGGTGTGGCAGTATATAGCAGGACAAATATATAATGTGATCTTGATTCTATTCCTCTGTTGATGCAGCCTAGGACTGAATTGGCATTTTTAGCAGCTGCACATGGCTGACTCATATTTAAGTGACTGTCCACTAGGACTCCTGGATCCCTTTCACAGTTACTGCTGTTGAGCCAGGTACTACTTATTCTATACCTGCACATTTGGTTTTTCTTGCCTAAGTGTAAAACCTTACTCTTCTCCCTAGAGATGGAAGAGAGCATCCAGGAATGGGTAGTAGCTCTATCTTCTGCATAGAGACTGAGCACATGATCTTATTTGCATCTCTGGTCACTCCCTCCTTGCCTGGTGATTCCTCAATTTGGCTCAGTCTTCATGCAGAAGAGATGTATTGGAGAGAGCTGCACCTTTGGCCTGGATTCTCCAACTTGTGAGCGTAACAAAACATTGCTTCTTTAATTGTGGATCGCTCCAGCGATCGGGCAGCTTTTCGGTCTGCCGATCAGCTGTCTCCCTTGCTGGCTTTGATCAGCCAAGGTCCCAGCCAGCCACGGTTAGTGGTAAGGGCCGGTAAATAGCATCTGGCTTCTTGGCGAGTGGAGGCCCAGGCATTCCTGCCTGGAAGGCAGAAGGGGGACTCAGTCACTGCCCAGTGGCGTCTGGGGCATTCTGGTAAGTGGTGGTAGCGCAGAAAGCGCGAATTGAGCTGCGGCAACAGTTACGCATTGCGAATCCACCTGCCTCTATTTAAGGTGGAAGATGGTGTCTCGTCCGCGCGCCACTAGCCAGCAGCCTGATACGGGCAGAAAGAGAGCTTCCCCTGGGGCTTTTCCGGCTCTAAGCCTGAGCCCATCTGCACAGAGAGCTGCAGCAAGGGGAGCCACAACTAGAAGTCATGCAACTGGTTCTAGGAGTGGCAGAGGCTCCAAGATGGCGGATAAGGATGCAGAATGATGCCAAAAGGCATTAGAGAAAGAGCTGGCTAAGATGCATAAGGCTAAGATCCATAAGGTTCTCCTATGGGAGGGGCAGCAGCTTCCCGCCCTCAGGAAGAAAGGCCATTGGCTCCTGCTAATGATCCAGAGCCTTTGCAAACTGCCTCTTGCAGGCAATGGTCACCAGCTGGCACTGATGAGGCATGCTATCCAACTTTAGGAGAGGTTTTGGATAGGGCTGAAGCCTTTTCTATTGCAAACCCTGTCTTGCCTGCAGCAGAATCAGAGGAGCTTATTCCTCCTGCAAGAGCCAGGCCAGCTGCCTCGTTTACTCCCACTGCAGTAGGACTGCACCCAGTGGAGGAAGCTGCAGAGTTTCCTGAACAGTTACAACAGATAATTTCCTAAGATATTGTGCAGGGAATAGCTGCAGGCTTGCAGCAGAGAATTTCCCTTCTCAAGCGGGTTCTTCTTACCGCCATCAGCAAGCACCACCTATCCTTCAGGAGGAGTGGCTGGATCCTCATGAGCTTACATCTCTAGCTCCTTCTATGAGGAGTGAGGACTCCTCAGCTGAAGAGGAGGAATTCCAGAACCTTTCAGGAGATGAGGGGAAGCCTCCAGATCCATTGCCTTTTACAGGTCTTTTTAAACCAGATTTATTTAAATCAATGCTACATAAGGCCAAGGCTATCACTAACTTGGATCCTGACCAGGCTTCTGTATCTACTCAGAGCCCGGGGGATTCCGGTCATTTGCTCTTTTCTGAACCTACAGTGGAAACTGAGGTGATTCCTTCACCCAAGTTATTTCTGGATGTAGTTCAAAGGCAGTAGACTAATCCTGGAGCGGGCATGCCTCCGTCTATAGCTGAAAAACGGCTTTACAATGTAGCTTCAGATCTGTCTGCAGCTGTTGACAAACCAGTGGCTGCCATGACTTCAGTGGCACTCTTGCCTGCAAAGGCAATGGATTGTCTGAATGCAGAGGACAAAAAGGCTGAAGGATCCTTGAGGAAGGCCCACCAAGCAGCTGCCTGGGCACTATTAAGGCTGCCACATCAGCTTCCTTCTTCAATAGGGTTTTCTTGCTCTGGCTTTGCCAGTTACAGGAAAAGATCCCCCCTGAGGATGTGAGAATTCATTAGGATATAAATAAGTTGGTGGCTGCAGCTGAGTTTTCAGCGGATGCCACCTTGAATGCGGCAAAGTTCACATCCAGATCACTGGCCTCTTCAGTAACAGCCCATCGTTTGCTATGGCTTAAACATTGGCAGGCGGACAATAAAAACAAGTGGAAGTTGGCTTCTGCAGACAATGTCTTGTTTGGAGAGGCTCTGGAATCCATCCTGGTGGAGACCAAGGGGAGGGGCAAAGCCATGCCCTCCCTTTTTTGGAGGCGGGACAGGAGGTACTCTCCTTATTTTAGGAGGCAATCCTTTCATGCTCCAGAGTCAGGAGGCGAATTCCAACAGTTCCAGTGATCTTATTCAGGCAGACAGGAGAGACAGACGGAGAGGTCAGAGTTCCAAGGCCACCAACAGTTTCAGAGCAAGTGGCCCTTTCACGGAGCAGGAAGTCGCCCATATCATCGTTCAAAATGACTGCAGGACTGTCACGCATCTGGGCAGTCAGCTCAGCCTCCACTCCATCAGTGGGAGGCCACCACCTCAGACAGGTGGGTACTCAGCACAACACACTCAAGTTTGGCTCTAGAATTCCTCTCCACCCCCTCCCCAAATTTTTTATCAGTTGCCCTGACTCCAGGAATGCAGCCAAACAAAGCCTGATGAACTCAGCGATTCAACACCTGCTGGAAATCCAGGCAATTTATCCTGTCCCGCAGGAGGAACGGGGACTGGGTTTCTACTCAGTACTGTTCTTGGTTCAAAAGAGTTCCGGGGGGTGCAGAGCGATTTTAGATTTCAAACATCTCAATATGTGTCTGAAGTACAAACGCTTCAAGATGCAGTCACTCCAATCAATTCTGGGAAGCATACACCAGGATGACTTCCTCACTTCCATTGACCTCACAGAGGCATATCTCCATATACCCATCAGACCTGCTCACAGACAGTTCCTCCGTTTCTCATATGCAGAAAGGCATTACCAATATAAGGCCATGCCATTTGGCCTGTCTTCAGCGCCACGAGCCTTCACAAAGATATTGGCAGCCTTAGCGGCCTTCGATCTGTGCTAGTCAGAGTCCAATGTTACCTGGACGACATTCTGATTCAGCCACCTCATTCAGTAGCTACTCAGGCAGAGGCAGATCTTCAGATCATAATCCAGGTTCTACAAAAACATGGCTTTTCTATAAACAACAAGAAGAGCCATTTTCATCCCACCACCAGATTACTCCATTTGGGAGCCATTATAGATACATCTGTATGCATAGTCTCTCTATCCCCAAAGAGAAAGGACAACTTGCAACAGTTAGCAAGCCGCATCATGGCCATGGACACGATACTACTCATATACCTGTTGCAGCTCCTGGGGAAGATGATGTTGTGCATTGCCATCGTTCTGTGGGCACGACTTCACGCCAGGGCACTGCAGTGGTTTCTCCTGCCTTACCAACAATCCGGCAGGAGCAATTCCCAGGACAGGTTAAGAGTTCCTCTACAGGCACTGCAGTTCTTTCGTGGTGGAGGTCACAGGCTCTTGCAAAAGAGTGCCTCTTCAAAGAACTAGACCGTCTGACCATCATGACGGATGCCAGCCTTTATGGCTGGAGGACACACTGCCAGTCACAGATTGCGCAGGGCTGGTGGACAAAGGCAGATCTGTTGTACAGGATCAATGGGCTGGAGCTCAGGGCGATTTACCTGGCCCTCAAGAGTTTCAAAGAAGCCATAGTGGGACAACACATGTTGGTCTTAACAGACAATGTGGCAGCCAAGGCCCACATCAATCGCCAAGGGGGGGCACATTCCAGATCCTTCATGGCATTGGCGGATTGTCTGGGGTGCTGGGCGGAGATTCATCTTCAGTCCATAAAGGCAGAGCACGTATCTTGGACCCTGAATGTGCAGGCAGATTGTCTCAGCAGGGTGACAGTAGACCACTCAGAGTGGCACTTACACCCCTCACTATTCCAGGAGCTGACAGTCCACTACAGGAGGCCAGTTATAGATCTGTTTGCTTCTCCAGAAAACACCCACCTGCTGAGGTTTTTCAGCAGGTTCAGAACACGGGGGGCGGCAGGAATAGATGCCCTGAGATGTCAGGGGCCTTGGGGACCTTCTATACGCCTCCCCCCGCCTTGATCCCAGCAATCATCAGCAAGGTTCCCACGGTGAAGGCGGAAATAACTCCCTATTGGCCCAGGAGAGCATGGTTTGCAGACCTGGTCCACCTGTCTGTGAGACCTCCCTGGAGAATACCTTGGGAGACGCTTTACCTCAGCCAAGGGGACCTGGTCCATCCAGAGCCTAAGTGGCTCCAACTGACCACCTGGCGATTGAGTAGCTGTCACTGAGGAGGGAGAATTTCTCCCTTAGAGTCATTCAAACCATTCAGGCTTCTAGATGACAATCCACAGACAGGATATATAATTCCACCTGGAGGGCATTTTGTGCCTGGTGCTCTAGATCTGGAACTGATCCCTCGGTAGTATCAGTGGCACAAGTTCTGGAGTTCCCCCAGGAGGGATTGGACAAGGGGTTAACGCCCAACACCATCCGGAGACTGTTATCAGCGCTGTCTTCCGTCCTATCATGCGGAAGTGTAGAGTCACTTACCAAACATCTCACAGTTTGCAGATTCCTCAGGGGCGCTTCCAACTTGCAACCACCTATAGTTCACAGGTGTCCCACTGTAAAACTAAGGTCTTACAGGCCCTTGCAGGAGTCCCTTTGAGCCCTTAAGGTCAGCCAGTCTACATTTCCTTTCCTTTAAGATGGCCTTCCTAGTCACAATTACATTAGCCAGAAGGATTTCGGAACTGGCGGCTCTTTCTGTGAGACAGGACCTCTGCATATTCCACCCGGATAGGGTGGTCTTATGTTTGGACCCTTCTTTCATTCCTAAAGTCAATTCATAGTTTCATAGGGCCCAGGAGTTGATTTTACCCAACTTCTGCCCAGATCTGAGACATGCCCTTGAACAGGGATGGCACAAACTGGATGTGAGAAGGGCCTTCCGTATCTACATCAGATGCATGGCTTCCTTCCAGAAGATGGAATCTTTCTTTATTTCATTTCAACCATCTACACTAGAAAACAGGGTCACTCCTTCAATGGTGGGTCATTGGATTAGAGCTTGTATTGCCAAGGCATACGAGGTGCAACACCTGCCAACACATAGGCACATAACAGCACATTCCACCAGGAGCATGGCCATGACTGTGGCGTGGGCGACACAGGCCTGTATTGAGGAAATGTGTCGGGCAGTTACCTGGTCCTCTCCATCTCCATTTATTCGGCACTATAAGTTAGACTCCTTTGCCTCGGCGGAGGCAGCATTTGAGAGGCGAGTCCTCCAGAGAGTTCAGGGGGGGGGGGGGCTTGAGACCAGATTCTCCCACCCGTAGGGGACAGGCAGTCTTTGGTTTGTCCCATTCCTGGATGCTCTCTTCCAGCTCTAGGTAGATTAGGACAGATGCAAAGAATGAATTAAGCAATTCTACTTCTCCCTGCTGCCCATCATTTCTTTGCTATGTTGTGGACCAATCATTTCCTTAACTTTTTTTACATGTTGAAAAAAGCTTTAAAAAATATTTTTGACATTTATTGCAAGTCTTAGTTCATTCTGACCCTTAGTTTCCTGAGTTCATCTTTGCAGATTTGGGCTATATGTTGGTATTCTGCCTTAATTATGTGTCCCTCTTCCCATTTTTTTTCAGGGAGTTTTTCAGTTTATCAGGGAGTTCTTTATGCAACTGTGCATAAAGTGGTATTGTGCTGGACTGCGATTTTATAATCACATTTTTCAGAGTTTCCCAAGCTTCTTGAGTTGTTTTCCCCTTTAAGATTTTCATCCAAGGAATCCTTCCCAAGCTCTAAATTTGTTGAAATCAGCTCTTTTAAAGTTTAAGACTCTAGTTAGATTTTATTCTATTGCTTGTGTCTGCATTATATTGAATTCCAATATGACATGGTCACCCTCCCCAAAGTTCCTGCAACTTCAACCCTTTCTATCATTTCATGTCTGTTAATAAGAATTAAGTCCAGAATAGCTGACCCTCTAGTTTACTGGTGTCAAACTCGATCACGTCACGTGATGTATCATGATGCATCACAACAATTTTTGCCTTTGTGGAGCTGGGGTGGGCATGTGACACACCGGCTCATGGGCTGCCAGTTTGATACCCTTGCTCTAGTTCCTTCCTCTACCTTTTGGATGACAAAGTTGTCAACTAAGCTTGTCAGGAACCTGTTTGATCTTGTACTTGATGCAGAATTCGTCTCCCAGTTGATGTGAGGGCAGTTAAAGTCCCACATTACTACTGCACACATTAGGTAACTGATTAGCAAAAGGTTAATCTATTTCCTCTACTTAGCTGGGTGCCTGTAGTATACACCTATGCCAATGTCATTCCTTTTTCCTTTTATTTTAACCCATATGTATTCGAGGAGACTTTCATCCTTGGTTTTATGCATTTCTATAGTGATTTTTTAATGTATAATGCAACTCCACTTCCTCTTTTGTTAGGTCTGTTTCTTTTGAACAGTTTATATCCTTCCAGCAGTATATTCCTGTCATGAATTTCATCCACCAAGTTTTGCTAATGGCAATTATATCATACCTGTCCTCATAAACTAGTATTTCAAGTTCGCCCTATTTGTTTCCCAGACTTTGAGCATTAGGCATCTGAGTCCTTTATGGCTGACCCTGGGTATGCTGCCTACATCTCCTGTTTTATATCTGAGTCTTTCTTCCCTCCCACCTCTCCCTACCTATTTGTTTGGTTAGCTGTCTTGGGGTTTATGCCTGGGATTAGGTTTTAAAGATTCTAAAGATTGGTCACCCTCCCTGCTCTGTTTTAATTTAAAACCTCTAGGATAAGATAAGCCAGTCATTTTTCAAATAAATTCTTCCCAGTTCTTGTGAGGAATAGCCCATCCCCTGCCAGAAGGCCTTCGTGTAAGTAATGTGGACCATGGTCTAAGAATTCAAAGTTCTATTGACACCACTACCCCCTAAGCCACTGGTTTATTTCTAAAATTCTCTGCTCCCTCTTTGGAAGTACAGATGACTACACCATCTGTACTCCTAACTCTTTAGCTTTCATGCCATAGTGTCTTGATAGTGTTTTTGGTTCATTGTTGTATCGTTCATCCCCACATGAAAGAGAAGGATGTGAGGACTTCCGGTGGGATCGCGACATCGCCGGACGCTTCTTTTTGAAGCATCAACCCAGGGCTCCGTAGAACCGCAAGAACAGCGACTTTCAGCTGTCTTGCGGTTTGGAAACTTTCCTCCTGGTAAGAGGGGGGAAAGTGAGTAGACGGGTGGGGTAGAGCTCCCTAAGAGTGTCAGATTTTACCCATAATCTGGCGCTCGAAGATGAGAGCTCCCCGCTAAGCCTGTCAGTACTCTGGACCCTGGATGTCTCTGCTTTGCAGAGCTAGATGTCGTGACCATCCCAGCAACCAACTTTAAATAAATATTTTTGAATCGAGCTGGCGGAGCACAAGCAGCAAGAATAAAACAGCAAGTATTTTCTTTTTTTTAACTCCAAAGATTTACCTTCTTTAAAAGATTTTCTTTATGCAGAGAAAGTGAAAGCAAGATGGTGTTTGAGTTTCAACGGGGCGTGAAGAAGTGAAAGTTAAAAGTAATTATTGACAAGCCCCTGTTTGAAACATAAAACTCTATTCTGAAAAGTGGATTAACCAAGAAAGGAAGTAATTATAATAATTGAAGCAGTAATATAAATTACAAATTGCAAAGGGTCTTTTTTTCTTTTTGATACTTTTTTTTCCTGTCCTTTTGGAAGGGAAAGAAGAAGGGGGGCAAGATGGCTGGTCTTTTTGAAAGCAAAGAAAGCAAAGAAGGGTTAATTAACCCTCATATATGGTCTGATTTTGAGGAAGCTTGGAGCTCAATTATCTCTGCTTTATTGGGAAAAAATTGATACTATATTTCAAGCTTCTCAAGCTGGAAACAATGAAATACATGGAAATACTGAGTTGCAATCTAGCAGTGGGGGATTGATTGAAGAGCTGGAAGAAGGAAAAGAACAACAACAACAGCCTACAGTATTTTTGGAGAGCAAGATGGATGCTTTGCAGAATAAGGAGCAAGAAATTTTGGGAGCTGATGAGACTTTGGCTATACGAATTCTTTGTTACAAAGTCCAACCTGCACTTAAAGAGCTGTTTTCAGAAGAAGTTATACTTTTGCAAAAATTTTATAATATGTAATCCCAAAAAATGCAAGATTATATTGGAGTTAAAAAAGGCAGAGGAATCAAAGTTAAGAAAAGAGTTCGTAAAAAGGAGAAGAAGAAAGACTGGACACAAGGAAAATAACTCTGCTTGATGAGATGATGGTCCTTAAAAAGTATTGTTTAAGTGTTTAAAGATTTTGAACTTTTGGAAGAAAACATCCAACAGCTTAATGCCAGTTAACTAAGCGATGAGCAACAATGAGGAGGTAACCTACAGCTGTATTGGAATATTTTGAGAAGAATAAACAGTTCACTGCAATGCTGGTGTGTTGGGTTGTGAAATAAGCCTTGACCTGAGTGATTTGGAATATTTTATTAAGGACTGTAATAAATTTGGATTTAATTGCAATTGTTGAAGTTTTATTGAATATAGTAAATTGGAGTTTTCTGTTTGAAGGTAATAAATATAAGGCAAAAGGACTACGGGCCTAGGGCAATTGCAGCTGATCTGGTGGTTTCCCTAATACGTCTGATGAACTTATTAATCTAATTTTTGGCTGGATTTGATGGATATTATTTGAAATACAATTACAAAGTCACTCAGGGGTTTTTTTTATATAAAGAAGCAATTTTTTATTTAGGTGGGTAGACGCAAATGAAGACATTCTACATGCTGTTGGAAGATGTGAATATAAGAAGATTAACAACTGGTTTAATCTAGTATGAAGAATTTAAATGTTTGATATAGCTATTAAATGATGTTTTTAGTTGATTTGTTAATATGTACTGATAAATTAATAAGAGGTTTGATTATTACTTTTTAGTTAGAAAATGTTTTTTTTTAAAGTGTTTTAACTATAATTGGACCTTGATGGTTTAAAAGTGGAGGACGGAAGATTTATATAATATTTTATCTTAAATTTGGGGTTTTCGAATGAGGTTTTTTTTGTTTTCAATGAAAGAAGTTATAAAATATCCTGTTAAACTGTATAGATCTAATAATCTGCTAAGTATGTATTAGTTAAATTGAGTAACAATAGGTTTGATTAAGTAATATTTAACTGTTTTATTAACTGCTGCAATTATAAATGGATACTAAATCTGTTAAATCAGATGGAATAAGAAGAAAGAAGACGTGCTTTCCTTTTATCTATTTGTTTAATGATTATGATAAGTGAGAGATGGAGTTGAATTTAGGGGATTTAAGCTGTATTTTATATTTTGTATTTGCTCTGGGAAGTCGGGGGGTGGTTGGGGAGGGGGGGAAATGTATGTAAAACTTTTAAAACTTTTTCAATTAAAAGAAAAAGAAAGAGAAGGATGTGGACTTGATTATTTTAGTAAGACTGTCAGTCACATCTTTGATTTTTGTTTCTGGGAGACAACATACCATGTTTTCCCAAAAATAAGACCCAGTCTTATTTTCTTTTGGGCCCCAAAATAAGCACCAGGTCTTATTTTCAGGGGATGTATTACCCGTTTACCTTAGAACAGGGGTGAAATGCTACCAGTTCGGACCGGTTCTGCTGTCCGGGTAGGGAAAATTTTGACTGGTTTGGAGAACCGGTAAGGAAAATTTGGATTGGTCCCACCACCTCCCCCTCCTCGCACCTCTCCTATATTCTATTGTTTATTAGCTCAGCTGATTTGCGTGGCAGAGTGTTTGCCGCCTCAGCTGAGCTAAGAAATAGTAAATGAGTCTTAATCTCATTTGCCGTCAGCTAGAATAATAAAGGGACACTTTCTGCCACCCCCCCCCCCCCCACAAACAGGGAAAGGAATACTAGCTTTAATGAGATGTCTGGGCGTTCAGCCAAGAGCAATTATCACCTCCTTACAATATTGTGAAGCTGCAAACCACCTTGCCTGAATTGAGAAAACTGTCTTTTGCTTCCTCCGGAGCAAAAGCAGAGAGCCTCTTCCAGGAAGGTTTCTCTGTCTTCTATTTTTCTTTTACAGCAGAACAAAAAAGCCTCTTCCTGTGAAGGCTTTTCCAGTTTATTCTGATTTTCTTCTGGAGCAAAAGAAAGCCCTTTCTAGTGAAGCAGTTCCACTGGTTAATTGTTCTCCCTATCAGGAAGTTTCTCCTTAGTTTTAGGTTGCTTCTCTCTTTGTTCAGTTTCCATCCATTGCTTCTTGTTTTGCCTTCTGGTGCTTTGGAAAATACATTGCCCCCCCCCTTCTTTCTGGCAGCCCCTTAAAAGCCTGTTGCCTATCACACTCTTGGGCAAAGCATGTGAGCCATTTCCTCCTTTCAGTGGTCCATGAAAGTACATAGTATGTAGATAAGAAAGTTGAAAAAAGGTGAACAACATTTTTACAGAACTATAGATACTTTGAGGCTGGGTGTGACAAGGAATGGCTGGGAGGGGAGGGTCCAGGTGAGGCACCCGTTGATGTGAGTGACATTGAGTTGGCCATGCCCACCCAGCCACACCCACAAAGCCACACCCACAGAACCAGTAGGGAAAATTTTTAGATTTCACCACTGCCTTAGAACCACTGCAGCCCACACCCTATTGTACTGCAGCCTGACTTGTTCTGCGGCTGCTTATGGCCACTTGTAGCTAGACACCACATGGTGCATCACACCTGTGCCGCTCCTCGCAGCACAAGGCTGTGTGGCTCGTCGTGCCAGTGCCACTGCTTGTGGCAGGCCACGTGGCATGTTGAGCCATTGAGCATGTGAGTGGCAGCATCAGTGCAATGAGCCACTTAGTCTCCTGCAGTGAGCAGCGGAATTGGTGTAACGTGCCACATGGTGTCCAGCCGCAAGTGGCACATGTCCTGCTGCAAGCAGCGGCACTGGCTCAACATGCTGTACAGCCTCCTGCTGTAAGCGGCAGCACTGAGCAAGTGCCACATGTGTCCAGCTGTAAGGTCTTAACTAGGGCTTATTTTGGGAGTAGATCTGATATTAGGATAGGACAGAAGATAGACTAAAAAAATTATTAAATTTGTCAAATTGAGGGACATGAAAGGAGAAGACCATAGGTGAGATTAGTATGATGTCATTGGATTATTAATATCAAGTCAGGATGCCAAGTATTTGTACTCATAGCACGATACCATATACCATTTACAAGGAATCAAACCTATTCTTGTTTGTGTTTATCATTCTTTTTTAAAGGAATCATGGTAAAATAAAATTAATTTCAATATATAATGATCAAGAGTGATGATTGCTAGGTATACAAATTATATATTTCATAACATTCATCTTTTCTAACAAAATATCAAATATGTCTAATCAGATTTGATCTTATTTACAAGAGGATGAAAGGCCTCATGCCAGCACACTCTTGAGTATATTTTAGCAATAGGTTCCTGGCCTGTAGAGACCTCAAGCCTCTGTTTTTCTTATTAGGAATAGGTTTATGAAGCACCTAATTTTTGTCTCTTTCTTCCAGGTGGAATTCCATTTATCCTCACCGCAGAGTTCTTTCCGCAGACTCAAAGGCCAGCAGCGTTTATGATTGCTGGAATAACCAACTGGCTCTGCAATTTCATGGTTGGACTCCTTTTCCCTTTCATTCAGGTATGGGCTCCGAATTATAGAAAGTACGAGAAGATTTTAAAAATGCTAAAATATGATTTGCAGTGAAATCAATATGTAACCCTCTTGATCTATTTATAGTGTCTTTTTTCAGTGTTTTAAAACTTCTGATTTATTTATTTTTTTTAAAAAAAGAATAGCTTTAAGTCATTACATGCAAACCATCATGGGTCGAGGACATAAAAATAAAAACATAGGACAATTTAAATAAAAATTAACAAAAGAATTAATTGAAAAATACACATGAAAAGACGATGCTCTGAAAAGATATAGATATTGATCTGTTCTTGTTTATGAGGCAACTTAATGTGCCAGTTTGCATAATACACACAAAGGCTAAACCTCTTTAAAACATCCAAAAATGTGAAACCACAGGCTCCCTTGGTAACTTATACAAATCTTACTTTAGGAAGTTTTTCCTTACATTTAAATAAAGCTTAGGTAACTACAACTTATACCCCTTTTCTACCCTAATTTTTGTGACCATGGAAAATAGTTCTGATCAACTTTCCTACATAATTTTGTATCCAATTAAATAGCACAGTTTTAATATGACCAGAGCTAGTAGTTAAGAATATGTGTGGATAGTCCAAAATAGCTCGGGCTGGATGGTTTTCTACAGGTTTTATTGTTTTTAAGCTAGAGAGATCAAAATGAAATGCTCAGCTTCAAAGCATATTATGAAATGCTGGTAATAGAAGTCATGTGTTTAGTCAAAGGAAGATGTTCTTATACATTTGTAGACCAAGACTGGCTTGATATCTGTGGTAGGGATCCCAATAATCCAGTTTTCATTTTGCTTTGTGCTTTCAGGAAGGGTTGCAAACATACTGTTTCCTGGTTTTTGCTGCCATCTGTCTTGTTGGAGCCACTTTCCTTTTCTGTGTTTTACCCGAAACAAAAAAGAAAACACTTGCTGAAATCAACCAGGCATTTGCCAAGAAGAAAATGCCTCTGGAAATCCAGGAAATGGGTCATTTTGATCCTAAGGAAAAATCAAGTGAAGTACAAGAATCCAATTTTTGTCATTCATTGGGAAATGAAAAAACCAAAAGTGAAATGGCCTAAATTCAATTTTTACATGGGTTTTTTTTTTTTTTTGCATTTTAAAAAGCTATTTATTAATTGTTGTGGTTGGAGAGAAGTTGTGACTAGAGTTGATAAAAAGTCAAAAAATGAGGAACTGGATTATTTGAACAAGATCATTGATTCATTTAACTATGCAAATTCACATCTGAGCATTGAGGCATATTAAGCAGCTATCATTTCCAATGAAACTTCCTTGATTAATTGTAGGAATGCAGTGACTTTTACCACTAGTTTGGGTTCATGGTTCAAGCATGATTCACTTTCTCAAGCATATGTTTTGCAAATTTAAAAACCTATTTTTTATTTACAACTTTAATTAAAATTCAGATTTTTTTTATAGCAAAGATTGGATTTATGGAGGGTTTTAACTTTTTGAGGTTAATGCTAAAATAATTTGTCCCAAATAGATAACTTCTTAGACTCATGGCAACTCTATCTATGAGGACATACTTAAATCTCAGATCTTCAGTATCTTTTTCTCTTTAAATATAATCAGGGTTTTAGGTTTTTGCAGACCATTTTTATTTTACATCTTTGAGTGGCAGTTACTTTGTAAATCTAGTGCTTACAGTATCTTTATTCCAAGTCAGCCCAATGATGAAAACATATCTTGCTTTGTGGTTCATCTTTACCATTATAGATATACCCAGGGGTGAAATGTAAAATTTGTTACTACCGGTTCTGTGGGCATGGCTTGGGGTGGTGGTGGTAATGTGACTGGGTGGGCATGGCCAACTTTTTTTTTTTAACTTTTCAAAGCATTTTTTCTACAACCTCTTCAGCTGAAGAGGTTGCAAAAAAATGCTTTGAAAGGCCTCTGCCGATTAGGCAACTCAATTGGGATCGACAGAGAGGCTTTTGAAAAAATGCTTTGAAAAGCCTCTCTGCCGATCAGGTAACTCAGCTGGGATCGTCAGAGAGGCTTTTTTAAAAATGCTTTGAAAAGGCTCTCTGCCGATCAGGCAACACAGCTGGGATCGTCAGAGACTTTTCAAAGCATTTTTTTTACCACCTCTTCGGCCGAAGAGGTTGCAGAAAAAAATGCTTTGAAAAGCCTCTGACGATCCCAACTGATCATCAGAGGCTTTTTTTTTTACTTTTAAAAGCATTTTTCGTCGGAAGAGGTTGTAGAAAAAATGCTTTTAAAAGTAAAAAAAAAAGCCTCTGATGATCGTGCAACTCAGCTGGGCATGGTTGGGGGGCGCAGGGATTTTTGCTACCGGTTCTCCGAACCACCCACTGCCTTCGCTACCGGATCAGGTGATCCGGTCCAAACAGGGAGCATTTCACTCCTGGATATACCATATTTTTCGAAGTATAAGATGCACTTCCCCCCCTAAAAGAGGTTGAAAATTTGGGTGCGTCTTCTACACTGAATTTAACCCCACCCACCCACTGGGCCCCACCCTTTTGGAGCTTTTGGAGGCTGCAAATGCAGCCTCCCAAACAGAGAGCCTCTCAAACAGTCTCCAAAAGGTCCATTTGAGAGGCTGCCTTTGCAAAGAGAAGTTCCTCAAATGGAGAGCCTCTCAAGCAGAATTTTTTTTTCCTCCCCCCAAAATAAAGTGTGTCTTATACTCCGGAGCATCTTATACTCTGAAAAATACGGTAGTTTTAGTTACATAATGCTGACCACAGGAATGATGTGTTACAAAATATGAAAGGTGCAGGAATATGTAAGCTGTACTGGGGTGAGGCAATTTTAACTGCCAGTTATGTCAGTGTTTGTTGCAAAATCAAATCCAGAAAGCACACACAGGCAGACTGATGCAGCAGGAATCATTAACTTCTTTATATACACAATGTTGTGGTCCACAAGCAGCCTGCGGAGCTGACAGCAGAGGTGGAGAGTAAGGAGGCTGGGGAGGACCATGGGCCAGTCCTGGAATCTGGGGAAGGTTCAGACAAGGGCTCTGCATTGGAGGCAGAGAAAGGGCCATCAGGGAGGTACGTGCTGCCTTTAGAGCCTCCAGAGACAGACCTCAGCGAGGCAGAGGAACGGGGAGCCTGTTCCCAGTGCGCGCATGCGCAGAGCTGCCAGAAGGCAAAAACAGTTAAAACAAAAGGGATAACTTGGGAGTAGGGCTGGGAGATGATTGGTCCCTCCCATAAGAGTTAAAAGAAGAGCAAAGGCACATGGGCCTTTGCAAGAAGCAATTTTTGTTCATTCGGTTCAGCTTTAAAGCCTGAAGCTTTGTTTTATTCTGGACTCCATGTGGCTTTGCCAATTAAGTCTTTGGCAGTGTGTCAAGGGAGATTAAAGTGGGTGATTATCCCGAAGGACTTCTCCCAAAGGACTCTTTACAACTAATTGGGACTCATTTGTGAATGAACAGAATTCACAGCTGTTGCAATAAAAGAGATTTTTGGGACTACTTGTGTGTTTTAATGACTCAGGAAACCTAGGTCAGAACACACAATACATGAAGTAAATTTACAATACCAATATAGATTCTTCTTCAACGTAGTAGCAGTTACAAGCAAAACACAAGCAGCAGTACAGCAGAGATGCAGGTCCAGACTTGTTTCATTTCAGAGCTCTGCACAGAGCTTAATGCAAAGACAGCCTCCTCTATACAGGGCAGTTAAGTTTCTGCACAGACTCAGTTATCTAAGCCACACCCAGACTTCTAGCTTAAGTTTCTGTTTCTAAACAGCCTTCATTGGCTGAGCCTGTTACCATGTCTCCATTCTGTCCCTATTGGCTGATCTATTCCAGTCCATGAATATTCATACTCTGACACTCCTCCTTTCATGACTGAAATAGAAATAAAATCAAATAATTTAATATTCTTCCTAGACCTGTATTTGAAGACCCAAATTTTTTAGTTCAATTTTTTTCTCCAACTTACTAGCAAATTCTTTTACCTGTGATACATCCTTTGCAATGAAACAAAGATAATCCACAAATGCTAATAGTTGACAATCCCCACCTTGTAACTTTCCAGTGTATATGCAACCATCAGCCTTGCAACTTTTGACCCCAAGACCCTTCAATGCACTATCTAGACAGATATTGCAATTTCTGGCTGACTGCTTCAGCCCATAAATGGCCTTGTTCAACTTATACATCGTGTTAGGCCTTTTACTTTCATACCCTGGTACTTGAACCATGTAAATTTCTTCCTCTAATTCTGCATTGAGGAATGCAGTGGTTATGTCAAAATGCCAAATTTTATGGCCATGTGCCACTGCCAACACTAGTGCCAGCCATATGCTTTCACTCTTTACAGTTGGCAGTTTGGGCTGTTGCCGCTGCCAGAGCGTGTTTGCAGCAGCTCCTCTTGGTTTTATTTTATTTTATCAATTTTTAGTATACCCATTGGAATCGTTTTATTTAAATAATATTTTTCAGAGACGATAACAGAGTAGACCACAACACAGACAAAGTTTTGGCTGATAAGGATTAATAAGGCATGGGGAAAAGAAAGAAGTGCCATGGCACCAGCCCGGGATCTCTCCCACCAATGAAGAATGCAAAACAACCAAAAATTGATGAGCACTTTGCTGACAAGAGATTTGTAAGTAAAAATATCCCCCCCCCCCTTCATTTCCAACAGTCTGGAGAGGTTAGAATGGGACCGGCAAAGAGATTTGACAAAATAGTAGATACTAGATTTTCCCGATCTGCGGGGAGCTACAGTCCAGCTACAGCCTGTATGGAGACCAAGATAAAGTCTAAAAAGTTTAACAACAAACTAATCCAGAGTGTGGAGAGTTTACCATGGGAGAATACAACAGAGTTTATGGCAAAGCAATGCCTTCTTACAGCACAAAATGTTGTTTTAATATTTGCGCAACTAATAACCATTCAACATGATGTAGAGACACTGAAAAAAGATATAGCTGTTTTTCTGCAATAACAACATCGGGCTACAGGCACCCCCACTGAAGTTCGTACAGCAGACTTGGGTAAATCCCATACTCAGGATGAGGAAGAGGAAAAAGAGCAAAGACCCAGGGAAACAGTTAAAGAGCCTGCCAAAAAGCGTCAGCCCACTCAGAAAAACAGTTCTCCACATAAAGCATCAAGAGGAGGCATTAATAGAGGTATTAATAGAGAAGTTTCATTATAGCATCTCCCCTATAATTATAGCAATCACATCGCTCACTACAAACACATCAAGTTGTGCTTAGAATCCATATGAACAGAATTAATCATGGACGCTGGATTACCAAGAGTGCTATACTAAATTCCTAAGCCAGCTTCTTCACTGTCACTGGGGGCAGATTGATCTCCATGCTGCAGAGTGGCTTCCTGAGGCCTCAAATTGGAAGCAGATACTTCTATCTTTCAAACAGCCGACCATTCCACTGATGCTATTCAAGATGAAGGCTTATCTAGCCTCCTTTCAAATCTTTCCCGTCAGAGTTTTCTGTGAGGAAAGGGTTAAACCCAGGGGTGAAATGCTCCCGATTCGGACCTGATCACCCGATCCGGTAGCAATGGAGGCGGGTGGTTTGGAGAACCAGTAGCAAAAATCCCTGCCCACCCCCCATGCCCAGCTGAGCCGCACAATCATCGGGCTTTTTTTTTTACATTTAAAAGCATTTTTTCTACAACCTCTTCGGCCAAAAAAATGCTTTTAAAAGAAAAAAAAAGCCTCTGATGATTGCACGGCTCAGCTGGGATCTTCAAAGGCTTTTAAAAGAAAAAACCCTTTTTTTTCTTTTAAATGCCTCTGACGATCCAAGCTGAGTTGCCTGATCGGCAGAAGCTTTTTAAAAAACCTCTGTTGAAGGGGTTTTGCCAAAGAGGTTGTAGAAAAAATGGTTTTAAAAGTTAAAAAAAAATGGCCGCGCCCACATTACCCCCACACACACCAAGCCACGCCCACAGAACCAGTAGTAACAAATTTTAGATTTCACCACTGGTTAAACCCTTAATTGTTAACATGCGAGCTCCCAAAGTTGCTGTCTCTTCTGCATTCTCAACCTTGGAAAAGAGAGAGGAAGAAAGTGGGAGTAAGCCAGCCTTATCCAGCGACAAAAAAGTTTTATTTTAAATAAAAATAAAAAACAACATAAAAATATCCTTTCAAACAATTACAGACAGCATCTCGATCGATTAAAATCATTTCTTGCTAGCAATTTTCCAAATCTCGTCATACAACAATTACCGTATATACTCGAATGTAAGCCGAGTTTTTCAGCACATTTTTCAGGCTGAAAAAAGCCCCCTCGGTTTATATTCGAGTCACGGAAAAAAATGCCTTTCTCCCTGCAACCGTTTTGGCTCCCAGGGTTGCAGAGAGGCTTGCTAAAGCCAAAATGGGGTGTGGAGGGGGGTGCGGTGCCCCTCCCCCGTGCCCCTTTTTGGCTTTAGGGGTTGCAGGGAGGCAGGGGTGAAATGCTTTGGACCGGCTCGGGCAAGTAGGTAGCGGAGATTGAGGCGAGTTCGCCGTACTGGTAGCAATTGGTGGCTGGCCTTGCCCCTGAACCGGGCCATGTGGAAGGCAGGCAAGCTTAGAAGGGCTGCGGGGAAGGGAGCTTCCCAGCGTGCCCTCCACCTCTCCCAGGTGACAGCCAGGCTTCGCCGCCTCCTCTTTTCCTCAGAGGGGCAGCGTCTGCCTCCAAGTTCTTGCAGAGGGAGGGACACACATAAACACACATGCCCCTGTTGCCCCCCCCCTACTTTTGCTGTTGGCTTAAAGTCAATCTTGAAGAGCTG
>WNWU01014187.1:0-21335 GCA_012654045.1 Ptyas mucosa | reverse complement strand
AGAGGGCTGAAAAAAGTGATTTCTGACAGGTCCTCGCACTTTTGACCAGTCTTTTTTTATTTTGAAAGTTACCAGTAGCCGCTGCATTTCCCACCCCCGGCTTATACTCGAGTCAATAAGTTTTCCCAGTTTTTGTGGTAAAATTGGGGGCCTCGGCTTATATTTGGGTTGGCTTATACTCGAGAATATACGGTACATACAAACATACAATGTATTTTTTCTGAACAGAGTATTTGGCTGATTCACAAATTTAAACAGTTTTTAATCATTTCAACTAAATTTACAATTTCTATACTTCCTTTTTGCCATAATATGCAATTAAAAATATTTCAATATTACAATTTCCTTAAATTTAAAAGCATTTTGACTGTTGTCCTTTAATCATATAGCTTTCCCCATATATTGCTCAAGATCACAACTTAATCATTTCTACATACACCACCATATACCATTAAAGGTATTTCAATTGTTATAGTTTAAACTTATTCATATTTCTAAAAAGCTTATCATTATCTAAATTTGAAAAGTGCAGATGAAAATATTCCAATTATTATTCAATTCATTTTTACAATCATATGATTTTCCATTATTTCTATTTTATGTTGTACCTCTTCCCATTGTCATCTATTTTTATAAGTTAATTAATTATGTAGTATTACAGTTGTTCAATTCTTAATCATTTCTGCTTTCACCACAATATACAATTAAAAATATTTCAATTAGTACAGTTTCCCTAGTTAAATTTAAAAATATTCTAGCTGTTATCCTCTAATCATATAACTTTCCCCATGTATTGCTCAGTGCCACAATTTAATCATTTCTACTATCACCACCATATACCAATAAAGGTATTTCAATTGTTACAGTTTAAACTTATTCATATTTCTAAAAAACTTATCATTATCTAAATTTCAATAATGCAAATAAAAATATTCCAATTATTATTCATTTCATTTTTACAATCATATGCTTTCTCATTATTTCTTACTACAATTCATATGTCAATTCTAAATATATATAGCATATTTCTCTTTCATTTCTTTCTCTTTTTCTCCCTTTCCATTTTTATTTTTGCTTTTTTCTTTCCCCTTTTTTCTTTTGTGCTTTAAAATCTTGGACTCTCCTATTTTGCCCTATATTTCCCCTTGTTTCCCATCTCTTTTCTCCTTTTCTTATTTCTTCACTTTTTATCCCACTGTTTATCCCAGTTTAATCATTCTGAATTTCAAAGTCCTGGACTTTTCTATTTTGCTTTATTTCTTGTTGTTTTCCACCCTTTCTCTCTCTTTTTTAACTTTTCACTGTTAATCCCAGTGTAATCATTTGAATTTTTTATATTCTTTCTGTTCCACTCTTCTTTCTTTCTTTGTCTTTTTCCACCCTTCCTGTTTTTTCCATTGTTATTCCCAATGTAATCTCTAAAAACCTCATTTTTATTGTTACTATCCATATATTCCATTAATTTTTCAAAATTAATTTCATTGTCTTTGTCTTCTTCTTTATTTTCAGTCTCTGTGTCTTGCTTCTCCATCTTTATTTCCTTGTCAGCTTGAGCATGCTCTATCTCAATTTTTGGGTCCTCAGGCTTCGATTCTCCATGTAACTTTGTAATTATTTCTCTTATTTCCATTTTCCATGACAAGTACATCATTTCCATCATTTCTCTAATTTCCTGCGCCATTTTATTCTTTCTGCGTTGATATTATTCCAATTTTAAAAGTTTCATTATATTCTTTTTTTTCCCCCAAAGTCAAGCCGCTTGCAGACAAAGCAATCCTTTCCAAAAGTTCTCACGGCTGTTATCACTAATAAAGTTCAGAATTTTCCAAAACAAAGGTTCCAAATTGCAATGATCTTTTTTCTCCTGAAGATGTCTCTCTTCAATCCACAATTCCTCTTAGTTTTCTAACAAAGTATCTTTAAAAATACCAAGTCAATTTTGTAGTCCAGTCCAAATTAAACAATACTTTCCTCCTCTTTTTTCTTTTATTTATTTTTTTTATTTATGTTGCAGGGCTTATTGTCCAATTCTCTTTTATTTTCCTTAATATTAAAAAAAAGGATCTATTTATTTTCTTTCCAATCCTTAGCCAATTTTGGGGTTACTTCTTCTAGTTTTTAAAGTTTTCCAAGTAATTTTATTCAAGAGTCAATTTTCTTTTTTTTTTCAAAAAAAAGTTTTTTTAAAAAATTTTAAAATAACAACAGAACATAAAACCATCATCATTCCAAACAATTACGGACAGGGTGTTGATCGGTTAACATTCTTTTGTGCTTAATCCCATCTTCAAGCCAGCCATCTCTTGGCTTCCACACATGTCCACCACATATAGTAATATGATCCTGGAGTCTGATGACACTTCCAACATTTCTCTGATTTATTCTTGAACATTCTGGCTATCCTCATTGGGAGTAAATGCCACCTGTAAAACATCTTATACAAATTTTCCTTATATGCTGTAGACATTGTCATTTTATAATTTTGCAACCACAATTTTTGCCATTTCTCTAAGTCAATACCATGACCAAAATTTTCCCCCCATGCTATCATTGATTCTTTAACTTGTTCTTCTTCCAATTTTATCTCCAACAAAGATCCATATAATTTTTTAATTACATAATCATCGGGACCCATTAAAATCTTATCTAAATTAGTCAGAGTATTGTAAAAACCTTCTTGTTTAAGATCATCTTCATATCTAGAATGTATTTGCATATATGAAAACCAATCCATCTTACATCCCTGTTCTTCTAATTCTTGCTTTAATTTAAGTTCACCTTTTCATCCAATAATTCACTATATCTAACAATTTGTTCCCTTTTGAATACTACAGAATATGAAAATGCTTCAATTGTAGATACCCAGACTGGAATCTTCAAATAATGTTGTTTTTTAATCTTCTCCCAGTTCAACAATAAAGCTTCCCGTATCTGATGTCTTCTAAAATACCCCTGAATTTTTGTTCCTTTATACCATAAAAAGGCATGCCATCCCATCAACAAATCATGTCCTTCTAAATTCAATAATCTAGTATTTCTCAAAGTTATCCATTCCTTAATCTACATCAAACTTGTTGCTTGATAATAAAGTTCCAAATTAGGTAAACTAAAACCTCCCCTCATTTTAGCATCTTGTAACAACTTTAATTTTATCCTCGCCTTCTTTCTCTGTCAAATATATTTCAACATCATTTTATTCAAATCTTTAAAAAATTCCTTACCCAACCTAATTGGAATTGCCTGGAATAGATACAAAATTCTAGGCAAAATGTTCATCTTAATAGTTGAGATCCTACCAATCAAAAGAAAGCTGCAAATTTCCCCATTTCGCCAAATCTGCCCCTATCTGTTGCTTAAGCTTGTTGCATTTATTTTCTTTAAGTGTACTACATCTTGCAGTCAAATATATCCCCAAATAGTTTACCTTATTTGTGACCTGCATCTTTGATATCTCCATCAGTTCTTTTTGCTTTTGTCAACATATTTTTAGTCACAATCTTCGTTTTATCTGTATTAATTTTCAAGCCAGCTACTTTCTCAAACTCTACAATATTTTCCATCAGCTTATTTATTGATGTTAGTGGTTCTTCAATAATAAAAACCAGGTCATCTGCGAATGCTTGCAATTTATATTATTCTTTTTGAATTTTCATGCCTTTTATGTCTTTTTCTCTAATATTTCTATTTAAAACTTCTAATGTCAATACAAACAACAGTGGGGACAGTGGACATCCTTGTCTAGTAGCTTTTTCTATCTCAATAGAATCAGTCAATTCTCCATTTATCATTACTTTTGCCGTTTGCTTAAAATATATAGCTTCAATTGCCTGAATAAATTTCCTGCAAAAGCCCATTTGAAGCATTATAAATCGCCAATTTACATTTTCAAAAGCTTTTTGTGTGTCTAAGAATATCAAAGCCATCTGCTTTTCAGGATGTGCTTCATAGTATTCTAAAGTATCCAGAATTATTCTAATATTGTCTCTAATCTGCCTTTTTGGAAGAAATCCATTTTGATCTATATGTATAAAATTATTTAAATATCTCTTAAGTTTTTCCGCCAATATTGAAGCAAAAATTTTATAGTCTGAGTTTAGCAGGGATATAGGCCTATAATTTTTGATTTGTTGTGGGTCAGTATCTTCTTTGTGGATCAGTGTAATATACGCCTCAGTTCATGACTTGGGTATTTTCTTCTTCATCATCATGTCAGTGATCTAACTTGTTCTATTTTCATCGCTGCCATGAAGATCAAAGAGAGAGAGAAAAAAAAGAGAGCTAGCAGAAGCAGTTTGAAGTTTTAGTAGCTTGGCATTTGATCTAGTGTTCTTCTCCCCCTTAATAGATAGGGTCACCCAGGTGATGAAGGGAGGGGGACATTCCTGTGATCTGAAGTAGTTGGCAGAAGAGACTGACTTGGAAGATGGCCAATGGGCATTGAGATTTTGAGAGGCAGAAGGGGAAGGGTTGGTTTCAGAGAATCAGTTTTGGCTGCATATGAGTTCAGGTCGGATCGTAAATTCTTCAGTAAAGGAGAGATTCATCAAAGACTTTGTGTTTGAGAATGAAATTTATTTGAGATTATGTCGAAACCTGACAGACAGCCAAAACTCCTTTCCCAGCCAGGCTGGCTGACTTCAAAGCTTCCACCTCCCCTCTGGATATTTGGGGTGAGTGGAGAAACAGTCCGGACGCCATGGCGGGAAGCCGTTTGTCCGAGGAAAGTTTACTTCAAGCAACTGGAGGAGAGCCAGTCCTGACTCCAGCCAGCTTGGATACCTCGGGACTTCATCTCCCCCCTCCCCCAACGAAGCTACAGGATAGCCCAGCTCTGACCGGGACGTGAGCCAAGGAGAAGAGAGATAAGTACACGGGCCCCTTGCCAAAAGCTGTGGAGGTCGAATTTCCCTTCCCGAATGTCCAAGGAAAGGGGAAACCCTTAAGCGAGTTGGGGAGGGTGGATTGGCTACTGGATTGGCAGCAAGCCAGGCACAAAGAAGTTTCAGGGAAGCCACTCCTGGCCCCCATAGATGAATTGAAGGAGAAGTTTGACCGTGCCAACCTTCTGGAGGAGGAGAAGCCATCATGCAGGCCAAAGGAGAGGGGGGGACCAGCCGAGCCTGCTCAATCGAGATACCCTAGGCAGAGGCACAGCCCTTCCCCCCCCCCCATGGTGGAAGGAGGGGAAGCCCAAAGCCTCATCCATGGGTCCCTCCCTTGCAAAGCAAGCAAAGCCGCCCGGACCGAATACCACCCCCCTACCCTAAACTGAGAGGGGAAGAAGAAGATTATTGGCACCAAGAGCAGGCTTACAGAGCCCCGCACTGGGAAGATAGAGCAGCAAGGGAGGGCCCACCACCCCGCTTTAGAGGGAAGTTCGATGGCGACCCAGACCAACTGGCACAATTCCTCGACACAACTGAAATCTACATAGAAAGTTATGGGCACCATCTCCCAGAGCCCTGATCAGTGCCATTGCAGAGGATCTGGAGGGGGAAGCAAGGACGTGGTCAGCAGCCCTATACAAGAACAGGGCCCCCCAACTGTGCGACGCTGATGGGTTCTTGCAACTGCTACGAGCCCAGTTCGAAGAGGCAGGGGAGGACCCTTATGTAGAAGACGAGCTCAGAAACCTGATGCAGAAGGGAAAGCCTATCAGAGAGCATATCCGTGAATTCAGGAGAGTCATTGGGACTCTACCTCCCCTACCCGAGCGGCTACTGGTGTACTTTTTTAGGACGAGCTTGGATAAGCGAATTGGCCAAGTGATCGCTTATCGAGACGTCCCAAACCGACTCTCCAATTGGTTCCGAGTAGCAATAAGAGTCGACAGGGGATTGCGTGCCAATGACATGCCGAAACAGCCAGGTAGCAAGGAGGGAGTTCCTACGCTCCATAGGGTTGTCCCAAGGCCTCAGCTCAGCATTTCACCCGAGCACCAATGGGGGGGGGGGCGGAGAGACTGAATGCTATGATAGAGCAATACTTAAGATGCTACGTTGACTACCAACAGTCCAATTGGGCAGACCTCCTATCTTTTGCAGAGGTCGCATATAATAATGCTGTCCACAGTAGCATGGGATTAACTCCATTCAAAATAGTGAGTGGCATGGATTTCGTCCCCATGCCAGAGTACCCAAGGGAGCCCCCTTCCTCAGTCAGTTTGACCGATTGGATGGCGATGTTAAGAGACACCTGGGAGAACGTTAAGAGGGCATTGACCAAGGCGGCACAATCTTATAAGAAACAAGCAGACAAGCATCGAACTCCCCAAACGCCATTCCGAGTAGGCGAGAAAGTCTACCTCTCCACCAAGTATTTGAGACTCAGACTCCCGAGCAAAAAATTGGGTCTGAAATTTATAGGACCGTTCCCTATAGTAAAAATAATCAACCCAGTTACAGTACAATTGCAGCTGCCCCGGCTCCTAGGGAAGATACACCCCATTTTCCACAGCAGCCTTTTAAAGTCAGTAGTGGGGTCAACTCTAAGGCTGGTACCAAGTGACCCCCCCGGTCCCCTGGTCATTGGGGGCCAAACTCACTATGAGGTACAACGAATCCTCGATTCAAGGTGGCACAGGGGGCGCCTCCAATACTTAATAAAATGGAAAGGTTACCCTCTATCAGAGGCTTCCTGGGTGAGGAGCACAAACATCCAAGCTGACTGCCTTATAGCCAAATTCCATGCAGATCACCCGGGAAAGCCGGGAGAGGGGGGGCACACCCTCGGATGGGATAACGATGTTTAACTTGTTGTCTCCCCCCCCCCCCGGCAGG
This sequence comes from Ptyas mucosa, assembly GCA_012654045.1. Classification (NCBI taxonomy): domain Eukaryota; kingdom Metazoa; phylum Chordata; class Lepidosauria; order Squamata; family Colubridae; genus Ptyas; species Ptyas mucosa. Next base: position 14,556 of record WNWU01014187.1, on the reverse strand, counting down.
CCGCCTTTGAGAAATGAAGGGAGAGGGGCCGGATGTCAGCGATCTAACTTGTTCTATTTTCATCGCTGCCATGAAGATCAAAGAGAGAGAGAGAGAAAAAGAGAGCTAGCAGAAGCAGTTTGAAGTTTTAGTAGCTTGGCATTTGATCTAGTGTTCTTCTCCCCCTTAATAGATAGGGTCACCCAGGTGATGAAGGGAGGGGGACATTCCTGTGATCTGAAGTAGTTGGCAGAAGAGACTGACTTGGAAGATGGCCAATGGGCATTGAGATTTTGAGAGGCAGAAGGGGAGGGGTTGGTTTCAGAGAATCAGTTTTGGCTGCATATGAGTTCAGGTCGGATCGTAAATTCTTCAATAAAGGAGAGATTCATCAAAGACTTTGTGTTTGAGAATGAAATTTATTTGAGATTACGTCGAAACCTGACACATCACTTCATTCATAACTTCCAGTAGTGGGAGACTTAAAGATTCTTGTAGTATCCTATAATATTCAGCAGGTAAACCATCTGGCCCTGGTGCCTGTCCGCTCTTTTGCTTCTTAATTGCTTCTGTTAACTCCATCATCATTATGTTCCCCTCCAACATCTCCTCAATGTCTTTGGGAATCCGAGGTAATTTTGCTTCTTGTAAGTATCTTGCCACATTTTCCTCCTCTATTATCTCTCTCTTGTAAAGTTGTCTATAATATTCTTGTATTATTTTTCCCATCTCTATATTTCCAAATTTACTTTGCCCTTGATCATCAATTAATTGTGTTATTTTTCTTAATTCTTTTTCTTTTTTCAATTTATATGCTAGCCATCTTCCTGGTTTATTTGCATTTTCAAAGTAATTCTGTTTAGTGCTTCTAATTTTGGGGCTAATTCTTCTTTCTCCAGTAAATCCATTTTATGTTTTATTACATCCATTTTCACTTTTACATCTTTCTTATGTGGATCTTACTGGAGTACCATCTTTTTTTTTTATTAAAAAAGTTTTAAAAGTTTTACATAAATTTTCTCCCCCCTCCCCAACCACCCCCCCGACTTCCCAGAGCAAATACAAGATAAAATACAGCTCAAATTCTCTAAATTAAACTCCATTTCACACTTATCATAATCATTAAACAAATAGATAAAAGGAAAGCAAGTCTTCTTTCTTCTTATTCCATCTAATTCAAGAAAATTAATCTCCATTTATAATTACAGCAGTTAATAAAACAATTAAGTATTACCTAATCAAACCTATCATTACTCAATTTAGCTAATTAATACTTAACAAATTATTAGGTCTATACAATTTAACAAGATATTTTATAACTTCTTTCATTTAAAACAAAAAAAAACCAACAAAAAAAAGAAACCCTCATTCAAAAAAACCCAAATTTAAAATAAAATACTATATAAAGTCTTCCGTCCTCCACTTTTAAACCATCAAGGTCCAATTATGATTAAAACACTTAATAAAAAAATAATAATTTTTTAAATTAAAAAATAACAATCAAACCTCTTATTAATTTATCAATACATATTAACAAATCAACTAGAAACATCATTTAATAACTATATCAAACATTTAAATTCTTCATACTAGATTAAACCAGTTGCTAATCTTCTTGTCTTCACATCTTCCAACAGCATATAGAATATCTTCATTTGCGTCTACCCACCTAAATAAAAAATTGCTTCTTTATAAAAAAAAACCCCCCGAGTGACTTTATAATTATATTTGAAATAGTATCCTTCAAATCCAGTCAAAAATTAGATTAATAAATTCATCAGACGTATTAGGGAAACCACCAGATCACCTGCAATTGCCCTAGATCCATAGTCCTTTTGCCTTATATTTATTACCATCAAACAAGAAACTCCAATTTACTATATTCAATAAAACTTCTGCGATTGCAATTAAGTCCAAATTTATTACAGTCCTTAATAAAATATTCCAAATCATTCAAGTCAGGGCATATTTCACAGCCCAACACACCAGCATTGCTGTGATCTGTTTATTCTTCTCAAAATATTCCAATACAGCTGTAGATTGCCTCCTCATCGTCGCTCATCACTTAGTTGACTGGCATTAAACTGCTGTCTATTTTTTTTTTCCAAAAATTCAAAATCTTTAAACAGTTAAACAATACTTTTTAAGGACCATCATCTCATCAAGCAGGGTTATTTTCCATTTTTCCAGTCTTTCTTCTTTTCCTTTTTACAAACTTTCTTCTTAACTTTGATCCCTCTGCCTTTTTTAACTCCAGTAAAATTTTGCGGTTTTTGGGATTGCATATCATAAAATTTTTGCAGAAATGTAACTTCTTCTGGAAACAGCTCTTTAAATGCAGATTGAGTTTTATAAAAAAAAAATTCGTGTAACCAAAATTTCATCAGCTTCCAAAATTTCTTGCTCCTTATTCTGCACAGCATTCATCTTTCTCTCCTCAGTAAAAACTGCTATGATCTGTTGTTGTTTTTTTACATCTCCCAACTCTTCATTCAATCCCCCACTGCTAGATTGCAACTCAGTATTTCCATGTATTTCATTGTTTCCAGCTTGAGAAGCTTGAAATATAGTATCAATTCTTTTCAATAAAGCAGAGGTAATTGAGCTCAAAGCTTCCTCAAAGTCAGACCATTGAGGGTTAATTAACCCTCCTTTGCTTTCTTTACTTTCAAAAAGATCAGCCATCTTGCCCCCCTTCTTCCTTCCCTTCCAGAAGGACAGAAAAAAAAGAAAAAAAGAGTATCAAGAAGAAAAAAAAGACCCTTTACAATTTGTAATTTGTATTGCTGCTTCAATTATTATTATTACATCCTTTCTTATTTCATCCACTTTTCAAAAAGGAGTTTTACGTTTCAAACAGGGGCTTGTCAATAATTACTTTTAACTTTCACTTCTTCACGCCCCATTGAAACTCAAATGCCATCTTGCTTTCACTTTCAGCTTAGAAAAAATCTTTTAAAGAAAGTAAATCTTTGGAGTTAAAAAGAAAGAAAAAAAATACTTGCTGTTTCATTCATGCAGCTTGTGCTCCGCCAGCTTGATTCAAAAAGTATTTGTTTAAAGTTGGTTGCTGGGATGGTAACGACATCTAGCTCTGCAAAGCAGAGACATCCAGGGTCCGGAGTACTGACAGGCTTAACGGGGAGCTCTCATCTTCGAGCGCCAGATTATGGGTAAAATCTGGCACTCTCAGGGAGCTCTACCCCACCCGTCTACTCACTTTCCCCCCTCATACCAGGGGGAAAGTTTCCAAACCGCAAGACAGCTGATAGTCGCTGTTCTTGCGGTTCTACGGAGCCCTGGGTAGGCGCTTCAAAAAGAAGCGTCCAGCGATGTCGCAGTCCCACCGGAGGTCTGGAGTACCTGGAGTACCATCTTGGCCTGCCGCCCACCCAGCAGGACTGTCCTGCGGCCACCTCCCATTCGCGCGGTGCCAGTCTACTATACCCCATCCAGTCGCTGGGGAAGACGCGTGACTTTTCTCCACCCCGGAACACTGGCTGCCCAGGCTGCAGCCAATATTCCACATCGTAATGGGCTCCAGGAGGAGGAGAGGCGCTGTCTGCCCCATTGCGAAGCTCAGTAAGAGCAACCAGAGGTGGCTGCAGGCGCAGCCGGGTGGGCGCACGTGCAGTGGGGCACAGGCTTAAGGTGATGCCTCCAGGCCAAGGGGCAACCCGATGGTGTGGTAGGTGCGCTGCCGCTGCTGCCCGGACAGGAGAGGAGAAAGAGAGATGGAGAGAAAGAGAGATGAAGGAGAGAAAGCGGGGGTGAGAAAGAGAGATGGAGAGAAAGAGAAGGAGAAGAAAGAGATGGAGAGGAGAGATGAAGGAGACAAAAAAGAGGGAAGAAAGAGATGGAGAGAAAGAGATGAAGGAGAGAAAGGGGGGTGAGAAAAAGAGATGGAGAGATGAAGGAGAGAAAGAGAGGGAGGGAGAAAGAAAGAGATGAGAGAGATGAAAGAGACACACAGAGATACCTGTTTAAAAGAAAATACTGGGAGCCACAAAACCTGGGTGGGAGTAAATGATATGGAGTTGGCAATGCCTACCCAGGTTTAAGGTTGTGTTTTAAGTGTTTATATGTGTTTAAGGTTGAGTGTTTAAAGTTGCAGACCCCCGACCTACCCCATCCGATCGCTTCACCCTGCACCCAGCCCTATAGGCCTGCGCCCGCTTCCCACCTGGGCAGCAGCGGCCTACCTACCCTGGTTGTATCACCTTGCCCTGCAACCAGCCCAAACACCTGCCTCGGACTCCCTCTGACTGCTCCAGCAGGTCATTTGTGCATATGGACTACTCAGAGGGCTGAAAAAGTTATTTTTGACCGGTCCTCGCACTTTTGACCAGTCCTTGCACTTACGACTGTCTTCACATTTTACGTTTTGCACTCTATCTTGTCACCGTGGTGAAGAGAAGTAGTTGTGAAATGAGTGACATGGTTGTAAAGAATGCTGCAACGGGCATAAATGTGAGGATGGTCATAAGTGTGAGGACCGGTCAAAAGTGCGAGGACCTGTCAGAAATTACTTTTTTCAGCCCTCTGGGTAGTCCCTATGCACATAGCCACGCCCACCCGGCCACATGACCAGCTAGCCATGCCCACCCAGTCACATGACCACCAAGCCACATCCCCAACTAAGCCATGTGCACAGAACCGGTTGTTAAAAAAAATGAATCCCACCACTGGATATTGGTCTATATCAGTGGTTCCCAACCTTCCTAATGCCGCGACCCTTTAATACAGTTCTTCATGTTGTGGTGACCCCCAACCATAAAAAAATTTTTGTTGCTACTTCATAACTGTAATTTTGCTACTGTTATGAATCATAATGTAAATATCTGATATGCAGGATGTATTTTATTGTTACAAATTGAACATAATTAAAGCATTGTGATTAATCACAAAAACAATATGAATCCAGTTTTAACTTCTAATGAAAATAATATTTAATAATAGCTTTAATAATGCAAAAGATGATACATGGCATAGTTCTTCCCTAACTTGCATATGACTGTTAGAACCAGGAGAGATCATGAATTGAGTACAATGTGAAACTCACTTAACAATGCTCTTGCTTAGCAACCAAAATTTTGGGCTCAATTCTGGTCATAAATCAAGGACTTTCTCTCCCTTCCTCTCTCTCTTTCTTGTCTCTTTTTCTTTCATTCTTTCTTTTTTCTCTCTCCCTTCCTCTTTCCCTCTTTCTCTCTCTCTCTCCCTTCCTTTCCTGCTTTCTCCCCACTTTCTTTGTTTTTCTCTCTTTCTTGACCCTCCCTTTCTCTCCCTTCCTCTCTCTCTCTTTTTTGTCTCTTTTTCTTTCATTCTTTTTTCTCTCTCTCCCTTCCTCTTTCCCCCCCCCCTCTCTCTCTTCCTTTCCTGCTTTCTCTCCTGCACCCAAAACAGGAGCTTCAAGCTGTGGCAGGCAGAGGCAAGGGTTGAAACGGGAGCTTCAAGGGGCACTCCCAAAACTTCTCCTGCACGGCTTTTGCCGCTGCAGGCATTGGCAGTGGGATGGCGGCAGGGAATCCCTGAACTCGCTCACCCAAAACTTTTCCCTTGCGGCTTTTGCTGTTGCAGGCATAGACAGCTCGGTGGCGCAAGGAATCCCTGAACTTACTCACCCGAATTTTTTCTGTTGAGCTCTTGCAGCTGCAGGTATCGGGGATGGTGGCGGCAGCAGCAGCAGCAGCAGCTGGGAGCCCCTGAACTCCCCAGGGTTTCCGCACTAGAATCTTTTCTAGTCACGTGTGCGCACACCCACATACATGCACGTGACTAACGCACGCAACCTCTCTCCACTCTCTTTACTAAAGTGTGGGGCACCGTGTTGCAAGCTGGGATACGCAGCCCTCCAATAGAGACAGAGGGTGAGGGTGAGTGAAGGCGTGGGGGGGGGGGCGAGAGAGGACTTTGGCGACCCCTGTGAAGTGGCCGTTCAACCCCCAAAGGGGTTGCGACCCCCAGGTTGGGAACCACTGTTCTAATGGATCTTCATGTTAACATACACTTTCTCATAGTTAAGGAGAGAAGCAACTTAGAAGTAAGGGGAAATTTCCTGACAGAACAATTAAATAGTGGAACGACTTGTCTCCAGAAATTGTGAATGCTCCAACCCTGGAAGTTTTTAACAAGAGATTGGACAACCATTTGTCTGAAATAATATAGGGTTTCCTGCCTGAGCAGGGAGTTGGACTAGAAGACTTCCTAGGTCCCTCCCAACTCTGTTATTCTGTTATTTTCTAAGGTATTTGGAAAAAATATGAACTATTTTTGCAATAGCTACAACTGTGCATCAAATGCAGTTGAAATATGATTCCAGGAAATAATTCAGAACAAAATTTCATTTATCTGAAGTGGGATGAACAGGTAAAATCCATTTTGATCCAAACTGAAGCCCTCTGGGGAATTCAAGTCCACAGCCAGCTTTCAGAAGACTGCTGATAGGCCATTACAGCAGCTTCACCAGAAAATTGGGGAGGGGGGGGGAGATTAGATTGAACATCTGCCAAACCAGTCACACATTCTAGAAAAGCCAAGAGATCATGCAAGTTATCCCACTTCGTTACGCCTCACTGTTGCTTAATCTCCATCAGGAATACAGTAGTATACAAGGATGTTTTGTGAACTATTTTAATTAGCTAACTGGTCTAAAAACAAATTTATTTTATGGCAACAAAAGCAGGAAAAATTACAACAGCCAGTTTATTAAAACAAATGTTAAAAATAAATGGGCTAAGAACTTTAAACACAACATATGCTGAAATAGTGGGAAACATGTGGTTAAATGGAATTAAATTTACATTGTTATAATTTAGAAAATTTTTTTTTAAAAAATGATGTATTATTAGCATATGATTCCAGAAAAATTCTCTAGAATCTAATAATTCTTCCAATTTATATTGCAAATATGGATAGAATGAATGGTCATTTTATCATGCCTGGTAAAAAAAAATTCAGAATTTTTGGATTCAAATAAATATATTATGATACAAAGAAATTTGGAGATCAACATTCAACTGAAACCAGAATTTTTCTTGCTGAAATTGTAGTCAATTAGAAAAGAGCCATGAAAGATTATTTTTATATATGGAAGATTATTTTTATATATGGAAGATTATTTTTATACTGCTTTGATTACTATTATGTGCACAAAAAATGGAAAGACTCTGAAATACCTACATTGGAGGATTGGTTGATGAAGATGACAAAATAAGCAAAGATAGAAAAATTAGATTAGAGAAAGATCACTAATTTGATTTATTGGTGGCTGGAAACCTCCTTGGAGGGAAAAGGCTAAAATATTTATCTAAAATCACTGTCAACAAGATCCAAACCATTTCTTTAGAATCTTTCTCCTCTTCTTTTTTTTCCTTTTCTATTTCTTGTTCACTTATTATTTTTCTTTATTGTTGTTCAATTCAAAATTTGTGCTGTTTTTAATTCTGTTGAAAAACTTCAGTAAAAAATATTTTTAAAAAGTTTAAATATACTTCAGTTTTTCTGTTGTATGGTAGTTCATTAATGGAAAATCAGAAGATACTTGAAATTTGAAACTGAATCTAGAATGACTGTCTTTGGAATATTGAATAGCTATTTTATATGTTCCCCATACATTTTGCATGATAATCCATAATTCATCTTTAAACAACATTACAATTAGCTGTTTTGTTGCATCCCTCACCATAATTTGAAGTAGTAATACTGTAACCTTTAAAAGTTCCAATTTGAACCTTAAACTAAACTATCCAGTTTAAATTTTTGCTCAGGATGGTTCAAGAATAAATAGAGATCTGTCTGTGGGATCCTTGATACTCTCTGAGCTTGGTTGTTCTGTTGCAGACGTTTTTGCACTGAACTATCCACAATCTTCAAAGGAATATAATTCAAAAGGGAACAAAAAAAACCACAACATGCTACTTTTCCTCTATGTTTTCACCAGTAGAGGCAATGATGACAAATTAGAAACACAAGTCTATTGTAAAACTGCCCATACCAACCTTGCAAAGTAACAACCCAACCTTCCACAAGAGAAGCTATGTAAAAACACTATTTAATGAGCACAAACACACTGTAGCAGTTCTGAACATCAGAAAAAAGGAACCAGATCATCTATACAACATCTTCTGACAAAATGAATACACACATGCAACTTTATCAAAAAGTGCCTGACTACTCAACCCAATATAGCACAACCAGCACAAGCTTTGAAAGCATAACACTGCCATACATCAAAAACATATCAGAAGGCACTAATAGACAATTACAACCACATATCATAGTACCACACAAACCAATCAAAGTCCTCCAAAACATCCTAAGAAAACTAAAAGACCCAACAACTTCAGAAGAAAAAACAATAATCTACAATAGTATAAGGACTGTAGCAGCCATTATGTAGAACAAACAAGATAAGAGGACTAGCAGAGTGGATCCATGAATACCAATTAGTAGTCAGAACACATGAAAACTCCTTAATTTCACAATACATAGACAGACTTAACCATAGTTTCAATTGGGAAACTGAGCATCCTAACCAAGCTGGAGAATTCCTGGAAGCCAGACACTGACACAAAGCATCCATCAACAGGAATATACTATTGAACATTTACATACTATTCAAAAGAGACAATCCAAAAGACCAAAACATCTCACCTGCAGCAACACCCAGATGAGCAGAGGTTAACACCAAGATTAACAGTAGACCAACAATCAAGAAATAAATAATACCCCAATCAAGGAACCACTCCCAACAACACTGACAGGATAAGCCACTAGTATATATAATGAAAGCAAACCTCACTCCCTCTAACAACGATGATGTTACCTAGTTTGGTAATGAAACATCTGCAAGAAAACCAAGGTCAAGAGCACCAAGAATCCCATAGTTTGACCCTGAACTGCAAATATTCTCTTCCATAGGAATCTGTCTGCCTGCCTGCCTACAATTTTTATTTTTTATTTTAAAAAATGTTCTTTACCATTTTTTTCTTTTCCACAGGGGTATCTCTGAGTGCACTCCCAATGTATTTGAGTGAAATTTCTCCCAAGCAGATCCGTGGGTCACTAGGACAAATTACAGCAATTTTCATCTGTATTGGTGTTTTCAGTGGACAGATTTTGGGGCTACCTGAGATATTTGGAAAGGTCTGTAATAATTCTGAATTGTTTATTCATTTTTGCAGTCTGTGTAAATTGAGATTGAAAGTCCATTAATTATAAACAGATAAATGATGTCCAGATATTCTTTACTATAATATCAAATAACAAGATTTATTTACAGTCTTGTGTAAATAAGTAGAAGCTGAACAACTTCTGTTCACTTTTGCTGGAGATTTTTTGATAAGACATGAGTTTTTAAAATTTTAAACCTTCTTTTTACTGTCAATTTTTAAGATAGATTGTAATGATAGAAACTACACTCATCTGCATTCCTAACTTTACACTTATTGGTGGTGTTGACATTCACAATTAAAAGTATTTATTGTCAGGTTACATAATTAGCATTCTTCTGCCTAAGTATAGAGCATCTGTTCTATTACTGAACTGTGACTTTTGCTCATGTTTTTAGTGTCACATTTTTACATGAAATGCAGCAACACCAATACTAATTTTCTTGACTGATTACAGGAGTTCCTGTGGCCTTATCTGTTTGCAATGATTATTGTTCCATCAACAGTCCAAATTGGAGTCCTGCCTTTTCTTCCAGAAAGTCCTCGCTTCCTCTTACTTGAAAAAAATGACACAAAAGCAGCAGAAAATGGTACTGTCACATTCATATTTTATCTCAATTGATCCTATTCATCTGGTTTAAAAGCAAAGATCATAAGCACAAATGCAATATTGTTATGGGTGGCAGTCTTCAGGAGCACTATTTGCTGATATCTGGCCCGTACGGTGGTTCTCCAATCTTTTAGGTTTGATACCAATATCAACAACAAAACAGCAGTGCCATGCTTAAAAATTACCCTTGGTCTGCCTAAAGGAAAATGAGATGATCATTGCATTACGGCATTTTTGCATATTCTCTCCTGCTGGAAACAGTCCCTTATCTTTGTCAATGGAGATTCTCAGTCATCCAGGTCATGGTTGTCCCAAAGGCGGAATGAGACATTTAGGCACGGACCCTTGGCCATGCCTCCTTTGCCTCCAGCCACCCACCTCAGCCCATTCACAGACAGCTTTCCTCCTCTGCTGGCCATCCTCCTCTGACCATTCTCCACAGCCAATGAGCTTCTGGCCCCCCATCCCTTGCCTTTTGGCCTGGCCCATTTGTTCAAACATTGTTTGCTCCAGACCTTTGGCTGCACAGAACAAATAGCCCCCAGCTAGTTGGATGGCAGGCAGAAGCAATGGTGCGGGGGGGGGGGGGGGGGCGCAGCGTGCAATGCAAGATTTTCTTTTAAAGTGCTGCAGCTGCTCTGCAAGTTTTTCTTAAACGGGAAAGTATTGAAAATAGTCAAGCTGCAGCACAAAAGCATCCCGCTATTGGGGTAGCGCAGATCTGTCACCAGGACCCAAGGGGATGGGGAGGGGAGGGGAGAAGAACAGCTGCCACGGGGGGGGGGGCAGACAGTCAAAAGTGTCTGCCAGGAAGGGAGGGGGGGGCTGCGGAGGGGGGCTTTGCAGAGACGGTTTGGCTTGTAACTCAGGCAGCTCCAACGAAGGGGGGGGGGGGGGGCAAGATCGGTGCGGCTTCTGGCATTATAACAGCGGAAGGGGAAAAGAGCCTCCATATTCACACATACACTGGTAATATTCTGTGAACATTGCATTGGTTTAACACACTTAAGCACACATGTCCCTCCTGCACACAATTTCCATTCTTTGCTTGGATTGCAACTGACTGCCCATCATGCCTAAGAGCTGCGCCTGGCTGACTCCTCTCAGCTCCACTTTACTCTCCCTGCTCTGCGCATGTGGGGGAAGGCAATCTAAATGAAAACTGGGAATCTTTACCATGACCCTCTACTTGCAGAAAAGTATCACCCCTCTCAACAACCACTGGAAACTGGTTATGAACGCGTATAATTGAATTAAGTAAAAGATCACCCCTCCCCTGTTTTTCTCCCGCCATTTGCATTTTTAATCCTCCACCAGGCATTTGCCAAACCTCCCTTAGTCCAAAGACAACTGTGGAAAATAAGTCAGAATTATAACTGTGTGGAAATGGTTCAGTGCCAGGGGGATTTGCTCTGGTCAGCCACCATGGCAATTTGGGACAATAATAATTTTTCATCTCAGCTTCTCTTGTGTCCACATTTCTTTTTCAGTGTTTCTCAGTCTTGGCACCTCTTAGATGTGTTGACAGGAAGGAAGGAGGGAGGGAGGCTGAGAGGCTGAGAGGCAGGGATCTCTGAGGTGCTAGGTGGGAGCTTGGGAGCAGCTGGATCTTTGCCATGGGGGTACTTACAAGAGATACAATTGCAGGGGGACTTCCAGCGGGTGGGGCCATTACTGAAGAGGCACTCGGGACTTCCTTTCCCAGAGAATCACTGTCTGGGATTCTGGGGAGAGGCAGCGCCTGGCATGATGGTAAATACTCAGCTTCTCAACACAGGATCCTGTTAGAGTTTGCAGTAATCCAACCAGCACACAAGTAAATAATTCAGCAAGATTCACTTATATAAGAAACTTCTTTATATACAATACCCATGCAGCAGAAGCCAGAACCAAAACTCAGAATCCAGAACTACAGAATCAATAATCACAGAAGCACTCATATATATACAGATCAGTGAACCTAAGCCACACCCAGGCTCCGAGCTGTCTGGGTCACCAAGCAGTCCCCATTGGCTGACCTGTTACCATGTCTATTCCAATTCATGGACCCTTATACACTAACGGATCCCCCCAAAACAGGAGAAGCAATGGGGCTCTAGACTTACCCTCCCATTGAACCACTGCCTGGGATACTCACATTTCCTTAAGAATAGACCACCCCACCTGTAAACACACACCATCAAAGAAGTAAAAATGCAGAGCTCTCAGTGAAATGCAAATGGGGGAGAGGGGAGCTGCCACCTTATGTGCAGGCCCCACCCTCATCGCCTGTTGGAAAGTAAGACAGTTTTCACCTGAGTGACATGATCAAAGGTTTCCATCACTCCTCTCTTGGACTTTTGGGAAGGGATTTTTTCCCCCCCCGCCTGGAAGGAAGTTGAACGAAAACAAGATGTGTTCTGGAAAACACAGATTTTCCAGAACACGTCTAACTGGTTTGCCGAACTCAGCAGAAAAGTAGCTACTGGTTCTATTGAACTGGAGCGAAATGGCTGAATCCCACTGCTGGGCCCATTGGCAGTGGAGAATGGCTGGGGGAGGGCCAGTGAAGGAGGAAAGCTGGCTGTGAATGGGCAGAGGTGGGTGGCTGGAGGCGAAGGAGGCATGGCGAATGGTAGGAGCCTAAAGGTACTAGACCAGTATTGGTGAACCTTTTCGGCACCGAGTGCCAAAATGGGAACATGTGCGCGCGTGCCGGAAACTGGAAGACCAGCTGCCTGGTGTGCATGAGTGCCGGGAAGATGATCTTCTGGTTTCCGGCATGCACATGCACACCAGCCACCTGATCTTTCAGTTTCCGGTGCTCCTGCGCATGTGAAGACCAGCTGGCTGGTGCTCTGGAACCTGGAAGAGCAACGGGTGACGGCTCGTGTGCCTGGAGAGATGGCTCTGCGTGCCACTTCTGGCATGCGTGCCATAGGTTCGCCTTCATGGTCCTAGACCCTCCCAAAGATATTTATACTCCTTCCATTTCCCACCATCCAGGTAGAGTTAAAGAAACTTCTTGGATGAAAAGTGAAACATATTCAAAGAAATACCAGAAAGTCCAGTTGCCTCTTGAAAAAAGCACCTTTTGGAGTTCCTTATCTTGTAAAGTCTAAAGTCAGAGCTAGAATGACTCAAAATAATACAACACACAGCTATTAATGACTAAACTGTTGGCAACAAAAGTGAGTACACCCCTAAGTGATAATGTCCAAATGGGACCCAAAGTGTCAATATTTTGTGTGGCCACCATTATTTTCCAGCACCACCTTAACCCTCTTGGGCATAGAGTTCACCAGAGATTCATAGGTTGCCACTGGAATCCTCTTCCACTCCTCCATGACAATGTCACAGAGCTGGTGGATTTTAGAGACCTTGCGCACCTCCACCTTCCATTTCAGGATGCCCCACAGATGCTCAATAGGGTTTAGGTCTGGAGATATGCTTGGCCAGTCCATCACCTTTACCCTCAGCTTCTTTAGCAAGGCAGTGGTCATTTTGGAGGTGTGTTTGGGGTCATTATCATGTTAGAATACTGCCACCCCAGTCTCCGAAGGGAGGGGATCATGCTCTGCTTCAGTGTGTCACAGTACATGTTGGCATTCATGGTTCCCTAAAATGTAGCTCCCCAGTACCGGCAGCATTCGTGCAGCCCCAGACCATGATATTCCCACCACCATGGTTGACTGTAGGCAAGACACACTTGTCTTTGTACTCCTCACCTGATTGCCGCCACACACGCTTGACACCATCTGAACCAAATAAGTTTATCTTGGTCTCATTGGACCACAGGACATGGTTCCAGGAATCCATGTCCTAAGTCTGCTTGTCTGCCGCAAACTGTTTGCGGGCTTTCTTGTGCATCATCTTTAGAAGAGGCTTCCTTCTGGGACAACAGCCCTGCAGACCAATTTGATGCGGCATGTGGCATATGGTCTGAGCACTGACAGGCTGACCCCCCCCCCCTTCAGCCTCTGCAACAATGTTGGCAGTACTCATATGTATATTTCCCAAAGCCAGCCTCTGGATATGACGCTGAGCGCCAGCATTCAACTTCTTTGGTCAACCATGACGAGGCCAGTTCTGAGTGGAACCTGTCCTATTAAACCACTGTATGGCCACTGTGCTGCAGCTCAGTTTCAGGGTCTTGGCAATCTTCTTATAGCCTAAGCCATCTTTATGTAGAGCAACAATTCGTTTTTTCAGATCGTCGGAGAGTTCATTGCCATGTTGAACTTCCAGTGACCAGTATGAGAGAGAGCGATAACACCAAATTTAACACCCCTGCTCCTCCTTCACACTTGAGATCTTGTAACACTAACGTGTCACATGACACCAGGGAGGGAAAACGGCTACTTGGACACCATTTGGACATTATCACTTAGGAGTGTACTCACTTTTGTTGCCAGCAGTTTAGAAATTAATGGCTGTGTGTTGCGTCATTTTGAGGGGACATCACATTTACACTGTTGTGCAAGCTGTATACTCACTACTTTACATTGTAGCCAAGTGTCATTTCTTCAGTGTTGACACATGAAAAGATATACTTCAATATTTACAAAATGTGAGGTGGTGTACTCACTTCTGTGACATACTGTAAATCAAGTTAGAAGTAAATGTCTTTAACTTAATTCCAGGAGAAGTAAATATAAGATTGCAGTTTAGATTTCATTGTGCTTCTAAATTTCTACTTACAAGGGACCATATTAGTTATTATATTACCTGATTTTGCCAACAAATAATTATATAAAATTATGTTATATTATTATTATTATTATTATTATTATTATTATTATTATTATTATTATT
>WNWU01014184.1:13274-39517 GCA_012654045.1 Ptyas mucosa | reverse complement strand
TAGAATAGAATAGAATAGAATAGAATAGAATAGAATAGAATAGAATAAACAGAGTTGGAAGGGACCTTGGAGGTCTTCTTGTCCAACCCCCTGCTTAGGCAGGAAACCCTACACCCGTGATGGCGAACCTATGGCACGGGTGCCACAGGCGGCACGCAGAACCATATCGGTGGGCACCCGAGCTCTGCTCCAGCACGCATGCTTGCGCCAGCCAGCTGATTTTCGGGCCTTCTGGGCCCACCAGAAGTCAGGAAACACACTGTTTCCGGCCTGCGGAGGGCCTCTGGGGGGATGGAGAAGGCAGTTTTTGCCCTCCCCAGGCTCCTAGAAAGGCTCTGGAGCCTGGGGAGAGCAAAAAACGGGCCTGCCGGGCCCATCGTACCATAATGTGCCAAAAGCGGGAGGAAACATAGGAGGGCATGGCGCATAGAATTATGGATGTGGGCATGCGTATGTGTGACCCCACCACGCTCCTCCCGCTTTTGGCACGTGATGGCAAAAAGGTTAGCCATCACTGCCCTACACCATTTCAGACAAATGGTTATCCAATCTCTTCTTAAAAACTTCCAGTGTTGGAGCATTCACAATCTCTGGAGGCAAGTTGTTCCACTGATTAATTGTTCTAACCGTCAGGAAATTTCTCCTTAGTTCTAAGTTGCTTCTTTCCTTAATTAGTTTCCATCCATTGCTTCTTGTTCTACCCTTTGGAGAATAGCTTGATTCCCTTTTCTTTGTGGCAGCCCCTAGAGATTGGAACACTGCTATCATATTTAGGATGCATAAAATTATCTAGTTGTGCATTGTTTCATTTTGCAAAATGTGTACCAATATGATAGTTGACTTTGAATTGTTCTAAAAAGAATTAAAACACTACTGTTATACTGACAAACATCTGCTGATCAATTTATCTTCTACAAATTTGCCTAGTAGAACAGTCAACATATATTTGGGCATCCCAAATTGGGATGAAATAAAACAAGCCTTTAAAATGACAAAATTGCTCTGTCATGCCACCAAGTATAGTGTGGTTTTCTATTTAAAATGTCTCAAAAGTTAACAAGCAATCAATTCATATGAAGTATACAGCCTATGTGTGAACTATTCTCAGAATATTCCAACAGAAAAAGCCAAAATACATTTCAGTGGCCAACTTTCCTCGCTGAGCTAGACTGCTTTAGTACAATAATAGTTTTTCTCCCTTCCCTTTCTCCCTTCCCAGTAAATTCAAACGTTTGCTAGAGAGAACAAAGAGTCCATTAACTATTAGCTGGAAAGAAACATGAGCAAATAAAAGATTAAATAAGAAACAGAAACATGCTTGAAGAGGAAATACAGAACTTCCTCTTCATCTGTTTAGTTTTCCTGTAGCATTCCATGCATTTTCCCTTAAACAATAGGAATCCCAATTGTAAACACACACCATCTCCTAGAATGGTTAGCCCCCAGTCTGACACATTCAGATACACTGCATTCCCATCACACCAGGGAATGGCAACTGGGCTGGTTAGAAATGACAGTCCATTCAACCTTTAAAGAACAACTTCCAAGAAAGTTGTTTTAGAATGAGAGCAATCTGAGTTTCTGAATAAGCTTGTACAATTTCTCAAATAGGCCTAAGACAATTCAGAAACTACTCTGCAATAAACTGAGTTTGTCCTTATATTGACCACAGCCAGCCTCTGATATAAATACTTGCCTGCTATACTTATATTTTTAGGCTATAATTTTGTTTCCAGCTCAAAGAACATTCAGTAATTTCAAAGCCTCCTATTCTATCCATTTTAGTGAGTACAATATTAAATTTGAATGAATGAAAGAGAAGCATATACAATTTAGCTATGAAGACATTCCTTTTCCTTGAAGACCTATCTATTTGTGATGGTTGAGTTTCATTCATTTTAGAATGAAATTAAGTGACAAACCCCCCCTCCCCAATTTTGGATCTATACCCTATGGCAGTGATGGCTAACCTTTTTGCCATCGCGTGCCAAAAGTGGGGGGAGCATGGTGGGGTCACACGCACGTGTGCCCACATCCATAATTCTACGTGCCCCGCCCCCCCCTGTGCTCCCCCCGCTTTTGGCACGTGATGGCACGGTGGGCCCGTTTTTTGCTTTCCCCAGGCTCCAGAGTCTTTCTAGGAGCCTGGGGAGAGCAAAAACGCCCCCCCAGAGCGCCTCCGGAGGCTGGAAACTGTGTGTTTCCTGACTTCTGGTGGGCTCAGAAGGCCTGAAAATCAGCTGGCTGGCACACGCATGCGTGCCGGAGCTGGGCTCGCGTGCCCACCGTTATGGCTCCGCATGCCACCTGTGGCACCCGTGCCATAGGTTCACCATCACGGCCCTATAGTCATCATCTAGATTCATATCTCAGGCTTCATCTTTTTTGGCCAAGTCAAATCTTTGCTTTCTGACACATTGCAAAAAAAAATATACTTTGGGGTAATTTCTGTCAAGTCTCTCAGAACTAGAAGCTTCACAGGCACCAATTCAAGGACATAATTTTTGAATAATTCATTTTATTTTCAGAACTAGAAAAGCCTAATCTGACAATTTAGAGAGCTGTTCATTTTTTGATTGAGATTAAAAGGAGGCAATAGAAGAAATGTTGTAGATTTATGATTCAGAAACTGCAGAACTGTGGAGAAGTTGACTTGATGTAAACAGGCTAGGTCTGAAAAAACAAAACAAAATCTCTTTGAAAAAAGATGCCTCACTTTGATTCTCATTGGTCTTTTGACAGCTGTGTGGAAAAGAATTTAATCGAATGCATAATTTAATGGGCCACATGCACTTGCATTCTGACAGCAAACCATTCAAATGCCTCTACTGTCCCAGCAAATTCACCTTGAAGGGGAACCTCACCAGACATAGGAAAGTCAAACATGGAGTCATGGAAAGAGGATTTCGTTCTCAAGGTAAAAACTGGTAACTTGGCTTATTTGCATTACATCTAATAATATAATGACATTATTTTGCATCTCGAAGTTGCTGAATTTCTTTTGTGTAGCACAATCAGAATCATGTCTTTAGTTGAATCAGATTTTGCCAAATAAGAAGAGGCTCTATGGTGGGTGTCAAACTCACGTTGTCACATTGTCGTCATGTGACGTATTGCGACTTTCCCCCCTTGGCTAAAACAGGAATGGGCATGGCCAGCACGTGATGCATCTGGCCTGGATGACATCCCTGCTCTATGGGGTAGCAAAGTCCAAAGTAGGAAGGTAAACCCTATTGACTGGGTAAGCTAACAAACCAGCCATTGTTAGCTTAACCACATTTGTTAAATCGACTGATTTCACATACTACACCAAGTCATAAACCATGGTTTACAAATTATAATGAAATGGCTTGATTTACACATTGTGCTAAAACAAAACCAACGAAATTCAGAAAGGCTTGGCGCAGTGGCTTGAATCCAGCAATTGTAACCTGTTAAACAGTTGAAAGATAATTATAATGTCTTGGCCTTTTGGCTAAGATCTAGTATAGTATTATATCTGAACTGAAAACAGTTAATGACCTAAACATGACTTGCTCTGAATTTTCAGATGCCCAGGTGATTTTTCAGCATTGTTGGAAATCAGTGCACACAACAAATGCCTCACATCCAGTGGTGGGATTCAGCCAGTTCGCACCACTTCGGAAGAACCGGTTGTTAACTTTTTGAGCAGTTTGGCAAACTGATTGTTGGAAGAAATCATTAAGGCAGAGAACCGGTTGTTAGATTACTTGAATCTCACCACTGCTCACATCCATGATTATTGGAGCTGCAAAGACATTAGTTCTAATGAGAAAAAATAATAATCCTGCTCCATTTAAAATGTTGAATCATCACTCCTGGCAGTCACAGTTAATATGTTTACTAGGTCTGTTATGGATAATGAATATTGGGAATTGGATGGGTAGTCCTGGACCAACTATCACAATTGAGCCCAAAATTTCTGGTGCTAAATGAGACAGTTAAGTGATTTTTATCTAATTTTATGAACTTTTTTGCCACAGTTGCCAAGTGAATCACTGCAGTTGATAAGTTAATAACCTGGTTGTAAAATAAGTCTGGCTTTCCCATTGACTTTGCTTGTCAGAAGGTCACAAAAGGTGAGCACAGGACACTGCAACTGTCATAAATATGACCCAATTGTCAAGTGTCCAAATTTTGATCATGTGGCCATCATGGGAATGTTGTGAAGGTGAAAAATGGTCATAAGTCACTTTTTCAGTGCCATTGTAACTTCGAACGATCACTAAACGAATGGTTGTAAATCAAAGACTACCTGTAATTCACTAACATTTGGCTCCAAATATTGGCTCCATGAATAATACAACAAAATCAAGTATCATTTAGAATTTCTACAATAGGCCAAACTAATCCAATATTTCTGCAATAAAAATGATTCAAAATTGCCAAGAATGCCAAGTGAAATTGCAAAGAACCCCCTTTTTATCTACCCCCTTAACCCCCTCCCATAAATTGCAAAATAATCATGAGACACCAGTTGAATTATTCTGCACAAAGCTGAAGATCAGAGTCACTGTAATTACAAAATTGACACGGAATGGTAAATGTATCCATTAATGCATTTGTCTTCTTCAAAAACAACCTAGGTTTTACAAGGGAACAACTGAGACTATCACAGACAGATGCCTCAAGAAGCCTAGAACAAGAAGAACCTTTTGACCTTTCCCAAAAGAACCACAGGCAAGGATTTTCTTTTCATTCTGACAGAGAGACTGCAAAAGAAAATTCAAGCCATGATGAAGAAGACAATTGCCACA
Organism: Ptyas mucosa; assembly: GCA_012654045.1. Classification (NCBI taxonomy): domain Eukaryota; kingdom Metazoa; phylum Chordata; class Lepidosauria; order Squamata; family Colubridae; genus Ptyas; species Ptyas mucosa. The sequence continues at coordinate 34,739 of WNWU01014184.1, read as the reverse complement.
GGGCAGAGCAGTATTCTCCTCGCATGCATGACAAGGGCAAGAACCCTAACAGACTGCAGGATCCTCCAAGCGAAACAGAAAATGAGGTTAAGGATTTCAGAGAGTCATACTGTGATGCAAAAGAGAAAAAGTTCAAAGACACCATTGAGGACAAACAAGAAAACAAAAGGGAGCGAAGCCGGGTAGAGAGAGACTTTGTGAATAACAATGAGGGATATCACTTCGAAAGTAATAGATTCACTCAGTCTCTATCTGACTATTTGTACTTTCAACATAGGAACAAAAGTTTGAAGGAGCTGCTGGAAAGTAAAATGGAGTCACAAGCTGCTTTTCTGGGGATCTAAATGGACATCACTGAACTTATCTTTGGGGAAATGAAGTGTTTTCAGAGTTTTGGGCTAACATGAACAATAAAATTGTAAATGACTGGTAAATGATAGCAAAAATTATAAACAAAAAAAAACCCTAGCAAAAGTAATTTAAGACAAATATTCGCTTGTTCTTTCAGGTTTTCTGTTTTTACACAGTAATATTTTAGAGATTAATTTAATATATCATTCTCTTCCCAATACCTTGTCCCAATATTTGGACTGGGTCTGCATGTTCAACAGAACAAAGTGGAAGAGTCCTGAGGTAGTAAGTATAATAGAGGGCATACAAGATAATCTTTTTTATGTTTCCTTATGTAATAAGTTTTTTCCCATCACAACTTTTTCCAGGCTACACAATCCTTGTTTTTGTTTGTATATTTATTTTGCTTGCAGGAAGTGAAGCACATGTGAAGCAGCCACCTGAAGTGTCTAGTCTCAAGATACCACCATTTGCTTCTGCCAGTTGTGTAGCTCAGTCCAGGCCTCGGTTCCAGGCTCTTAATATTCTGTCACACTGTGGCAAGGCCAAGAACCAATAGCTGAGTCTTCGGAGAGGGGCGGCATATAAATTGAATCAATTAAATTAAATTAAATTAAACTTGAGCAGTTCTGCCTGAGCAATAAGAAATGACAAAAAACCCCAGGTTCTTATTCCAGACACTGAAATAATAGGCTTAGTCTCTTTGTAGTGGTATCTGTTCTTGTTTCCTGTTTTTATACAGTAATATTATAGACGTTAATCGTTTCAAACTCTTTCACTATAACCTGTCTAGGTTAATAACCACATGCACTCTGCAGATAACCCTTAAAGGCCTACTTTTCATACAAAAGCTGTCAGTTATAAAATTGCTCTTTTACTAGATCAATATACTCTACCATGAGATAAAGAGAAGTTTATTTAAGTTTTGGACAGGGTTTTTTTAAATATATACATATATATTATACAGTTTTGTATTGTTTGCCTTTTGGTGGGGACATGGATGGGCCTTTCAGTCTGTGTTGAGTCCTGGCAACTGCCTGGACAAGTCCTTGAAGTTTTCTTGCAAGATTTTTGAAACTGGTTTGCCATTGCCACTGTCACCCATTTGGTTTCATGCCTGTGGGAATAAATTCAGTCTCTTGGTTTCTAGCTTGATGTCTGAACCAGTACCACAATATTATAGAATTCGCTGTATAGCTGCAATAAATACTTAAATGGATTAGGGTGCTATTCGATATCTTTACAATAGTCAAGTCCACTCAGTGACAGACATACCTAGAAAAGCAGCCAAGGAAGAATGCTGTATCCTTGCATTAACCAATTATTATATTGCAGTAAAGTTTGATTATTTTCTACATACTGAAAGATGCATCCCAAAAGATTTTCTTGACAGATTAACAAAAATAAGCATTTTTATGTAATCTTGTGATACAGAGGTGATCCTTATGTTTCCATAGATTCTTTTATGTGGAGATCACTACATTGTTCTTCATGTGGGGTAATATGAAGAAGTATCTAAAACATCTTCTAGGACAGTGATGACTAACCTTTTCTGGACCGAGTGCCCAAAGTGCCCGAACTCCCCAAATGCAATGCACACACGGCCCTCCCCCGCACCCCCCATGCGCATGAGCAGCAGAGACCCGAAGACCAGCTGGCTGGTGGGAGGCGCGTGTGTATGCGTGGTGGAGCTGAACTGGGGCAACGGCTCGCATGCCCACCAAGAGGGCGCCGCGTGCCAGTTCTGGCACGCGTGCCATAGGTTCGCCATCACGGTTCTAGGAGGTTGAATTTCCCTTTTAATGATTTCTATAGCTGTTTGCTTTACTTGTAGACTATGCTATATTTACACTGTAAGGTTATTAAGGACAATAAAATCTCAGCATGGGTTTGTTAACCTTAAGTGTCCCATGTCTAAACTACATCTGCTAAAGACTTTATTCCACTCTTCAAAAATATTATCAAGGCAACTATTGACTAGACCTGCCTTACAAAGTTTCAAATCACTGAATGTGCCATGACTTTATATGGACTTTATGCTGGACACTAGAGCTATGAGAAACGTACAAAACAGACCCTTTGCAGCATATGAATGTACAAGCGAAGCACCGCTATTCAAATAATTAAAGGAGATTTGTCCTCTAGAAAGTTTGCCACAGCTGTATTGAAGATTGTCCTTGATGGTTTGCGTTACCTGTGCAGACAACTTCTGTGGAACTGCCAGTGAAGGGAAGTGACAGAAAACTGGGACAGACTTGAAAGTAGCTGCATGGGCCTTCCAAAAGATGCAATTGCCATAACACTTTGAGGAGAGATGCATCATACATGCTAGCGTAATTTGCAGAGCACAGTTTCAAATACTTTGTACGGCTATACTGGGGAGAATAAATTAGTGAGTGAGATAACACAGAAACATACACAAAAGCATTGCCCCCATTAAAATAATTTAAAGGATCTCCGGACTGTAAAATTTACCATATCTCATGCATATTATAGGAAGGAAGGAAATGCTATACTTTTTTGGTGACTGATTATAGATATCAGACAAGGAGAAACTTGCACACAGATCTCTGTGGAAAGTAGAATTTTCACATTCTTTCAAATTGTGCAATACCGGTGTCCTTATAATCTCTGAAGTCTCATTTCTCTTCCTTAATAATAATTCAATCCTGCCAGAATATGATCTCCAAGTGGTGGAGATAATGAGGGAATTCAAGAATTTAACACTTTCTCTTCCCCTTTACAGTAATTGATTGAATTAGTCTGGAAATATTTTCAGCAACAGTAAAATCAGAAATATGGTTTAGGTTTTAGGTTTTATTGAACTTCCATACCGCCCTTCTCCCAAAGGACTCAAGGTGGTGTACAGCCATATTAAAACACATATAAAGTCACAAAATTTAAAAACAATTTAAAAACAAATATTTGGCCCACAAATTTAAAAACTAACATACACCCATTTTAAAATTCATATTAGGCCAGCCCGGCTTGTTGGAACAAAAGGGTCTTCAGGGCGCGGTGAAAGGTACGCAGGTCGGGGATCATACGAACCTCTAGGGGCAGCTCATTCCAGAGGGCAGGTACCCCCACAGAGAAGGCTCTCCCCCTGGGTGTCGCCAGTCGACATTGTTTGACCGATGGCACCCTCAGGACCCCCCTCTCTGTGGGAGTGTATTGGCCGGTGGGAGGCTATCGGTGGCAGAAGGCGGTCTCGTATATACCCCGGTCCTGTAAGTTTTTTTTTTTCCGAAAATGAAAATCTGGGCACAGCATTATTTGGAAGTATGCTCATGTGGCCCCTCTCCAAGATAATTTGGCATAATAAGGTGCAATTTACTGGATGGTATAGAAGGGATGATAGCTTCCCAGTACTTTGGTGTTTATAACTGCATATATTGCCCAAAGCAGCCATCTTAAGAAGTTCCTTTGAACAGTATTTTGCAAGACTTCCTGCAACATAATCATGAAAGGTTGGAGAGAGCTGTTGTAGTGATTGCAATGTACTCCACTCTAACGCTTCAGTTATTTAGCATTCTCAAGGCATTTGATTCATATACTGTTAGCGTAGGCATCTGGGTTGATAGATAAACCAGAAGAGGGCAAGGGGCAGAGTATTTAGTATGTCAGGGTATAAACTCTGCCCCTAGAATACTTATTACATATTACATCACAATGCAATTAGAAAAAATAGAACTTGCAACATGATATCACAGAACACATTTCATCACTCGGGTGTCACTATGTTTAGGATATTATAGGATTCTATGGCTATTAGGACTTGGGAAGTAAGTCATGCATAGTTCAGTCGACTTAGGGACAAACTAGAAATTATATGGTGCTAATACATTTTCTCCCCATTCAAATATCTTCAGAGAAAGGATTTCCCTGGTAATGGCAACAGGACAAGGAAAGATAAATTCCTCTTCTCTGTTTAATCTTATGAACCTAAAAATCATCAACTCATCCACCCAACTCTGTTTGCATTTTAAAAAATCTACATAGTATTTATATGTAATGCTACATTTAGCATCAGGGCTAATTTGGCATTTGCTTGAAAGCACAGAAATGAGAATAATGTTAGAATACAATTCTTAAATTGGTAACTTTGCTCCTTTGTTCAGTATGCCTTGCTGCCATTATGTGCATATGATTATGGTCTTAGTTTAGCTTATGGCAATAATATGATCTGTATCTTATTGGATCCTAGTACTTTGATATTAAAATGAGAACTTGTATGTGAAAAGGTCAACAATAAACAGTAGGCATGCTTCTTCTGTTTCATTGGATACAAGTTTGAAAACTTTATTGTATAGCTCTGTACTGGCTAAGAGGATGTTCAGATGTAGCTGTTCAATTAGGATTGTATGGCTTAGTGGAGATGGTATTTGACCTTTAGTCATTGTGCTTGGAGATGCTCTCTAATAACAAGCAGAAAACAAATAAAGGCCAAAATAAATTTGACATGGTGGTCTCTCACTATCTACATAAGATTTTTTCCATAAAGCATTACATTAACATTTCAATTTGGCTAATTTTCTTGTCATGTTCCTTTTGATCCTTGGTAATTGTAGTTTTCCATGCACTCTGTAACATGAGTAGATTCACAAAGCTATAGTTGCAGTATTCTTTATAGTAAATCTTAAAGGTATCCCTAGTTTATTTAAGAACAAGCAGTACCAGTAGTACCTGACAAATTGCTTAATGACCATTCAAAGTTACCATGGTCTCAGGAAAAATCATTTGTGATCCGTCCTTGACATTATGACTATGACATCACCCCTGCAGTCACATGATCATATTTCAGGCACTTGGCAACTGGCTTGCATTTAAAACTGGTTATAGCATCCCACAGTCACATTATCTCGTTTTGTGATTTTTTTTTGGCCATTTTCTAGCAAAAAAATGCCCATTGGATAAGCTGAATTTGGACTTATGACCACAGAATTCATTTAATGACTGCAGTGTCATAAACATGGTCGTAAATAAAGTCCTGTTACACGGTGGCTGAACTTACAACTGCAATGACTTACAATCAAAATTCTGGCTCAACTGTGATTCTAATTCAAGGATTACCTGTATTTGGTCCAGGGATTCTGGGGAGCTGCATAGAATTCTGCAAGATGCAGCAGTACAGAGCAGGCAAGTGAAAAATTGGAAAGAAATATTGATTGCCTCTCATTATAAGTGGATATAACTAAGACAAGAAACAGAATCAAACAGTATGATGATCAATTAACAAATGGTATTCGCCTGAATACGGCAGACCTAAGAGAGCTCAGTTATATTTGGAAAGTGGTAAAAAGAGAGTTCCCAGTTAATGCATAATATGAAAGATAGTTCCTATTTAGATATCTCAAATCGTTTTGGTTGCCTAGCGTAAGATTGCAATTTTACTTTCGCTATTAAGTATTATGGAGAATGGTACCGTAGTGAATTAAATAAGTTAATTAGATTTTGATAGTTATATATCTATATAAAATTTTTCTCAGCAATCAGGTGATTCCTATTTCTGCATCCCTTTATTCTGTTGAAATATTTGCCCAGGGATATCATCTCTGACGTCTTACTGCTTCATGGTGCTGTTCCATTTTGCAGCTGATGGTGCAAATCTTGAAAGTATAATTTAAAATATAATATTTATATTAGGCCCATGTTATGTTGAATAGAATTCTGCTATTTGTTCAGTCTTGTGTTTACTAAGCTGAATAAGGTGTATCATTAACAATTTATACTTTATCTTTGTAACAATTAATGTGAGCTTTATAAATAGAATTCAGCCAAAGTTACAATTTACTCTTGATATCTAATAATTCATTTTAGAGTTGCATGTAAAATATATTTTGTTAATTTAAATAAAATAAAAAATAGACATATCAATGTTCAACTGTAATTTCTGTCAAGTACATATAGAAATATCAGTGATATCTTCCAGATATAGCAACAGGCTCAGTTTTGATGTCCCATATTGCTTTCTTCAAGAAGTAAACAAATTCACAGACATCTTTTACTTGGCTTTATCTTCCATCAGTGACATCAGCATTGGAGATTTAGGAGATTATGACAATCTTTTGGTTCATTTACTGAAAGTAGGTGGAGATATGAAGCAATGCTTCTACAAGCAAGAATTATACTCTCCATCTAAGATCTATTCAGAGAAGTCTGCACCAAAGTTCTTTCTCAGCCTTTCTACAAAAGTTTCTTTTGTTTCTCAAAATGCTCCTATTGTTTTTTTTTCTGCACATAGACCCCAAATTCAGCCTTTGCTGTGGGGGTGGAAAAGCAAGAAGGAATGAGTCATCTTTCCCACTATAGCTCTTACATTCCAAGCATTAGAATGACTTAAGAAAATTGTTGAGCCACCTATGAATAGAACTGATCATTCTGTCTACATCATTAGTTTGTGCAGACGCCAGTATTCTTCTGGGGAGTTAATCAGTCTCTCTGTGTGTATACAGACACATATACATGAATATTTTTGATGGCATCACTGTAAAGATACATAGATCTGATTCATTTACCACACTAAGACATTTGTCTAACCATTGTTTGTTAAATATTAACAGAGGACTGAGGAAATATTGAGGGAGCTCCAGTAAAATAAACATGTGCTATAAAATTATAAAAGGCACAAGACTAAAACACACACACACATTTTTACCCTGGTTCCCCTAAAATAAGACATCCCCTAATAATAAGCCCAATCAGGCTTTTGTGTGCATGGCAATAAGGCCAAGTGCTTATTTCAGGGTTCAAAAAAATATAAGACAGGGTCTTATTTTCGGGGAAACACAGTAATAATATTAATACTTGTTTGTGTGTGTGTGTGTGTGTGTGTGTGTGTGTGTATTATTTTAATTCTCTTTTCTTAGGTCTTTTGTGTATTTTTGTTTCATCCAGGTTTTTCCTACGTAAATCAAGATCTTTATACAGCCATGGTTCATTGAAATCTCATTCATTAGAATTTTTTTGGCTTTATCAGACATCAGAGCAGCATTTTGTTGTCTGTTTTAAGATTTAGGGGAGACTAAGATAGCTATTTCTGGCTTGTTTGCCTTCTTCGGTTAGCCACACCCCCAAGTGTGTATATCCCAAGATTTTTATGCAGCCCTAGTTCAGTGAACTCACAATCCACTAGTTTCTAGGCTTTTTTTTCCTGGTAGCCAGCAAACACTCTGCTGTAAAGGTACAGTATTTGTTTTCTGTGGATTGTGGATTATGGATTTGTGGATTGTGATTTCACTGAACTAGGACTAGATAAAAATCTTGGTTTACGTAGGAAGAACCTGGCTAAAGAGAAATACACATAAAGCCTATGAAAAGGAAAGAAAACAAATACTGTACCTTTTCAAGGAGATACATGGGATGAGGGTGTGGCTAACTGATGAGGAGTTATAAGTCCGAAATAGATCTATCTGAGTCTCCTTAGTCTCCCAATGGGCAGCAGAGTGTTTGCTGGCTACCAGGGAAAAAAACCCCCAGAAACTAGTGGATTGTGAGTTCATTGAACTAGGGCTGCATAAAAATCTTGGTTTACGTAGGAAGAAACTGGCTAAAGAGAAATATATATATATATATAGTTTTGCTTTGCTTGTATGCCATCCAGAAACACTTGTTTGTGAAATGTGCAATCATATAAATATGATGAAATAAATAAACAAACAAACTAATAGTCAAATTTCAGTAGAATTATAATTTGCAAACTAGAAATGCTTGGTGTAGACTAATCTTTGATAAAGGTATACATTAAATCTGGAGAAAGGGAAAGCTGTCAGAAAATTTTTGAAAATAATCTTGCCTTGATTGTGTTTGGCATAAAAGAAGGTGGAGGAAACTCACAGTTTTCAAGATTCTGTTGTAATCCTCTATACTATAACAATAAAGCAGCAATTTTGTAATCTCAGCTAAATATTGGCACATGCCAGTACTTTATTGATCTGGTTTTCCTAAAAGCAACAAAGATTGAGCTCCTTAAAAAGCAGTGAAAATAAAATGATACTAATATAAATAATGACTGGAACACATAATGAAAACAATTTACAACAATAGGACAATTTGAAAGGCAAAGGTTAGTAATTGTAGTTTTGTGAAGTATTCATTTCAGGGAACAACGTGAATGGAGAAAGGTTTTGCTTGTGTACTTTGGAAACACTGTAAACTCGTTCAGCATGTGGAGGAAATTCTGTGCCTTTGATAGCTGGGAGGGACCACGATACTCTCATGTGGCTCTTAGCGTTTCCGCTTTGCTAGATACAACAACAAATTTTAAAGGGGTACAAAAGGCTTGACCTTTTTATAATATATTTGTTTCAGCATCTTTGTTGGCAGTTGAACTGAGTTCCTTTTGCATAACAGAGCATCTCTGAAATTCCCGATAGTCTAATCATTCGGTGAAGAAGCAGACATATACACAGAATTTGTTCAAATAATACACTGTTATAATTTACTTCTCCATGATGTATTGTACAAATTAAGGTTTACACAACATACTAGGATATAACTACACACATTGTGTTTCTCACTATATATGAATCCCATTCATAGTCATAGGACAATCCTCCAGATTGGTACCACCACTGGAGTTTTAGTCAGAAAGTTTATTACCTACCTTTCAACTGAAAGATTCTCAAATACCCAATTTTTCATAAGGGGAAGTGGCTCTATACCACCACCACCAGTAAAACCTTTGAATGTATCCATAATGAAAGTGCTGCGAGAAGAAATTATCTGACAACAATCAGTGATCTTAAACAACATTGGAGCTTCATGAGAGAAAAGTGACTTTCACTAGACTAATGTCCTCCAAGCAGAAATCACCTTTGTTTGAGTTTGTACATTGTTCTAAATCATAATGTAAGCTATTTTGATTTTGGCTTAATATGTTCTGTGACTTTAACCATTGTGATTTTTAAATAGGATCATATTGCTCAATATGGTGTGAAAATAACTCATCATATTTCATCTCAAAAATGATGGCTTGGTAACACAATATATCACAATTTAGCATAGTATGTGAAACCTGATGTTAAAACTCTACTGAGGCATAGGCCAATATCTGAATGGCTGTACATAGTGGCACTTGAACTGGGTTAGAGCAAATATAGATAACGGCTCTTGTTTATTTTCAGCACACTGAATACCTGCACTTTGGATCTGTGGGCGTATATGTGAACATGATTCATGCTAGATACATCTAAGCAACAGAAGAAAAAGTTTAGCTGGAAGAAAACAATGGTGATTCAATCAAGCCAACAAGTGGCAAACAGTTCCAAAGATATTTGAATCTCCCAAACAAAAGTTAAATGGCTTAGATTATAGTGGTCAATTTTGCATTTTTGTTTTCAATGAGACATTTGAGTGTTGTTGCTTTTCACTGGTAGTGATGGAATCATTATTACCAGACACGAGTTATAGCATTTTAATGTCAGAAAAGAAGAAACTACTGTATATATTTAATATGTTTTTCATTTAATCCATTGAAAACTGTATTGCTTATATTTACTATAAATATAAATACTATGAATATTGTGATAAACAAAGATGGTTACAAGAGAGTAAAAAACATCAACATGGCAGTTGCAACCTTATGATCAATCCTGATTGCAGCCACCAACTTGACTTTTGTTTTAAGTTCTCCTGAAGATGCTTTGCCCTTAATTTTTTTTTTATTGGAAAGCACTGAGCTACAGACACTTACAGCAGATTGGACAGCCACAAGTGGTCCAAACTTTAAAGGGATCAAGAAAGAGACAAGTCATTATGAGCTTGTAACTTCTGGATATGGATGGATGGATACAACAATAATAACCAGAAAAGTCATAGCCAATGGATAGGGAAGATATATGCCCCCCCCCCCAAGTTTACCATCCTTGAACTGGATCTGACTCAGCTCTAATAATCTTTTAACACACATATTTGTCCCCATTAACTTGCTTTATTTTATTTAGTAGCAAAATATAAGTATAGGAAGCTGAATTAACGACAGATGGTGCTGTTTTGTAGAACGGAGTCTATGACGTATGAGAAGCCTGTACTTAATAATTGGCATCTCTATACTTGTATCCTGGAGCACACAGTTGGAGATCTTTGCTGGATCATTTCCAACACTGTGAAGATGTTTGATCTTAACGCAATAATAATCATCCAAATACATTTTAAGCTGAAAAAGAAAAATCTTTTTCTATAAAAAGGCATACTTATTTTGCTATTGTCAGGCATCTATGGTATTGGTTTTGCTCTAGTGGTTAAGGCCCGAAGCTAGAACGCAGGAGACCATGAGTTCAAATCCCATTTTAGCCATGAAAGCAGCTTTTTTTTAAAAAAAAATTGATTTATATGCTCTCCAGAGACTCAGGGTGGCTTACAAGGCATTAAGCAATAGCCTTCATACTTTTGTATATTTATACAAAGTCAGCTTATTGCCCCCACAATCTGGGTTCTCATTTTACCTACCTTAGAAAGGATGGAAGGCTGAGTCAACCTCGAGCCTGGTGAGATTTGAACTTGCAGTAATTGCAAGCAGCTGAATGTTAATTACAGTGCTTTAGTCTGCCACGCCACCAGGCTCCTTGGTGACCTTGGACCAGTCATCTTTCTCAGTCCAACCCATAGTACAGCATTTTTGCTGTGGGAAAAATAGGCAATTGGGCCAAAGCAATGTCAAAACCTTACCATCTAATAAAATGATTACAAAAAGAATGAAATCATCCTGTATCATGGTCACTACCATTCATTTTTTTTCTAACTCTGCATGGGGAGAATATTAGTTATAGCAGGGGTCTCCAACCCCTGGTCTGTTTACCAGGTCACAGCGTGCCAGCAATTGAGTCACGCAAACAAGCTCCAAATGCAGGATGCAGACAGCGCATGAAATCAACCTCCTTTGGTCTGTGGAAAAACCTCTCTTCATGGAATTGATCCCTGGTGCTCAAAAGGTTAGGGGGGGCATTGAGTTAAAGTATATGATGTGCACAGAGTTCAGATGCATTTCTTGGTATCTTCATCTAATCCACAAGCATATTGAAAGATGATGTCAGAAACGCAGTCTGTTCTAATGTCTGGATTACTTCCAATTAGAATACATACAACCCCATTGGGCCTCAATATTTATTATACTGGATAGAGCTAATGGAACTGGAATCTAACAGCTGAAGGGCTTTAGGGTGCTCACCTCTGGGATGGACAAAACTGGACAAGACAGAGAAATATCCTGAGCGACAGAAAGCGGCTTCCTTTGTTTCTCTTATCTACACCCTGACTGCTTCCTTGTGTAACTTCCCCTCACAGTAATATCTAGCTTTGTGCCCTGAAATTTTATAAGAAAGTTTTAACATCCTTCAGTTTAAGGGCAGAGGAGTAACTAAATTCCAGCACACAATTGTCTTATTAGTTATGGAACGGGATGCACCTAAAAAAGGTGTTTTGAGACCCTTGAACCTGGAATGATTTATCAATTGTCAGATAATAAAAGACAATCAAATGTGTTGGGTGACATATTTCCGTCAGGTCTGTTCTTCTCATCCCACAGTTGGGCAGGTGATAACCAAACCACAGTTGTAGAGTTCTAGTTATAGACACATTTCAATACTTAAATGTTGAGTGGCAAACAGCCAATTTGCTACCAGTTGAGTTATTCACGCTGCAATAGGAAGCAATTTTTATGATGTACAAATTTCCTTCTGTTTTTTTGAAGCCAGGCAACAATCAGAGATATCTATGAATATTATATAGTAAAAGAAACTCCACTTTAGAAATAGAAAATGTCCATTTTAGGAAGCTCATGTGGGTTCTAATATTTTATCACATCACTCTGACATGTTAGGACAGGAAGTTCTAGACAACATTTATGATCTTCCGAACTCATTAATATTAGGGTTCTTAAAGCTAAAGGAAAGTCAGGAAGATGAAACTGCTTATTTCCCTCAACTGAATATTTAAAAACTACTGTTTTCAGTTGTGCTTTTGCTGGTGGTTTTAGCAAGAATTACCTGCTAAAATCTGAAACAGATTTTCCTAAACTGGGATATTTAGTTAAGACTGTTACTGGCATTTTTTTGAATAATTTCTGGTACTTCATTGTTAAAAATGCTTCTTTTTCACACGATAAAAAAATGAGCACTTACTTGGCTGCCCCATGTATCTCTTTCAACTCTCCCCCTTTCTTTTCCTTTCTCTGCAATGTCTGTGGCTATAGATATGAAACAATGCCTTGATCCTTCAATAAACAAAAGTAGAATTTCAGAAAACTGGCCTAAAGAGATTATCTATCTAGACTAGCATTGTCTTGTACTTGATTGTTCCTCCAAGATATAGATTGTACAAGTGTTAGAAATTCTGTTTATATAGCCCTACAGAACAAACAAAGTGCACAGTCACCATGTGCTTTTCTGCTTAACTGTAGGGCTATATAAACAGAATTTCTAACAAGTTATGGGCCCAGTCATTGCTGGATACAGCAAATAAGTGCAAGATACAGCAGAAGAAAGCCCCCCCCCACATACATACACATGTATATATATACACGGATATATATACACACATATGCAGAGGTGGGTTTCAGCAGATTCTGACCAGTTCTGGAAAATCGGTAGCGGAAATTTTGAGTAGTTCGGAGAACCGGTAGTAAAAATTCTGACTGGCCCCGCCCCATCTATTCTTCGCCTTCCAATTCCCAGCTGATCGGGAGGAAATGGGGATTTTGCAGTAACCTTCCCCTAGAGTGGGTTGGGAATGGAGATTTTACAGTATCCTTCCCCTGCCACGCCCACCAAGCCATGCCCACCAAGCCATGCCACACCCACCAAGCCACACCCACAGAACCGGTAGTAAAAATTTTTGAAACCCACTACTGCACATATGCATATGCTGTATACAGAATTTCTAACAACAAGGTATTGCAATTGCATTGCATGACATTGTTAATGACCCCTACAGACCCAACAAATATCATGATATGGTTTCCATGAATCATTCAGAGGAATGCTTCAGTTCTTGGTTCCTAAAAACTTGGTAAACTTAGTTATTGAAAACAGAACACAGATGCAGTTTTAAAACAGATGCAAAAATATAATATAAATTCTCAAATAAGCGTATTATAATTTACAAAGGTGTTCTCAAAAATTCAGCTCCATCCACCAAAGGTTTGTCTACGTCTGCTACTGTTAAGATGCAGTTGCCAGATTGTGATATTCGTATGTATTATACACCTTGGTTACTAAATTGTGAAGTTTGCTGGTTGTAAGTCAGTTTTTCATGGTATTGTAATTTTGAATGATTGCTAAATAAAGTTGAGCACTACCTGTAAATATCTTAAATCATATTTCAGCCAATGCAAATCAAACACAGTTGGTTATCTCAGTTGGAATAATTTCAGAGACATCATCACCCTTTACAAGTTTCCTGAATGTGTATGTGGAACAAGTGCAGTGAAAGGGTAAACCTTGTCTACAATTTCTGTATTTTACTAAAAAAGATTATACTAAAGCTTTGCTAGATCAGAGCCTTGATGGTTGGAGAATGCCAGTACCTATGGGCCCATCTAGGATGATTGTGGCATATGGAAGGTTGAGATCATTACAAACAGCACCAGAACAAAGTAAAACAAAAAAGATATTGATCGTTTTTTTCAGAGACAGATCAGCAAATGTGAGGTTAGTTTGAGCTATCATTTAAATACAATTGTCAGCCTTTTTGATTAAAAAAAAAGTTAAGAAAAGTTAGAAAATAATGTAATTGAAAACTTTGAGTGTTCATGCCAGAAACCATACTTGCATGATAAATCTGTCATTAATTTTGAAAATCAGAATTAATTTTCCAAAAATCTAATGTATTCATTTGCAGGATTTAACTACGTTCTTAAAATTGCAAAGGATATTTATACTATTGGAGAATTGAAGTTCAAAAAGGCCTCTGAAGGGGATCAGACAGGATTCCCACTGAGAGGTATAGAAACTATAAGGGAATCTGGCTGCTCCCTTGTAGTAGCATATAAGAGGTCTTTTGAAAAAGGGATTATCCATATCATATTATGAGGTTGGTACAGTTGTGTGAGCTATTATACAAATTGCCCTTATTAAATGTAGATATTAAGATATGACAGCCACTTTGACTACTAAAAGCATTACTTTCAACAATTAATCTTGCGCAATTTTGATCTATAAAAGCACAACAAATCTCCAACAATATTAAATCATTTAGCATTGTATTACAATAATGAAATAGAAGCATTGGCTTCTTTGGATATAGAAAAAGTATTTGGCATACCACAACATAGGCTATAAGCAAACTGGATTTCCATCACATTTCATTTTTTGAATGAAAAGGGAATATTTCTTATATTAAAACTTGGCAAGGATGCTCCTTATCTCCTTTAATATTTAGTATGGTGCTGGAAACATTGGTATATTTAAGAAGACACCCTGGATATTTGGGCCTCAGCAACTGAATGTAAGGTCTTGCTATCAGTAATGTATTAGAATGAAAATATTGAAAACATACTATTATAAGCCCAGGGAGTTATTATTTGGCATCATTGAAATCGTGGCAAATACTTTAACATTATACAAAAGTGCAGTTATATTTGTTGCACTTAAGAGAGTTATACATGTGTGTTCACGCCCCCCTGATAGACTCAATTTGTAGAAAGGGTTGCTGTTATTAGAAAAGGGGAGATGTTATGGGGTTGTGTTTGCTTTTAATCTTTATTTCTATTTGCCTCTACGAGGTGTTTCCGGTTCCTGGGTGTTCCCTTGGAAGACGCTTTATAAGCGTCGTTAGTTACTTTTACATTGTTAATAAAAGCTTATCCGAAACAATGTGCTAAGAAATTAAAATTTGTCTATAGTTTTCATGAGAAATTGATGCTTTAGAAAAGCTCTTATTTAAAATTGGATATGAGAGGGGGTGTGAGTGGTCAGCGAAATGGGTAAAATATTGGATAACTACTGTTAATCAGTTAGTTATAAATACCATCTTTACAATTTCTGAAAGAGTACAAGTAAAATATAAACAAATTAATGGTTTTATGTAGATAGTCAAAATATATTACTATATTCCTTGTTTGGATCAGATGTTTTGAAAGTACTGAAAAGAGCATTTATAAGCCCAAACCAACAATCACACATAATTGACAATTAGAACACTTTACAGAGATAAATTTAAATAACATGCAAGTTATTTGGAAAATTGAAGTAACCTATATTATAAAACATATGTCTCACTGTAAATGAATAATGTTGGTGTTAAGTTGGTGTGAGCTATATTTTCTCAAACCTTTTATTGGCTTCCCATTTCTTACTTTTTCCTACGGTTTGCATAACACTGCTCACTCTGAGAGGGACTAGCAAATAGACATGTATGTATATAGTTATGTATATATATATATATGAACAACCTATAAATCTTGATAAATGAATGAAATAAGCTTTCCATGCTTACCCCGATAATATTCAATTACAGTAGTTGTTCCTCAAGAAGAATCTTATTAAAGTAAACTTCCGAAAAAAGCAGATGGCAATATTAAGCTTAAGAGTAGGCTTTTAGTACATCCCATGTAGCCAAATAAATTTACATTTGAAATTATTAAAGTATTTAAATTTAAGTTATGTTGCATGTCTACACCCCAGAAACTCATTGTTTCAGAATTTCTCTTGCTTGTTAATCTTTGCACTAATAAGACTGCGTTGGTGTTGCTTTGGGGAGCCTCAGCAGCAGGAATGAAAACTGGAATGACTGCAGAGATAAAGATTACACAGTCTTTGCCTCTATTATACAGTAGATGGTGTGTGGGAGGTATCAGCCTGAGGTCAGGCGTTCAAATAACACTGAGAGTTAGTTCAGTGGGTGAAGTTAGCTTAACTCCAAACAATGCGGGGTCTGTTTTTAATCAAATCTAGCCTTGGCAGATTTTGTGGACACCGTCACTTAGCTCCATTTTGGAGTTCAAATGACACATTTGTCTCACATCCAAAACCCAACTAAGTTGTATGAATGGTCCCTATATTAGTAAGTCTTTTATCAGTTGAACTAGGTTGCCAAACTCTGGTTATTGCCAGTTACACAGGCACTTTTCAGCTCTCTCTCTCTCTCTTTTTTTACTCCGAAGGCTGTTGAGCTGTTTCTCTAAAAGCTGAAAGAAAGGGGAAACATCTGATTATGATGTCAAAATAAGACAACATTTTTCAGAACTTTCATGTTGTTGGCTTCCCTGAAAGACACTCAAAATGAATAGGAAAGAATTTCCTGGGGAAAACGCTGGAATGCTTAGATAAAAAAGAGGAAATGACTGAAACAAATCGTGGCCTCTCCAGTAATGGTGAGCCTGTGATTATTGTCTCTTGGTACAAAGTTCCAAAATGGTTACAAATAAAGGTATTCAGTGTGACCTGTGTGCATAGGTCAATATATGCATAACTATACTATTGAAATAATTTTGATTTATGATATTACACTATTAATCTCAATGGCACACTGACACGCAGGCCCACAATTTAAACTGCAGGCCAAACTGTAATCCTGATATTCGCAGGTCTCCTGAAATTTCACAAATGAACTTTTGCTGGCCTAAAAAACGGTACAGTGCACCCAGGGAAAAAGTGACAGAAACATCTCCTGATAAATATAACAAAGGAGACCTGTTCTTCCTCCGTGTACAAAGTACACTGAGCATGCCCACAACAGCCTCATTTCTGCAACATGCACAAGCCGGCCAGCCACCAAACTCCCATAACATAGATTCACGATATCTGAGTCAAAAGTCATTGGTTTGGGACCTACTGAAATCTCATCTACTTTTTCAGGGACTGACTTTTTTATCCCTTGCATTAAATATTATGGTCAGGATAACATTGGTCACTTCCCAGCATCCAGACAGGCAGGAGGAGGAGGAGCTTGGCTACTGCAGATAATACCTTTGAGTTGGGAAGTCCTGCCTAATTTTGGCAGCAGAATTTTTTGTTTTACAGATTTTTTGTTTGTATGTTTGCTTGTTTGCTTTAGTGGCAAGGCATGCTCTGTGACAGAGCAATGCTCTTTCTCTCTCTTTTTAAAAATGTTGGTAGAAAAATTGGGTTGATTCACAGGGTTCAAACATTCTCATAAATAATTAACTGAACAGGGTTAATTTACTTTGTGCATTGAGAGTATTTGGGGCTAATTCGGGAATCTCACATTCAAAATTATTATGACCGCTACTTGGGGATCTAGTTCAATAGCTACACAGAAGCATACTCTACTTTCCTTGGATCTCTTCTTAGATGCTTCCCCTTCTTCTTCTTCTTCTTCTTCTTCTTCTTCTTCTTCTTCTTCTTCTTCTTCTTCTTCTTCTTCTTCTTCCTCTTCTTCTTCTTCTTCCCATGCCATACTTGCTTGCCATCTTCCTCACTTGTCACCCAGGTGCTAATGATGGGATGCCTCTTCCTTCTCCTCTTTCTGGGACAGTTCCACCCTTGTAGTCTATTCTCCCTTTCCAGGCGTGCTCCTGATCCTGCTCAGTATGCTTGTCACTGCCTTGAAACTGGATCTGCCATGAAGCATGATAATGAATTGGCCTTTCTACAGAGCAGGACTAATTGGCACTACTGCCCAGTTCAGCCAACCAGGAGTAATAACTGCCAGGAGACACATTAGGTTGGATTCTTATTGTGGCCCAGTCTGTGCATCTATGTTACAGTGAAAATCCTAACATTAGTAGGCAGTGTCCTACAGTCCAGAAAGTTATTTTAAGGCCACAATAAATGTCTTGAAGAGTGTCCATGGGCTGGTTTTTTGGGGGTCCCAGACTAAATGTGGTAAGATGCTTGACTGGTTTAACTTATTTCTTTTTGGTGTTTCTACAACCATTGTCTCTTCCTCTCTTCCAAATGACCAAGCTGAACGTATTAGGAAAATAAGGCCAATGCAAAATAATTTTAAAAGTGTAGAGAATCAATAACGGTGTTCTTTTAATCTCTACACAGTCGGGGAAGTCTGCTCATACTTATTAAGCAGGTCACACATCTGTAAACAAACCAGATTAATATTTCAACATTTGTTCAGTTCAAAATCTACACCTTCATCTTACATTTATAACTTTCCTTTCCTCATTTATTTCTACTCTACACATATAATTCTTAATACACTTCTCTAAAATACCCCAACATTTCCTCACTTCAGTTTCATCCTCAATCATTTTACCAGTTTTATTTTTAAACCTAATACTCTCCTGGAGGCCTTGTTTAATTTTCTTTGCTCACTTCTAAAACAATTTCTCTTTCTATCAAAACTGTTCTGCATATTTTCCCCCCATTTTAATTTTCATTGTTCCTTATCCTCTTTGACTATATTACTTGAAAATGTCTTTTTCTCATGGCTGAAAACCACTTATGGACTTTTTGTCTAAAAGAGAAAAATAACTTACGATATATGGTTTTGATGATTAAATAAGATAGATTGTATAATGTCATGATGTAACCTTAGAGAAAGAGATAAATTTATAATAGTTCTTATAGCTATTGTAAAGATGAGAAGCCACCTCTTTCTATCTTCCTTTATTTTTTCATTTTCTATTATTATTTTTTGCACTTTTAGTTCCCTAGTTTTTTTATCCTGTTAATTTGTATTAATTTTTACCTTTGATTTTAAAACTTTTAATAAAATTATACATAAGAAAATGTAATTTTCTCTCTACAAATGTTATATACCATCATTTTTCATTCCCATTCTTGCAGCATTTTCTTAAATGCATGTTCTTTTATTCACAATCTCTTTCACTTCAACATTTTACCAAACATCGTTTTTCATACTTCCCATTGGCACAACACAAATTTTTTTCCAATAGGTTTTAGGCAGCTTTCGCATCCTTTTTTTTAATTACATCCACTTTCTGTTCATTCTCTTGGGAAATCAATCTACCTAACACTTTTTCAGACAGGACTCACATTTTCTGTTCCTGAAGTCAAAACATTTCACTCCTGTTGGTTTCACTTTTTAAGTTTTCTTCCATGTCCATTTCCCTTCAAGATCCTTTCTTGGTACTATTCCAAAATCAGAACTTCCAATTTCCCCCATATCCTTTACTAAGGAATTAAAGCAGGGGTGAAATCCAGCAGGTTCTGATAGGTTCTGGAGAACCGGTAGCGGAAATTTTGAGTAGTTCAGAGAACCAGCAAATATGACCTCTGGCTAGTCCCAAAGTGGGGAGGAAATGGGGATTTTGCAGTATCCTTCCCCTGCCACGCCCACCAAGCCACGCCCACCAAGCCACACCATGCCCACCAAGCCACGCCCATAGAACCAGTAGTAAAAAAAATTGGATTTCACCACTGAATTAAAGCAATTGTGTTTTCAGATGTAGTACAACCATTTCTTTGTTGTGTTTACATATGTATAGATATAGTCTTAAATTATATACTTAAAACAAATGTAACTGTTTCTCAGCAAATACCATTCATCACTGTCATTATCCTTAGATTCCAATTGCCCGATCACTTTTTCTGTAATTTTTTCATCTCATTCCAACCCATCCATTGAAGTCACAGCAGAAAAACTTGACTATTCATTCAAAATGATCCACAATTATCCATCAAATTCACATTTGGTTCTTTCATTATAATCATTCAATGACAACTAAAAAGCTTTTACATATAATATTTGAATTATTGTTGTTGTTAGTTGCAAAGTCATGTCCGACCCATCACGCCCCCATGGACAATGTTCCTCCAGGCCTTCTCTACCACCCTCTGGAGTCCATTTAAACTCACACCTACTGCTTCAGTGACTCCATCCAGCCACCTCATTCTCTGTCATCCCCTTCTTTTGCCCTCAATCGTTCCCAGCATTAGGCTCTTTTCCAGTGAGTCCATCCTTCTCATTTAGGTGGCCAAAATATTTGAGTTTTATCTTCGGGATCTGGCCTTCTAAAGAGCAATCAGGGTTGATCTCCTCTAGGACTGACTGATTTGATCACCAAGGGACTTCAAGGGACTCCCAGGAGTCTTCTACAGCACCATAGTTCAAAGTCCTCAATTTTTTTGGTGCTCAGCTTTTTAATTTGAATTATCTATTGTATCTATTTAATATATTATAATGCCACAAAGTCATGATGCATAATAGATAGGAAACAGTGACAATCAATAACTATATGGAGAATGTTGGTGTTATAAAAACAACCAAAATTATGGATCAGAGAATTGTGTTCTTAGAGTCTGAATTTTCTTAAATCTCCATCTTGCAAAATCCGAAAGTATTTACATTCTAATTAAATTGAAGCTAAAACTTTTCTTTTTAGAACTAATGGATAAATACTAGTTAGAAATGAGGCATGGAAATTATTTATATACAATTAATTCAACAAGATTAGTATATGCCCTTTTACTGGGAAACAAAATTAGTTATTTCCTAATTAAAGAATGGCACTCAATTAGCCATATACTGAAACAGAAAGAAGAGGTTGGTGTTAGCTACATACATTTGTACCACAATTTATTTTAAGTATCAATATGCTGGTCTTGGTAAACATGATTAACCTTCAATTTAAATGTCCAGATAGGCCAGTTTAGCTATAATTATTTCTGCCTACTGCTTTGCTGTCTAGATAAATTTCATGCAGTGTTTTTCCCCCCAAAATATACTACTAGTTTCACCTATTTCATTGAATGAAGTTCCTGAAAATGTGCCAGCTAAATGTCATGTCACTCACTGTATCTTATTAAAAGATCTGACCTTTATGGTATAAAATATAGAACTATATAATAGAATAAGTAGTCCCTGTTTGATTCAGATTTCATTACTGATTGTGTGTTCGTGAAAGTCTTTCTGGTCTGCTTCATTCATATTCAAAGAGCTTGTTCATTTTTGCTTAGTAGTAGTATATGATAATTTTGGCAACAAACAGTTTTAAAACCCTGGTTTTTCATGCTGTGTAAATCCAACAACTCTGTTCAGTGATCTTACCATATAAAAGGAAATGATCACCATATTTCAATGTTTCTATGATAGGGCAAGAGAAGATGGCTCTCTAAATTAAGTCATGGTTTTCTCGCTATGAGGTATTGAATAAGGCATACTGTAATTACCTAGGCCAGAGGTCTTCAAACTTGGCAGCTTTAAGACTTGTGGACTTCAACTCCCAGAATTCTCCAG
>WNWU01014184.1:0-12874 GCA_012654045.1 Ptyas mucosa | reverse complement strand
ATGGATTTTTCTTATCTCAGGGGGAAGCTGATTCCAGAGGGTAGGAGTATAAATTTGTATATATTTGTATAAAGCAAATTTCCTTCATCATTTTGAATAAGCAGTTAGTTTTACTTTGACTCAAGACCTATTTAATCTTAGCTCTTAAATCCTAGTACTTAAAGTTCCACTTTCATTTGGAGATGTTTGAAATACACAGAATATTGGAGCTGAGTGCATTTGCTGTCATTGTTAAATCTAAATATGACTGCAATGGCTTACTATGAATTATCTGAATCAGTGGGCCCAGGGACATTTCTGGCCAGGCTGGTCTACATCTTATAAATTGATTTCAGAAGCATTTAAGGCATTTTTTCGTACAAGTCATGAATTAACATTTACAAATACTCCGTTTAATAAAACATTAACGATGGTAAAAGCATTAGTAAGTTAGGACTAATCTAACAGGACTTAAATCTAGGTATTGATGTATCTGTTCATTTGAGGTTGACCCACCTTTAAAAAAAGGTTTCTAAATTGAAAAAGTAACACATTTGTCATGAACATGTCAACTGCCAATTCCTTATTGGTCAGATATAAATGCTAAAAGTGAGCCAGTTCTTGGAAGTAAAATTGGGACACTCTCAGTTTATGAGAATCATTAAGTTTATCTTGGTTGAACTCTTTTGAGAAAAGGTGATGATCTGTTTCTAGAAGGATATTTATGTACTATAAGCGATTTTAAAAATTGGCTTAATGAAAATTGTCACTTCTTAGCCCCTCTTTTGAAGGAGAGAAAATTGAATAGTGTGACTCGATATGATTCAAATATGTAATGATTTGAATTTAATAGTATCAAATTGCAGAACAGTAATATAATAGTAATATAATTTGTATATTAGAATAATTTGGTATTTTAATTAATAGGACTTTAAATGTTATTTTCCTTTTTATCTTTTTATTTCATTTGGGGTTTTTTTGTTTTGTTTAGAATAATAATTTGTTTGTTTGCTTTAGGTTTTTACATTTTTTAAAGTTACTTTACATTTTGTTTTTAAACATAATCTGTTATCTAATTATGAGAGACAGTGTGGTATAACAGTTAAGGTGCTGCACTAGGATTTTAAATTTTAAATTTTATGGGGATGGGTATTTTTAATCTGAGCCGAAATTTATTATTCTATTTTTAATTGTTCTTATTGTTTATATTATGTGTTTTTTAATTCCGGCTGTACACCGCCCTGAGTCCTCAGGGAGAAGGGCGGTCTATAAATTTAATATAAATAAATAAATAAAAGGAATGGGAAGGACTTAGGTTCTAGTTCTTCCTTAGGCATGGAAGCTGGTTGGATGACTTAGGACCAGTCTTTCTCTCATAACCCTACATTGGGAAGTCAAAAAAACATCTGTCTCCCAACCTATATTGAACCAGTGTGGTAGATTGTGACCTCATAATTTTCAGTGAAGAAGCCTTCCTCTCACAGCGTATTCAGATTGATTATAATATGAATGTGTGAATGTGCACACACATTCATCATACATTACTATTAATATGTAGCACATTTTAAGAAAAATTAATTGTAATTTTTAAAAATTAAATTAAAACAAAAATACCAAAAGCCTACCTAAGTTAGGCTTAGATTTTTATGTTTAAGCTTGTCCCTATCTGTCTAAGCAATAACAGCACCAAACCAATCTTGGATGATCTGCAGGTAACAGCTGGTTAATATTTGGATGGGAACCCATCCAAGGTTATAAACTAGAGTAAGAAATCAACTCTTCCTTCTCCCAATTTTGGAAGAATATTAAACTACATCTGTATTGTTGTCAAGGAATAGGGTTACAGAATATTTTTCTGCCCTTTTTTAACATTAAAAGAATAAATCTTATTTCAATCTTCAGAAAAACCCATGAGACTTCAAAGCCACAATCTATGTTCATTGCTAATCCAGGTCCCTTTCAAAAAGGTAGTAAAAGTACAACAAAACAGATTCTGTGGTCTAAATTTCCCCTGAAACTGCTTAACCGCAGAGAGGATTTTATACAGGCATCTTTTCTATTCTAGTTCTCTCTTTTTTTGGACATTCTGAAATGGGAACTATCTTAAATTTGACGCATAAATGCATTCTTCCCAAAGAATGGGCTGCTTTATTTCTCTTCCTCCCCTTAATGCAATTATTTTTAGAACTGCAAAACAAAGTTTCTATTAAAAGTTATATATTTATGCTGTACTCCATTAATCAATCATTTCCAACTGTCCAAATACGTTGGATGACAGTTCTTAGAATTCCAAATACAGATAGTCCTTGACCTATGACCACAATTGAGCCCAAAATTTCTGTTGCCGAGACAATTTTTAGTGAGTTTTTGCTCCATTTTACGACCTTTCTTGCCACAATTAAGTGAATCACTGCAGTTGTTAAGTTAGTAACACAGTTGTTAAGTGAATCTGGCTTCCCCATTGACTTTGCTTGGCAGAAGTTTGCAAAAGGTGATCACATGACCCTTGGACACCGCAACCGTTGCCAAGCTTCTGAATTTTGATCATGTGACCATGAGGATGATGCAAAGGTCATAAGTATAAAAAAACAGTGATAAATCGCTTTTTTCAGTACCGTAGTAACTTTGAACGGTCACTAAACTGTTGTAAGTCGAGGACTACCTGCATTTGATCCATTATCTCTTGCAGTTTGGGGAAGACTGATATGCAATGGTAGAATAATCTAGAGATAGCCCTTTTATTAGACTCAATGGAGCTACATTGCTTTTCACCAGGTCTATCTACTAGGGCTGTATATAAAATGTGTCTTAATGGACGAAAGAAAACACAACAATGGGAACCTCTGTGCATTCAAGCCTGCACATCCAGGACAGATACTTCATTTAATTTAGATAAAAATAGAAGAAGAACGGAAAACCCTTTTTGTTCTTGATGTTACTCAATTGTTAGGAATTGGGGAATCTTTGCTGAGCATGTTCCAATACTTCTTATCATATTGCAAGGTAGTTCAAGACAGTTATACAGCTGATTCAAGTCCCAAGAAACAATAGGCATGCTCTTTTGGAGGCAATTACTGCCAAAGCAGACCTCTTTCTGTTATTACTTTTTAAATAAGACTATTGACAATATTAAGCGGCAAGAGGAAAACTAGTTATTTAACAGCCATGCATGTTGTTTCTCAACATTCAGTTATTTAGGATGACTTTAAAGCTCTATAGTATGTTTTGTAAACTATTGAGATCGGTATTTCAAGATTATGGAAACAGATTGAAAATGCAGTGGGATCATGCAACACACTAAACAACAGCTTGCTTAATCATGGTTTACAGTATACATTACACTTATCTTGCTTTGCACAATATGTTAAGCTATACCTAGGGCCTGAAGCAACCCAATTTGCATCCTCAAGGTCCCTGCAGACCTTGGGCCTGCTTTCCCATCCCTCTGGGTCCCATATTCTCTCCTACTCATCACCAATCAGCTCATATTGGGGAACAACAGGCCATTCTGTCCCTTAGTATCCCTGCAGGTCACGTGACATGGTCCTGGGACGAGGTGCCATTTTTGGAGAAGCCACATTGCAGAACCTTGCCTTATAGCCTGTAGGGATGCTGAGGGGTGCAGCAGCTTAGCGTTCTTCCACAACGTGGTCTCCAGAGCTCTACAAAAGATAAGTGGCAACCCATATCCTCTTACCCACACCCCTCGATCTCTCACTTAACTTCTGTAGATCTTCAGAGCTCGTATTAGAGGAGAGCAGGCTGCTTCACCTATGTGAATCTGCTCCAAAAATGGGACCCACTACCTGGATGGATCCATGCAGCCTAAGGAAGCCGAGAAGTGGAGTGGCCTGCTCTCAGTGTTAACTCTGGAGCTTTACAGTACAGATGGCAAATGAATGATCATGATGGAGGGTGGAGAGGAAGATATGCAACTTTGTGGGTTGTGAAGCCGGCCCAAAGGCTGCAGAGAGCTGGTGGGGTGGGAAAGCAGGCCTAAGGCATGTAGGGACCCAGCAATATGGGATGGGGGAGATAGGCGAGGGAGACACTGCTGTAGCTTCTCTGCGGTCGGTCAAAAGGGTGAACCCACCCATATTTTGTGCAGGTGACAATTGTACATAATTTCAAAACTGGGTTGTAAATAGCTTTTGGGGAAACAGGTAAAACTGAAGTTAAAATAAACTAAGCCTGGGTGATAAGGAACATCTTCATTCTCTTATAAGCGCGAAATTGGGACTAAATCTAGTTCTTGAGGGAATGCACTATTCCTCAGTTTGCAGGTAATGTGGCAAATCCAAATGACCTATCAGATAGCACACCAAAGTTATTGTTTGCCTGAAAATGTGGTCTCACACGTGAAATTCAGAATCATTCCACACCTAGAAATACACTCAGTGTATTTCTAATTTTATATTTAACTAATTTTGTAACACAAAAGGTAATACATTTTTTAAATTGCCTCCAATATAATTTGCATTTATCATTCAAATCAGATGGATTGTTTTACAAAGAATGAATACTGCACCCTCTACTGTCTGTTTCTGTATTTTGACAAGACATTGAAAAATCAAAAATTCAGTTCCTACATTATCTCTTTTTCTAAAGGCAGTTTTAAAATATTATTTGAAGATAGGAGTACATAGAAATATGTATTGTTGCTATATATGAATCTATCTAAAGGAAATTCATAAAATCTTGTTGATTTGTGTCTGATACAGACATCACATATAGTTCAGACTGACCCCAACTACTCTTCGTTCAACAGTATTTATTTCCAAGCACTGGGAGTGCTTAGGATTTCAGCTTCCTGGATATTTCCATGTTTGGTATTATATTTATATCTACCACTCTGTCAGTATAGTTTCTGCAGCTCTTGCTCCATTAAGTGTTAAGGATCCCTTTTCCTAGAAAATGGCTCCTTACTAAGATATTATGAAATATGTTTCCTAAGTAGTACTGAGGCAATTCTGAATTTTGGTAAACACACTCAGATGAAAGTATACGTGCTAAAAAAAATAAAGAACTCTCAATCCAAGTTAGCAAGACAAATTGAAATCAGGTAGGACTATGGAAGAATTTGTTATAAATTGATAGGCTCAGGGAACAGGTGGAGGGAGGGAAGAACAGAGAGGACAGGCATTTTGTAAGGGCTTCCCAAATCTTTTACAGATCTTTGGATCAGAAGTTTCCAAAAGGTTTGCTTGAAAGCATACGAAGCCCATACCAAAATAACTAACTATGGCTATCTGAATGAGTCCAATGGTCTGTGTTTCCACTACACAATGAACCATACATTAACAATATTTACAGCATAATGCCATATCATGAGCCAGTTTACTATACAGGTAGTACTTGACTTGTAACTGTTTATTTAATGATACTTTGAAGCTGTGACAGCCTTGCTAAAAGTGACCTAAGACCCACCCTCCAAGTTGTGAATGCTACACCACTCCGTGGTTACGTAATTACAATTTGAGAACTTAGCAACCAGCTTTCATTTACAATGGTTGCAGCATCTTGTGTGCATGTGATCATGATTTTTGACCTTCCCAGCTGGTTTCTTACAAACAAAGTTAATTGGTGAAACCAGATTGGCTTAATGCCCACATTTTTCATTTAACAACAATCACTGGGGTAAAATGATTTTAAAATTGGATTCAGTGATACAATGACTTGCTTTACAACTATATCACTTTATGATAAATTCTGGTCCCAGTTGTGATTGTAAGTTGAGGACTACCCGTAGCGGTAAAAGTGCTGCTCTAGAAACCAGTATATTGAATTGTAGGCCTCTCTTAGCTGGATGACTGTGGGCCAGTCACTCTCTCTCAGTCCTATCCACCTCACAAGATGGCTATTGAGGGGAAAATTACAGATAGGGGTATTAGATATGTTCACTACTGAGACAGACAGATAAATGTAGGATAAAAACATAGTAATAATTCACAAACTAATTATATTTTAGCAGACCACTTTTGGTGAACTCAATCGAAATGTTCCTTATTTGACTTTGACTTAATAGTTGTGCAAATCCAGCCCATGTGGTTATAGTTTGGCATATTGAATAAATCTAGTCAATTTGGTTACTAACAAAATCAGGCTTAAGTGACCATGGATGAATGTGATATGTTAATAGCCCAAAAAAGCCTAGTGAACTTTGAGGCTAAGTGCGGACCTGAAACTGTGTCTTCCTAGCTCAACATTATTTAACACTATTTAACAGAGGTTCTCCCCTTTAGTGAATTGCTCAAAAGAACGGAACAAGGGAAAGTCCTTTCTGTCTTCTCCATATCACTTTCTCTCCAATAAAAACCAATGAACATGGTAATATGGAATCAAGAAAAGCCTTGATGAGTTTGGCAAACTCTTAATTTTCTCTGCAGATTGTTTTAACTGTTTCTGCAGAATGCCTACTATGAAGTTATGTTAGGCTTTTACATTATTTACTTGGCAATGTACCAGCAAAACCATTCATATAATTTATGACTATCAGCATTCCTTCAAAAAACCCCACACTAAATGAAAATCTTGTAAAAGAGGCAGGTGTATTCTAGGACAGAATTCCTGATGGAGAAAGTGTGTTCAATCAGTTAGCAGAAACGACTGAAGAGGCTGTAAAGTTCGTTGACTCCGTTTTGTTTCTTTCAGCAGCTGCATTTTGTACCCTTTGGGATGTGGGACCTCACACAGCAGGTCATCCAGAGTCAGTTCATTTATCTGTCCTGAGACTTTTAACTTGGTGACAGTTTCTTCAAACTGAATAATGAAGTCTGGATCAAGTTCTAGTTTTTCCCTGGCAGCCATTATCTGTAAGATTACAACAAACAAACCGTGATCAATATAGAACTGTCCTTTTCTATGCCAAATCATGATAAACTTTGACCAAATGTACAGAAATAAGACCCTAATCCAATTCCTCTTGCCAATTTGTCATGAAGGTGCACCACACCTGTTAAACTCTATGCATCAATGCTTATCTTGTGCAGTTGAAAGCCACAAGCTGGAGAAGTTTTAAACTTGTGGATTGTTAGACATATCCCAAAACATTTGTTAATAGGGACTAATTATGAGAGATGAGAAAAATATTCCTAAGGGTAACCAAATTCAGCAAGCTCTATCACTACATTAAGACACTGTTCAAATAAATGGTTATTTCAAGATAATTATTGGCAAAAAAAATTCAGACTGATTTATTTATAAATAACAGTGATCAATGATTCTCATTATTTACAGTATAATTTACTTTGGACTGAAAAATTAGGGAATAGGGGCGTGTTCTATTGAACGAGTAATACTTGTAGCTGATGTAAAGCATATAAAGTATACAGTAGTACAAATAATCTAGCAAATTTCAGGGAGATGTGGAAGAAACAACTAAGATATCTGCAACAGCATGGGTACATTTATTCCTGGTATAAAATGCTTTTCAATTTATTCCTTTGAGTGGCATTTGGGGTGACATTTCAGCTGCTACAGAAACAGCTCAAGAGGGAAATTAGTAATAGAGTTCATAGTATGCAGCCAAAAAGGCTACAAAAGTGTTGGGTGTGCATATATACGCAAGAGAATGAGGTCGCTGGATGGAGTCACGGAAGCAATAGGCACGAGTTTAAATGGACTCGAGAGGATGGTGGAGGACAGGAAGGCCTGGAGGAATGTTGTCCATGGGGTCATGATGGGTCGGACACGACTTTGCAACTAACAGCAACAACAAATATATGCATCAAGATAGCCCCTCCTGCCTGAAAGGAAAAAAATGAGCTATACTTCTAGCTATGAAAAAAGCCTGCTTCTATCAAATAATTTTCACTTACCACATCCTTACAGAAGTTAGGTTTTCTCACATAACATGTATCGATTTTTGAAGCTTTTTCCAGTGTTTGCACAAGATTCTTTAGATTTCCAAAGGCAGCTAAAAGAAGGATCTTCAATACAAACACAACAAAAGAATAATGCTTAATGGATTCTGGATTGTGTCAGAAGAAAAACCTTCCAAACAGGCAGGTCCAAAGTCTTTGTACCAGTAGCCCGGATGATCATCAACCCAATACACTGTTAATAAAAGATGGAGAATGTGGTACCCTTATGGATTCTACAGCTATTGCTGATCATTGATTGTGGCAAATTCCAGGGATACATTTTTCAATATAAAACTCGCATTATAAAAGTTACAATAAAAGTTGTGCTACAGAACCTTTCTGTTTCGTTAATTATTCTATTCACAATAATAGACAGAACTAAGGGAAAGAACATGCTGCGATTGAAGCTTCAGAGCAACCTTCTTCACATTGACAATCTCCTCCCCAGGAGATTCAGCCCAAAATAGTGGTGAATGTTATGCTAAAAAGGGCTGCTTAGGAACATGCTTGCTATTACTATGGAAATCATCATTGCCCTTCAAGTCCAAGACATTACAACAAACCAATAAAATTGGTATGAATAGGAGGGACGAATGGGGAAGAATATCTGAAGAAGAAATTGTTTTGTTCCTAAATAAGCATTAGATTTCTGATTGTCCTGTATCTGCTGTCCCTGCCTCCATCTGCCCCGCTTCCTACCACTCCCATATAGATTTTTGTATCTTCAATTTTAAACAAAGATATTTTGACACAGTGGTTATGGCATCGAAAGCACTAGAAACCGGGAGATTGAGTTCTAGCCTCACCTTGGGCCAGTCACTTTCTCTCAGCCCTACGAAGGAGGCAATGGCAAACTACTTCTGAGTAACCTTGCCAAGAAAACAGCACAGATTTGTCCACCAGGCTGATATCAAGAATCAGACATGATTAAATAGATAAAAATGGAATACTAATTGCTCCTGTTTTCAACGGCATATTCTCTCTGAGATTATCTCTGCTTGACCATTTTCTTTCAACATCTTGTGTGTTATTTATTCTTACATTTGTTGCCATGGAATTTTTTATTAACAAAAGAATTTAAGAAGATTCCTTAGAACCATATCACTGACGTGACACATAGAAATGTCAGTGCATTTGAATAATTTAACCATTGATTATTTAAATATAGAGTTGATGAACAGTAAATGAATAACTGCTTATGTTTTTCCAGCATTGCCATCAAGCAAATCGAAACGCTTGAAAAATTAAAGACATAAAGAAAACAGTATAAGGCAAAGGTATTTTAATTAGCGTTGGAATCGAGCAGGCTAAATTGCCATATGTTGTTTAAGACAAGGGATATTCCCTCTCTTAAAAAATACCATCAGAACTTAGAACACGCAAATTAATTGTATTTACCTTTAGATTATCATATACTATACTTTCAGTGGGCTGCAACTGTGAAAAATAGTACTGGGCCTTCAAAAAGTCATTCTGTAGAAGGAAGCAAAAATAATAATTAGTAATGCTTTAAAAATATTGTCTAACGTTTTATTTAAATCCTAACAATCGGCTCTTACAATCTCTCAATAATAAATAGACCTATCATGTACACATTGTTCTAAATCAGAAGTAGTAATATTTATTTATTCAGTCAATGACCAGCAAATTTAAAAGAATAACAAAATTAATACAAATTAATACAGCATATAAAACAAATCACATGATATAACGTTCACACTATTACTGTATTACTGTATTGTAATACCGTAATACTGTACTGTATTACTGTATTGTAATACCGTAATACTGTACTGTATTACTGTATTAACTGCCCAAGTAATGATAAATTTAAAAATGCAATATAAATATCCCAAAGCAACTCATTAAAAATAATGACCTAAAAGTAGTATTAGGGATAAATGTGAAAACTTCTTAAACCAATTATTCCTTTAATTGCTGTCTTATTTTCATTGCAGCATCATAAAATGTCACCACTGGAAATAGTGGGTTTCAAATCCTGGAGAACATAATTCCAATGAAATTTGTATACTCTAGCTAGGAATATTTCTATTGGGGGTGAGGTAAAGGTAAAGGTTCCCCTCGCACATATGTGTTAATCGTTCCCGACTCTAGGGGGCAGTGCTCATGTCCGTTTCAAAGCTGAAGAGCCAGCACTGTCTGAAGACGTCTCTGTGGTCATGTGGCCGGCATGACTAAATGCCAAAGGCGCACGGAACGCTGTTACTTTCCCACCAAAGGGGAGGTCCCTATTTTTCTACTTGCATTTTTTATGTGCTTTTGAACTGCTAGGTTGGCAGAAGCTCCCATAATGCGGCACTAGGAATTCGAACCGCTGAACTGACCTTTTGATCAACAAGCTCAGGATTTTAGCCACTGAGCCACAGCATCCCTTATGTCCCTATAAAATTTACAATATAATAATACATGTAAGATGGTTTCAACTTCTTTATCACCATGGACAAATGTGCTCCAGGTATGGGTGTTTTATTTTATCTGTCTTGGAATAGTGTTGATAGAAGAATGTTAACTTTAAAAAATAATAATCTCAATTTAGAGAAAATGAGGTTTTGTAGGTCACAGGCTGACTGCCATGCATCCTTATATTTATCCATATTCTTATCATGTTGGGACAACCTGTTGACTTCCAACCAAGACTGATGAGCATTCAAAATGCCTTTCAAATGGAAACCCCCTCCCCCCTGAAATTTAAATGTATTAACCTGCTCTATGCCCTTCTACTCTCCAGCCAGTGAGCAATATGTTGAATCTCCCAATGGTGAACTCCCATCTTCTGTCACAGTTAGCCATAT
This sequence comes from Ptyas mucosa, assembly GCA_012654045.1. Lineage (NCBI taxonomy): Eukaryota > Metazoa > Chordata > Lepidosauria > Squamata > Colubridae > Ptyas > Ptyas mucosa. The sequence goes on along the minus strand of WNWU01014184.1, from coordinate 2,220 downwards.
TGACTAAAACTGCTGGGAATTGGAACTCAACAATGTCCAGGGGTTGATTTTCACATTCATCACTGTTATATGCTGTTCAACTCACTCTGAGCCCACCTCAAAACTGGCAATATTTGGGCTCTCTGGCTTTTGGGGATTTTTCATCTTTATTCTGGGATGGGGAAGCATTTCCCCATTTAAGATTGGCATACAATCTGAGGGTTGTCTTAAACTTAAAGACTAGAGGGAGGCTGTGGGCCAGTAGGGCCTTTCAACAGAAACATTTGGTGCCACCAGTTCCTGGATTAGGACACTGAGGCAATCACTGATGTCTTAATCACCTCACAACTGCAGTACACTCTACAAAGGTTTGCCCTTGAAGTCCATGAGGAAGCTACAGCTGGTTCAGAATGGGCATGCTACAATATGTCCATGTAACTCCAAAACTCCACAAACTATACTAGTCACTAGTTGGCTTCTGAATGCAATTCAAGGTGCTGGGTTACTGTCTAAAAAGCCTTTCATGGCATAAAGGCCTAGTTAAAGGAACAACCTATCTCAAATTATTTCAATGCATCTGGTGAGAATGAGAAGAGTAGGTGCGCTTTGAGTCCCTTCAATAAAACTATGTCATCTACTGGGACCTAGGAAATGTAACTTCTAGTGAGCGCCTGTCGGAGGCAGCATCCCTGTTGTAGCCCATATGCCTTCCACCCTGTGATATTCAGAAGGTTGTTGAAAACCCGTCTGACCTCCAGGCCTGGGAGGTAGGATAAGCTCCTATTGGATGTTTTATTTGTTACAAAGAGTTTGCCCGCTGGATTCTTACAATTTGTTTCCTTAAGTTTTTTTTAACTGTTATCCCTTTTTAAGCATAAGCCACAGCACTGAAATTACTGTACAAACACACATCCAAGGATACAGAACATCAAACTGCACTGATAGTAGAAATAAATAATCCTGTACCTGTTTCAGACCAAGTGCTACTATAAAATATTGTGTTCTTCTTGAAAGCTCATGTCCATGGAGATGCTTATCTTCAAGTAATGTATTAACAAATCTCCACGATTCTGGGCTGTTCTGCAGGGTGCAAGATTTTTAATATATGTATAATTACAATGCAGAGATGTCAGGTTCTTACTGAATTTTAAACGCTTGGGCTGTGAAAATTGCTCAAAATTCTTTTAAAATTTTGTGCAAAAAAACCCCATTCATTGATTATAAAAGCAAAACAAAACTGAAAACAGGCCATTTATAAACTCCCGTGGAAAGTGAGCTCAATGGATACCCCAGTCTGTTTAATTAATTTGTGAACACATCAGGTAAGCTAATATTTAGTACCTCTGTAATGGAAGACCATTTATTTCTAGAAATCAATAGGTAGCAAACTTCAGCAAGCCTCTGTGTCAGATACAAATAAAGGAAGAAGCATATCTCCTCCCCACATAGACATATTATTTCCAAGCTATCAAACTGTCTATTGTTTCTTGAAGGAGGAAGAGATCTGGATGGGGAAAGATGAATACTGATGTACTTTTCCTCATAAAAAGCAAGCTTAATTTATTAATAAGATACTATGGACAGCTTTTTTATATTGGTCAAACACAAACACCTACCAAATGACTGTGATTCATACCTGTTTTGGTATATCCTTTACAAAGACTACTGTAGTATTTTGTATTACTGAAAAGATCTGCTTTTATGTATCATAGTTTTATGTAACTATTGATGGCTGTGATGTTCTTTACAAAATGTGTAGCTGTATTCACAGCTCATGTGGCAATTTAAATGCGGACTAAAGACAAAATGGAAGAAAGATCATGCTGTCAACAGCTACTTATCTTGATGGTTGTGCATTACCTCTCGAATTCCAGGTAGCTATTATAGAACCACCGTAGATCATAAATATTATTCTCCTTGAGACATCTTTGAGTAAATCTCACTGGCTATATGTGATATTAAACACTGGTTTGCTAAGTCGTAACCTTAGGCAACAAGGCTATTATGATCTTATGTCAAAATAGCAAATGCGATAACAATATTAAACACATTTACTTTTAAGTTTTAATTTTTAAAAATCATATTTATTTTTATTTATTTGTCAAATGTAGATATTATATATTCTTGATTCATCTAGGACAGGGGTGTCAAACTCAATTTCATTGAGGGTTGCATCAGGGTTGTGTTTGACCTTGGGGGGGCCAGAGTGGACATGGCCAGGGTGGGCATTGCCAGCTTGAT
>WNWU01014183.1:13274-39391 GCA_012654045.1 Ptyas mucosa | reverse complement strand
TAGAATAGAATAGAATAGAATAGAATAGAATAGAATAGAATAGAATAAACAGAGTTGGAAGGGACCTTGGAGGTCTTCTTGTCCAACCCCCTGCTTAGGCAGGAAACCCTACACCCGTGATGGCGAACCTATGGCACGGGTGCCACAGGCGGCACGCAGAACCATATCGGTGGGCACCCGAGCTCTGCTCCAGCACGCATGCTTGCGCCAGCCAGCTGATTTTCGGGCCTTCTGGGCCCACCAGAAGTCAGGAAACACACTGTTTCCGGCCTGCGGAGGGCCTCTGGGGGGATGGAGAAGGCAGTTTTTGCCCTCCCCAGGCTCCTAGAAAGGCTCTGGAGCCTGGGGAGAGCAAAAAACGGGCCTGCCGGGCCCATCGTACCATAATGTGCCAAAAGCGGGAGGAAACATAGGAGGGCATGGCGCATAGAATTATGGATGTGGGCATGCGTATGTGTGACCCCACCACGCTCCTCCCGCTTTTGGCACGTGATGGCAAAAAGGTTAGCCATCACTGCCCTACACCATTTCAGACAAATGGTTATCCAATCTCTTCTTAAAAACTTCCAGTGTTGGAGCATTCACAATCTCTGGAGGCAAGTTGTTCCACTGATTAATTGTTCTAACCGTCAGGAAATTTCTCCTTAGTTCTAAGTTGCTTCTTTCCTTAATTAGTTTCCATCCATTGCTTCTTGTTCTACCCTTTGGAGAATAGCTTGATTCCCTTTTCTTTGTGGCAGCCCCTAGAGATTGGAACACTGCTATCATATTTAGGATGCATAAAATTATCTAGTTGTGCATTGTTTCATTTTGCAAAATGTGTACCAATATGATAGTTGACTTTGAATTGTTCTAAAAAGAATTAAAACACTACTGTTATACTGACAAACATCTGCTGATCAATTTATCTTCTACAAATTTGCCTAGTAGAACAGTCAACATATATTTGGGCATCCCAAATTGGGATGAAATAAAACAAGCCTTTAAAATGACAAAATTGCTCTGTCATGCCACCAAGTATAGTGTGGTTTTCTATTTAAAATGTCTCAAAAGTTAACAAGCAATCAATTCATATGAAGTATACAGCCTATGTGTGAACTATTCTCAGAATATTCCAACAGAAAAAGCCAAAATACATTTCAGTGGCCAACTTTCCTCGCTGAGCTAGACTGCTTTAGTACAATAATAGTTTTTCTCCCTTCCCTTTCTCCCTTCCCAGTAAATTCAAACGTTTGCTAGAGAGAACAAAGAGTCCATTAACTATTAGCTGGAAAGAAACATGAGCAAATAAAAGATTAAATAAGAAACAGAAACATGCTTGAAGAGGAAATACAGAACTTCCTCTTCATCTGTTTAGTTTTCCTGTAGCATTCCATGCATTTTCCCTTAAACAATAGGAATCCCAATTGTAAACACACACCATCTCCTAGAATGGTTAGCCCCCAGTCTGACACATTCAGATACACTGCATTCCCATCACACCAGGGAATGGCAACTGGGCTGGTTAGAAATGACAGTCCATTCAACCTTTAAAGAACAACTTCCAAGAAAGTTGTTTTAGAATGAGAGCAATCTGAGTTTCTGAATAAGCTTGTACAATTTCTCAAATAGGCCTAAGACAATTCAGAAACTACTCTGCAATAAACTGAGTTTGTCCTTATATTGACCACAGCCAGCCTCTGATATAAATACTTGCCTGCTATACTTATATTTTTAGGCTATAATTTTGTTTCCAGCTCAAAGAACATTCAGTAATTTCAAAGCCTCCTATTCTATCCATTTTAGTGAGTACAATATTAAATTTGAATGAATGAAAGAGAAGCATATACAATTTAGCTATGAAGACATTCCTTTTCCTTGAAGACCTATCTATTTGTGATGGTTGAGTTTCATTCATTTTAGAATGAAATTAAGTGACAAACCCCCCCTCCCCAATTTTGGATCTATACCCTATGGCAGTGATGGCACGGTGGGCCCGTTTTTTGCTTTCCCCAGGCTCCAGAGTCTTTCTAGGAGCCTGGGGAGAGCAAAAACGCCCCCCCAGAGCGCCTCCGGAGGCTGGAAACTGTGTGTTTCCTGACTTCTGGTGGGCTCAGAAGGCCTGAAAATCAGCTGGCTGGCACACGCATGCGTGCCGGAGCTGGGCTCGCGTGCCCACCGTTATGGCTCCGCATGCCACCTGTGGCACCCGTGCCATAGGTTCACCATCACGGCCCTATAGTCATCATCTAGATTCATATCTCAGGCTTCATCTTTTTTGGCCAAGTCAAATCTTTGCTTTCTGACACATTGCAAAAAAAAATATACTTTGGGGTAATTTCTGTCAAGTCTCTCAGAACTAGAAGCTTCACAGGCACCAATTCAAGGACATAATTTTTGAATAATTCATTTTATTTTCAGAACTAGAAAAGCCTAATCTGACAATTTAGAGAGCTGTTCATTTTTTGATTGAGATTAAAAGGAGGCAATAGAAGAAATGTTGTAGATTTATGATTCAGAAACTGCAGAACTGTGGAGAAGTTGACTTGATGTAAACAGGCTAGGTCTGAAAAAACAAAACAAAATCTCTTTGAAAAAAGATGCCTCACTTTGATTCTCATTGGTCTTTTGACAGCTGTGTGGAAAAGAATTTAATCGAATGCATAATTTAATGGGCCACATGCACTTGCATTCTGACAGCAAACCATTCAAATGCCTCTACTGTCCCAGCAAATTCACCTTGAAGGGGAACCTCACCAGACATATGAAAGTCAAACATGGAGTCATGGAAAGAGGATTTCGTTCTCAAGGTAAAAACTGGTAACTTGGCTTATTTGCATTACATCTAATAATATAATGACATTATTTTGCATCTCGAAGTTGCTGAATTTCTTTTGTGTAGCACAATCAGAATCATGTCTTTAGTTGAATCAGATTTTGCCAAATAAGAAGAGGCTCTATGGTGGGTGTCAAACTCACGTTGTCACATTGTCGTCATGTGACGTATTGCGACTTCCCCCCTTGGCTAAAACAGGAATGGGCATGGCCAGCACGTGATGCATCTGGCCTGGATGACATCCCTGCTCTATGGGGTAGCAAAGTCCAAAGTAGGAAGGTAAACCCTATTGACTGGGTAAGCTAACAAACCAGCCATTGTTAGCTTAACCACATTTGTTAAATCGACTGATTTCACATACTACACCAAGTCATAAACCATGGTTTACAAATTATAATGAAATGGCTTGATTTACACATTGTGCTAAAACAAAACCAACGAAATTCAGAAAGGCTTGGCGCAGTGGCTTGAATCCAGCAATTGTAACCTGTTAAACAGTTGAAAGATAATTATAATGTCTTGGCCTTTTGGCTAAGATCTAGTATAGTATTATATCTGAACTGAAAACAGTTAATGACCTAAACATGACTTGCTCTGAATTTTCAGATGCCCAGGTGATTTTTCAGCATTGTTGGAAATCAGTGCACACAACAAATGCCTCACATCCAGTGGTGGGATTCAGCCAGTTCGCACCACTTCGGAAGAACCGGTTGTTAACTTTTTGAGCAGTTTGGCAAACTGATTGTTGGAAGAAATCATTAAGGCAGAGAACCGGTTGTTAGATTACTTGAATCTCACCACTGCTCACATCCATGATTATTGGAGCTGCAAAGACATTAGTTCTAATGAGAAAAAATAATAATCCTGCTCCATTTAAAATGTTGAATCATCACTCCTGGCAGTCACAGTTAATATGTTTACTAGGTCTGTTATGGATAATGAATATTGGGAATTGGATGGGTAGTCCTGGACCAACTATCACAATTGAGCCCAAAATTTCTGGTGCTAAATGAGACAGTTAAGTGATTTTTATCTAATTTTATGAACTTTTTTGCCACAGTTGCCAAGTGAATCACTGCAGTTGATAAGTTAATAACCTGGTTGTAAAATAAGTCTGGCTTTCCCATTGACTTTGCTTGTCAGAAGGTCACAAAAGGTGAGCACAGGACACTGCAACTGTCATAAATATGACCCAATTGTCAAGTGTCCAAATTTTGATCATGTGGCCATCATGGGAATGTTGTGAAGGTGAAAAATGGTCATAAGTCACTTTTTCAGTGCCATTGTAACTTCGAACGATCACTAAACGAATGGTTGTAAATCAAAGACTACCTGTAATTCACTAACATTTGGCTCCAAATATTGGCTCCATGAATAATACAACAAAATCAAGTATCATTTAGAATTTCTACAATAGGCCAAACTAATCCAATATTTCTGCAATAAAAACGATTCAAAATTGCCAAGAATGCCAAGTGAAATTGCAAAGAACCCCCTTTTTATCTACCCCCTTAACCCCCTCCCATAAATTGCAAAATAATCATGAGACACCAGTTGAATTATTCTGCACAAAGCTGAAGATCAGAGTCACTGTAATTACAAAATTGACACGGAATGGTAAATGTATCCATTAATGCATTTGTCTTCTTCAAAAACAACCTAGGTTTTACAAGGGAACAACTGAGACTATCACAGACAGATGCCTCAAGAAGCCTAGAACAAGAAGAACCTTTTGACCTTTCCCAAAAGAACCACAGGCAAGGATTTTCTTTTCATTCTGACAGAGAGACTGCAAAAGAAAATTCAAGCCATGATGAAGAAGACAATTGCCACAGGGCAGAGCAGTATTCTCCTCGCATGCATGACAAGGGCAAGAACCCTAACAGACTGCAGGATCCTCCAAGCGAAACAGAAAATGAGGTTAAGGATTTCAGAGAGTCATACTGTGATGCAAAAGAGAAAAAGTTCAAAGACACCATTGAGGACAAACAAGAAAACAAAAGGGAGCGAAGCCGGGTAGAGAGAGACTTTGTGAATAACAATGAGGGATATCACTTCGAAAGTAATAGATTCACTCAGTCTCTATCTGACTATTTGTACTTTCAACATAGGAACAAAAGTTTGAAGGAGCTGCTGGAAAGTAAAATGGAGTCACAAGCTGCTTTTCTGGGGATCTAAATGGACATCACTGAACTTATCTTTGGGGAAATGAAGTGTTTTCAGAGTTTTGGGCTAACATGAACAATAAAATTGTAAATGACTGGTAAATGATAGCAAAAATTATAAACAAAAAAAAACCCTAGCAAAAGTAATTTAAGACAAATATTCGCTTGTTCTTTCAGGTTTTCTGTTTTTACACAGTAATATTTTAGAGATTAATTTAATATATCATTCTCTTCCCAATACCTTGTCCCAATATTTGGACTGGGTCTGCATGTTCAACAGAACAAAGTGGAAGAGTCCTGAGGTAGTAAGTATAATAGAGGGCATACAAGATAATCTTTTTTATGTTTCCTTATGTAATAAGTTTTTTCCCATCACAACTTTTTCCAGGCTACACAATCCTTGTTTTTGTTTGTATATTTATTTTGCTTGCAGGAAGTGAAGCACATGTGAAGCAGCCACCTGAAGTGTCTAGTCTCAAGATACCACCATTTGCTTCTGCCAGTTGTGTAGCTCAGTCCAGGCCTCGGTTCCAGGCTCTTAATATTCTGTCACACTGTGGCAAGGCCAAGAACCAATAGCTGAGTCTTCGGAGAGGGGCGGCATATAAATTGAATCAATTAAATTAAATTAAATTAAACTTGAGCAGTTCTGCCTGAGCAATAAGAAATGACAAAAAACCCCAGGTTCTTATTCCAGACACTGAAATAATAGGCTTAGTCTCTTTGTAGTGGTATCTGTTCTTGTTTCCTGTTTTTATACAGTAATATTATAGACGTTAATCGTTTCAAACTCTTTCACTATAACCTGTCTAGGTTAATAACCACATGCACTCTGCAGATAACCCTTAAAGGCCTACTTTTCATACAAAAGCTGTCAGTTATAAAATTGCTCTTTTACTAGATCAATATACTCTACCATGAGATAAAGAGAAGTTTATTTAAGTTTTGGACAGGGTTTTTTTAAATATATACATATATATTATACAGTTTTGTATTGTTTGCCTTTTGGTGGGGACATGGATGGGCCTTTCAGTCTGTGTTGAGTCCTGGCAACTGCCTGGACAAGTCCTTGAAGTTTTCTTGCAAGATTTTTGAAACTGGTTTGCCATTGCCACTGTCACCCATTTGGTTTCATGCCTGTGGGAATAAATTCAGTCTCTTGGTTTCTAGCTTGATGTCTGAACCAGTACCACAATATTATAGAATTCGCTGTATAGCTGCAATAAATACTTAAATGGATTAGGGTGCTATTCGATATCTTTACAATAGTCAAGTCCACTCAGTGACAGACATACCTAGAAAAGCAGCCAAGGAAGAATGCTGTATCCTTGCATTAACCAATTATTATATTGCAGTAAAGTTTGATTATTTTCTACATACTGAAAGATGCATCCCAAAAGATTTTCTTGACAGATTAACAAAAATAAGCATTTTTATGTAATCTTGTGATACAGAGGTGATCCTTATGTTTCCATAGATTCTTTTATGTGGAGATCACTACATTGTTCTTCATGTGGGGTAATATGAAGAAGTATCTAAAACATCTTCTAGGACAGTGATGACTAACCTTTTCTGGACCGAGTGCCCAAAGTGCCCGAACTCCCCAAATGCAATGCACACACGGCCCTCCCCCGCACCCCCCATGCGCATGAGCAGCAGAGACCCGAAGACCAGCTGGCTGGTGGGAGGCGCGTGTGTATGCGTGGTGGAGCTGAACTGGGGCAACGGCTCGCATGCCCACCAAGAGGGCGCCGCGTGCCAGTTCTGGCACGCGTGCCATAGGTTCGCCATCACGGTTCTAGGAGGTTGAATTTCCCTTTTAATGATTTCTATAGCTGTTTGCTTTACTTGTAGACTATGCTATATTTACACTGTAAGGTTATTAAGGACAATAAAATCTCAGCATGGGTTTGTTAACCTTAAGTGTCCCATGTCTAAACTACATCTGCTAAAGACTTTATTCCACTCTTCAAAAATATTATCAAGGCAACTATTGACTAGACCTGCCTTACAAAGTTTCAAATCACTGAATGTGCCATGACTTTATATGGACTTTATGCTGGACACTAGAGCTATGAGAAACGTACAAAACAGACCCTTTGCAGCATATGAATGTACAAGCGAAGCACCGCTATTCAAATAATTAAAGGAGATTTGTCCTCTAGAAAGTTTGCCACAGCTGTATTGAAGATTGTCCTTGATGGTTTGCGTTACCTGTGCAGACAACTTCTGTGGAACTGCCAGTGAAGGGAAGTGACAGAAAACTGGGACAGACTTGAAAGTAGCTGCATGGGCCTTCCAAAAGATGCAATTGCCATAACACTTTGAGGAGAGATGCATCATACATGCTAGCGTAATTTGCAGAGCACAGTTTCAAATACTTTGTACGGCTATACTGGGGAGAATAAATTAGTGAGCGAGATAACACAGAAACATACACAAAAGCATTGCCCCCATTAAAATAATTTAAAGGATCTCCGGACTGTAAAATTTACCATATCTCATGCATATTATAGGAAGGAAGGAAATGCTATACTTTTTTGGTGACTGATTATAGATATCAGACAAGGAGAAACTTGCACACAGATCTCTGTGGAAAGTAGAATTTTCACATTCTTTCAAATTGTGCAATACCGGTGTCCTTATAATCTCTGAAGTCTCATTTCTCTTCCTTAATAATAATTCAATCCTGCCAGAATATGATCTCCAAGTGGTGGAGATAATGAGGGAATTCAAGAATTTAACACTTTCTCTTCCCCTTTACAGTAATTGATTGAATTAGTCTGGAAATATTTTCAGCAACAGTAAAATCAGAAATATGGTTTAGGTTTTAGGTTTTATTGAACTTCCATACCGCCCTTCTCCCAAAGGACTCAAGGTGGTGTACAGCCATATTAAAACACATATAAAGTCACAAAATTTAAAAACAATTTAAAAACAAATATTTGGCCCACAAATTTAAAAACTAACATACACCCATTTTAAAATTCATATTAGGCCAGCCCGGCTTGTTGGAACAAAAGGGTCTTCAGGGCGCGGTGAAAGGTACGCAGGTCGGGGATCATACGAACCTCTAGGGGCAGCTCATTCCAGAGGGCAGGTACCCCCACAGAGAAGGCTCTCCCCCTGGGTGTCGCCAGTCGACATTGTTTGACCGATGGCACCCTCAGGACCCCCCTCTCTGTGGGAGTGTATTGGCCGGTGGGAGGCTATCGGTGGCAGAAGGCGGTCTCGTATATACCCCGGTCCTGTAAGTTTTTTTTTTTCCGAAAATGAAAATCTGGGCACAGCATTATTTGGAAGTATGCTCATGTGGCCCCTCTCCAAGATAATTTGGCATAATAAGGTGCAATTTACTGGATGGTATAGAAGGGATGATAGCTTCCCAGTACTTTGATGTTTATAACTGCATATATTGCCCAAAGCAGCCATCTTAAGAAGTTCCTTTGAACAGTATTTTGCAAGACTTCCTGCAACATAATCATGAAAGGTTGGAGAGAGCTGTTGTAGTGATTGCAATGTACTCCACTCTAACGCTTCAGTTATTTAGCATTCTCAAGGCATTTGATTCATATACTGTTAGCGTAGGCATCTGGGTTGATAGATAAACCAGAAGAGGGCAAGGGGCAGAGTATTTAGTATGTCAGGGTATAAACTCTGCCCCTAGAATACTTATTACATATTACATCACAATGCAATTAGAAAAAATAGAACTTGCAACATGATATCACAGAACACATTTCATCACTCGGGTGTCACTATGTTTAGGATATTATAGGATTCTATGGCTATTAGGACTTGGGAAGTAAGTCATGCATAGTTCAGTCGACTTAGGGACAAACTAGAAATTATATGGTGCTAATACATTTTCTCCCCATTCAAATATCTTCAGAGAAAGGATTTCCCTGGTAATGGCAACAGGACAAGGAAAGATAAATTCCTCTTCTCTGTTTAATCTTATGAACCTAAAAATCATCAACTCATCCACCCAACTCTGTTTGCATTTTAAAAAATCTACATAGTATTTATATGTAATGCTACATTTAGCATCAGGGCTAATTTGGCATTTGCTTGAAAGCACAGAAATGAGAATAATGTTAGAATACAATTCTTAAATTGGTAACTTTGCTCCTTTGTTCAGTATGCCTTGCTGCCATTATGTGCATATGATTATGGTCTTAGTTTAGCTTATGGCAATAATATGATCTGTATCTTATTGGATCCTAGTACTTTGATATTAAAATGAGAACTTGTATGTGAAAAGGTCAACAATAAACAGTAGGCATGCTTCTTCTGTTTCATTGGATACAAGTTTGAAAACTTTATTGTATAGCTCTGTACTGGCTAAGAGGATGTTCAGATGTAGCTGTTCAATTAGGATTGTATGGCTTAGTGGAGATGGTATTTGACCTTTAGTCATTGTGCTTGGAGATGCTCTCTAATAACAAGCAGAAAACAAATAAAGGCCAAAATAAATTTGACATGGTGGTCTCTCACTATCTACATAAGATTTTTTCCATAAAGCATTACATTAACATTTCAATTTGGCTAATTTTCTTGTCATGTTCCTTTTGATCCTTGGTAATTGTAGTTTTCCATGCACTCTGTAACATGAGTAGATTCACAAAGCTATAGTTGCAGTATTCTTTATAGTAAATCTTAAAGGTATCCCTAGTTTATTTAAGAACAAGCAGTACCAGTAGTACCTGACAAATTGCTTAATGACCATTCAAAGTTACCATGGTCTCAGGAAAAATCATTTGTGATCCGTCCTTGACATTATGACTATGACATCACCCCTGCAGTCACATGATCATATTTCAGGCACTTGGCAACTGGCTTGCATTTAAAACTGGTTATAGCATCCCACAGTCACATTATCTCGTTTTGTGATTTTTTTTTGGCCATTTTCTAGCAAAAAAATGCCCATTGGATAAGCTGAATTTGGACTTATGACCACAGAATTCATTTAATGACTGCAGTGTCATAAACATGGTCGTAAATAAAGTCCTGTTACACGGTGGCTGAACTTACAACTGCAATGACTTACAATCAAAATTCTGGCTCAACTGTGATTCTAATTCAAGGATTACCTGTATTTGGTCCAGGGATTCTGGGGAGCTGCATAGAATTCTGCAAGATGCAGCAGTACAGAGCAGGCAAGTGAAAAATTGGAAAGAAATATTGATTGCCTCTCATTATAAGTGGATATAACTAAGACAAGAAACAGAATCAAACAGTATGATGATCAATTAACAAATGGTATTCGCCTGAATACGGCAGACCTAAGAGAGCTCAGTTATATTTGGAAAGTGGTAAAAAGAGAGTTCCCAGTTAATGCATAATATGAAAGATAGTTCCTATTTAGATATCTCAAATCGTTTTGGTTGCCTAGCGTAAGATTGCAATTTTACTTTCGCTATTAAGTATTATGGAGAATGGTACCGTAGTGAATTAAATAAGTTAATTAGATTTTGATAGTTATATATCTATATAAAATTTTTCTCAGCAATCAGGTGATTCCTATTTCTGCATCCCTTTATTCTGTTGAAATATTTGCCCAGGGATATCATCTCTGACGTCTTACTGCTTCATGGTGCTGTTCCATTTTGCAGCTGATGGTGCAAATCTTGAAAGTATAATTTAAAATATAATATTTATATTAGGCCCATGTTATGTTGAATAGAATTCTGCTATTTGTTCAGTCTTGTGTTTACTAAGCTGAATAAGGTGTATCATTAACAATTTATACTTTATCTTTGTAACAATTAATGTGAGCTTTATAAATAGAATTCAGCCAAAGTTACAATTTACTCTTGATATCTAATAATTCATTTTAGAGTTGCATGTAAAATATATTTTGTTAATTTAAATAAAATAAAAAATAGACATATCAATGTTCAACTGTAATTTCTGTCAAGTACATATAGAAATATCAGTGATATCTTCCAGATATAGCAACAGGCTCAGTTTTGATGTCCCATATTGCTTTCTTCAAGAAGTAAACAAATTCACAGACATCTTTTACTTGGCTTTATCTTCCATCAGTGACATCAGCATTGGAGATTTAGGAGATTATGACAATCTTTTGGTTCATTTACTGAAAGTAGGTGGAGATATGAAGCAATGCTTCTACAAGCAAGAATTATACTCTCCATCTAAGATCTATTCAGAGAAGTCTGCACCAAAGTTCTTTCTCAGCCTTTCTACAAAAGTTTCTTTTGTTTCTCAAAATGCTCCTATTGTTTTTTTTTCTGCACATAGACCCCAAATTCAGCCTTTGCTGTGGGGGTGGAAAAGCAAGAAGGAATGAGTCATCTTTCCCACTATAGCTCTTACATTCCAAGCATTAGAATGACTTAAGAAAATTGTTGAGCCACCTATGAATAGAACTGATCATTCTGTCTACATCATTAGTTTGTGCAGACGCCAGTATTCTTCTGGGGAGTTAATCAGTCTCTCTGTGTGTATACAGACACATATACATGAATATTTTTGATGGCATCACTGTAAAGATACATAGATCTGATTCATTTACCACACTAAGACATTTGTCTAACCATTGTTTGTTAAATATTAACAGAGGACTGAGGAAATATTGAGGGAGCTCCAGTAAAATAAACATGTGCTATAAAATTATAAAAGGCACAAGACTAAAACACACACACACATTTTTACCCTGGTTCCCCTAAAATAAGACATCCCCTAATAATAAGCCCAATCAGGCTTTTGTGTGCATGGCAATAAGGCCAAGTGCTTATTTCAGGGTTCAAAAAAATATAAGACAGGGTCTTATTTTCGGGGAAACACAGTAATAATATTAATACTTGTTTGTGTGTGTGTGTGTGTGTGTGTGTGTGTGTGTATTATTTTAATTCTCTTTTCTTAGGTCTTTTGTGTATTTTTGTTTCATCCAGGTTTTTCCTACGTAAATCAAGATCTTTATACAGCCATGGTTCATTGAAATCTCATTCATTAGAATTTTTTTGGCTTTATCAGACATCAGAGCAGCATTTTGTTGTCTGTTTTAAGATTTAGGGGAGACTAAGATAGCTATTTCTGGCTTGTTTGCCTTCTTCGGTTAGCCACACCCCCAAGTGTGTATATCCCAAGATTTTTATGCAGCCCTAGTTCAGTGAACTCACAATCCACTAGTTTCTAGGCTTTTTTTTCCTGGTAGCCAGCAAACACTCTGCTGTAAAGGTACAGTATTTGTTTTCTGTGGATTGTGGATTATGGATTTGTGGATTGTGATTTCACTGAACTAGGACTAGATAAAAATCTTGGTTTACGTAGGAAGAACCTGGCTAAAGAGAAATACACATAAAGCCTATGAAAAGGAAAGAAAACAAATACTGTACCTTTTCAAGGAGATACATGGGATGAGGGTGTGGCTAACTGATGAGGAGTTATAAGTCCGAAATAGATCTATCTGAGTCTCCTTAGTCTCCCAATGGGCAGCAGAGTGTTTGCTGGCTACCAGGGAAAAAAACCCCCAGAAACTAGTGGATTGTGAGTTCATTGAACTAGGGCTGCATAAAAATCTTGGTTTACGTAGGAAGAAACTGGCTAAAGAGAAATATATATATATATATAGTTTTGCTTTGCTTGTATGCCATCCAGAAACACTTGTTTGTGAAATGTGCAATCATATAAATATGATGAAATAAATAAACAAACAAACTAATAGTCAAATTTCAGTAGAATTATAATTTGCAAACTAGAAATGCTTGGTGTAGACTAATCTTTGATAAAGGTATACATTAAATCTGGAGAAAGGGAAAGCTGTCAGAAAATTTTTGAAAATAATCTTGCCTTGATTGTGTTTGGCATAAAAGAAGGTGGAGGAAACTCACAGTTTTCAAGATTCTGTTGTAATCCTCTATACTATAACAATAAAGCAGCAATTTTGTAATCTCAGCTAAATATTGGCACATGCCAGTACTTTATTGATCTGGTTTTCCTAAAAGCAACAAAGATTGAGCTCCTTAAAAAGCAGTGAAAATAAAATGATACTAATATAAATAATGACTGGAACACATAATGAAAACAATTTACAACAATAGGACAATTTGAAAGGCAAAGGTTAGTAATTGTAGTTTTGTGAAGTATTCATTTCAGGGAACAACGTGAATGGAGAAAGGTTTTGCTTGTGTACTTTGGAAACACTGTAAACTCGTTCAGCATGTGGAGGAAATTCTGTGCCTTTGATAGCTGGGAGGGACCACGATACTCTCATGTGGCTCTTAGCGTTTCCGCTTTGCTAGATACAACAACAAATTTTAAAGGGGTACAAAAGGCTTGACCTTTTTATAATATATTTGTTTCAGCATCTTTGTTGGCAGTTGAACTGAGTTCCTTTTGCATAACAGAGCATCTCTGAAATTCCCGATAGTCTAATCATTCGGTGAAGAAGCAGACATATACACAGAATTTGTTCAAATAATACACTGTTATAATTTACTTCTCCATGATGTATTGTACAAATTAAGGTTTACACAACATACTAGGATATAACTACACACATTGTGTTTCTCACTATATATGAATCCCATTCATAGTCATAGGACAATCCTCCAGATTGGTACCACCACTGGAGTTTTAGTCAGAAAGTTTATTACCTACCTTTCAACTGAAAGATTCTCAAATACCCAATTTTTCATAAGGGGAAGTGGCTCTATACCACCACCACCAGTAAAACCTTTGAATGTATCCATAATGAAAGTGCTGCGAGAAGAAATTATCTGACAACAATCAGTGATCTTAAACAACATTGGAGCTTCATGAGAGAAAAGTGACTTTCACTAGACTAATGTCCTCCAAGCAGAAATCACCTTTGTTTGAGTTTGTACATTGTTCTAAATCATAATGTAAGCTATTTTGATTTTGGCTTAATATGTTCTGTGACTTTAACCATTGTGATTTTTAAATAGGATCATATTGCTCAATATGGTGTGAAAATAACTCATCATATTTCATCTCAAAAATGATGGCTTGGTAACACAATATATCACAATTTAGCATAGTATGTGAAACCTGATGTTAAAACTCTACTGAGGCATAGGCCAATATCTGAATGGCTGTACATAGTGGCACTTGAACTGGGTTAGAGCAAATATAGATAACGGCTCTTGTTTATTTTCAGCACACTGAATACCTGCACTTTGGATCTGTGGGCGTATATGTGAACATGATTCATGCTAGATACATCTAAGCAACAGAAGAAAAAGTTTAGCTGGAAGAAAACAATGGTGATTCAATCAAGCCAACAAGTGGCAAACAGTTCCAAAGATATTTGAATCTCCCAAACAAAAGTTAAATGGCTTAGATTATAGTGGTCAATTTTGCATTTTTGTTTTCAATGAGACATTTGAGTGTTGTTGCTTTTCACTGGTAGTGATGGAATCATTATTACCAGACACGAGTTATAGCATTTTAATGTCAGAAAAGAAGAAACTACTGTATATATTTAATATGTTTTTCATTTAATCCATTGAAAACTGTATTGCTTATATTTACTATAAATATAAATACTATGAATATTGTGATAAACAAAGATGGTTACAAGAGAGTAAAAAACATCAACATGGCAGTTGCAACCTTATGATCAATCCTGATTGCAGCCACCAACTTGACTTTTGTTTTAAGTTCTCCTGAAGATGCTTTGCCCTTAATTTTTTTTTTATTGGAAAGCACTGAGCTACAGACACTTACAGCAGATTGGACAGCCACAAGTGGTCCAAACTTTAAAGGGATCAAGAAAGAGACAAGTCATTATGAGCTTGTAACTTCTGGATATGGATGGATGGATACAACAATAATAACCAGAAAAGTCATAGCCAATGGATAGGGAAGATATATGCCCCCCCCCCCAAGTTTACCATCCTTGAACTGGATCTGACTCAGCTCTAATAATCTTTTAACACACATATTTGTCCCCATTAACTTGCTTTATTTTATTTAGTAGCAAAATATAAGTATAGGAAGCTGAATTAACGACAGATGGTGCTGTTTTGTAGAACGGAGTCTATGACGTATGAGAAGCCTGTACTTAATAATTGGCATCTCTATACTTGTATCCTGGAGCACACAGTTGGAGATCTTTGCTGGATCATTTCCAACACTGTGAAGATGTTTGATCTTAACGCAATAATAATCATCCAAATACATTTTAAGCTGAAAAAGAAAAATCTTTTTCTATAAAAAGGCATACTTATTTTGCTATTGTCAGGCATCTATGGTATTGGTTTTGCTCTAGTGGTTAAGGCCCGAAGCTAGAACGCAGGAGACCATGAGTTCAAATCCCATTTTAGCCATGAAAGCAGCTTTTTTTAAAAAAAAAATTGATTTATATGCTCTCCAGAGACTCAGGGTGGCTTACAAGGCATTAAGCAATAGCCTTCATACTTTTGTATATTTATACAAAGTCAGCTTATTGCCCCCACAATCTGGGTTCTCATTTTACCTACCTTAGAAAGGATGGAAGGCTGAGTCAACCTCGAGCCTGGTGAGATTTGAACTTGCAGTAATTGCAAGCAGCTGAATGTTAATTACAGTGCTTTAGTCTGCCACGCCACCAGGCTCCTTGGTGACCTTGGACCAGTCATCTTTCTCAGTCCAACCCATAGTACAGCATTTTTGCTGTGGGAAAAATAGGCAATTGGGCCAAAGCAATGTCAAAACCTTACCATCTAATAAAATGATTACAAAAAGAATGAAATCATCCTGTATCATGGTCACTACCATTCATTTTTTTTCTAACTCTGCATGGGGAGAATATTAGTTATAGCAGGGGTCTCCAACCCCTGGTCTGTTTACCAGGTCACAGCGTGCCAGCAATTGAGTCACGCAAACAAGCTCCAAATGCAGGATGCAGACAGCGCATGAAATCAACCTCCTTTGGTCTGTGGAAAAACCTCTCTTCATGGAATTGATCCCTGGTGCTCAAAAGGTTAGGGGGGGCATTGAGTTAAAGTATATGATGTGCACAGAGTTCAGATGCATTTCTTGGTATCTTCATCTAATCCACAAGCATATTGAAAGATGATGTCAGAAACGCAGTCTGTTCTAATGTCTGGATTACTTCCAATTAGAATACATACAACCCCATTGGGCCTCAATATTTATTATACTGGATAGAGCTAATGGAACTGGAATCTAACAGCTGAAGGGCTTTAGGGTGCTCACCTCTGGGATGGACAAAACTGGACAAGACAGAGAAATATCCTGAGCGACAGAAAGCGGCTTCCTTTGTTTCTCTTATCTACACCCTGACTGCTTCCTTGTGTAACTTCCCCTCACAGTAATATCTAGCTTTGTGCCCTGAAATTTTATAAGAAAGTTTTAACATCCTTCAGTTTAAGGGCAGAGGAGTAACTAAATTCCAGCACACAATTGTCTTATTAGTTATGGAACGGGATGCACCTAAAAAAGGTGTTTTGAGACCCTTGAACCTGGAATGATTTATCAATTGTCAGATAATAAAAGACAATCAAATGTGTTGGGTGACATATTTCCGTCAGGTCTGTTCTTCTCATCCCACAGTTGGGCAGGTGATAACCAAACCACAGTTGTAGAGTTCTAGTTATAGACACATTTCAATACTTAAATGTTGAGTGGCAAACAGCCAATTTGCTACCAGTTGAGTTATTCACGCTGCAATAGGAAGCAATTTTTATGATGTACAAATTTCCTTCTGTTTTTTTGAAGCCAGGCAACAATCAGAGATATCTATGAATATTATATAGTAAAAGAAACTCCACTTTAGAAATAGAAAATGTCCATTTTAGGAAGCTCATGTGGGTTCTAATATTTTATCACATCACTCTGACATGTTAGGACAGGAAGTTCTAGACAACATTTATGATCTTCCGAACTCATTAATATTAGGGTTCTTAAAGCTAAAGGAAAGTCAGGAAGATGAAACTGCTTATTTCCCTCAACTGAATATTTAAAAACTACTGTTTTCAGTTGTGCTTTTGCTGGTGGTTTTAGCAAGAATTACCTGCTAAAATCTGAAACAGATTTTCCTAAACTGGGATATTTAGTTAAGACTGTTACTGGCATTTTTTTGAATAATTTCTGGTACTTCATTGTTAAAAATGCTTCTTTTTCACACGATAAAAAAATGAGCACTTACTTGGCTGCCCCATGTATCTCTTTCAACTCTCCCCCTTTCTTTTCCTTTCTCTGCAATGTCTGTGGCTATAGATATGAAACAATGCCTTGATCCTTCAATAAACAAAAGTAGAATTTCAGAAAACTGGCCTAAAGAGATTATCTATCTAGACTAGCATTGTCTTGTACTTGATTGTTCCTCCAAGATATAGATTGTACAAGTGTTAGAAATTCTGTTTATATAGCCCTACAGAACAAACAAAGTGCACAGTCACCATGTGCTTTTCTGCTTAACTGTAGGGCTATATAAACAGAATTTCTAACAAGTTATGGGCCCAGTCATTGCTGGATACAGCAAATAAGTGCAAGATACAGCAGAAGAAAGCCCCCCCCCCACATACATACACATGTATATATATACACGGATATATATACACACATATGCAGAGGTGGGTTTCAGCAGATTCTGACCAGTTCTGGAAAATCGGTAGCGGAAATTTTGAGTAGTTCGGAGAACCGGTAGTAAAAATTCTGACTGGCCCCGCCCCATCTATTCTTCGCCTTCCAATTCCCAGCTGATCGGGAGGAAATGGGGATTTTGCAGTAACCTTCCCCTAGAGTGGGTTGGGAATGGAGATTTTACAGTATCCTTCCCCTGCCACGCCCACCAAGCCATGCCCACCAAGCCATGCCACACCCACCAAGCCACACCCACAGAACCGGTAGTAAAAATTTTTGAAACCCACTACTGCACATATGCATATGCTGTATACAGAATTTCTAACAACAAGGTATTGCAATTGCATTGCATGACATTGTTAATGACCCCTACAGACCCAACAAATATCATGATATGGTTTCCATGAATCATTCAGAGGAATGCTTCAGTTCTTGGTTCCTAAAAACTTGGTAAACTTAGTTATTGAAAACAGAACACAGATGCAGTTTTAAAACAGATGCAAAAATATAATATAAATTCTCAAATAAGCGTATTATAATTTACAAAGGTGTTCTCAAAAATTCAGCTCCATCCACCAAAGGTTTGTCTACGTCTGCTACTGTTAAGATGCAGTTGCCAGATTGTGATATTCGTATGTATTATACACCTTGGTTACTAAATTGTGAAGTTTGCTGGTTGTAAGTCAGTTTTTCATGGTATTGTAATTTTGAATGATTGCTAAATAAAGTTGAGCACTACCTGTAAATATCTTAAATCATATTTCAGCCAATGCAAATCAAACACAGTTGGTTATCTCAGTTGGAATAATTTCAGAGACATCATCACCCTTTACAAGTTTCCTGAATGTGTATGTGGAACAAGTGCAGTGAAAGGGTAAACCTTGTCTACAATTTCTGTATTTTACTAAAAAAGATTATACTAAAGCTTTGCTAGATCAGAGCCTTGATGGTTGGAGAATGCCAGTACCTATGGGCCCATCTAGGATGATTGTGGCATATGGAAGGTTGAGATCATTACAAACAGCACCAGAACA
This sequence comes from Ptyas mucosa, assembly GCA_012654045.1. Lineage (NCBI taxonomy): Eukaryota > Metazoa > Chordata > Lepidosauria > Squamata > Colubridae > Ptyas > Ptyas mucosa. Next base: position 20,801 of record WNWU01014183.1, on the reverse strand, counting down.
AAGTAAAACAAAAAAGATATTGATCGTTTTTTTCAGAGACAGATCAGCAAATGTGAGGTTAGTTTGAGCTATCATTTAAATACAATTGTCAGCCTTTTTGATTAAAAAAAAAGTTAAGAAAAGTTAGAAAATAATGTAATTGAAAACTTTGAGTGTTCATGCCAGAAACCATACTTGCATGATAAATCTGTCATTAATTTTGAAAATCAGAATTAATTTTCCAAAAATCTAATGTATTCATTTGCAGGATTTAACTACGTTCTTAAAATTGCAAAGGATATTTATACTATTGGAGAATTGAAGTTCAAAAAGGCCTCTGAAGGGGATCAGACAGGATTCCCACTGAGAGGTATAGAAACTATAAGGGAATCTGGCTGCTCCCTTGTAGTAGCATATAAGAGGTCTTTTGAAAAAGGGATTATCCATATCATATTATGAGGTTGGTACAGTTGTGTGAGCTATTATACAAATTGCCCTTATTAAATGTAGATATTAAGATATGACAGCCACTTTGACTACTAAAAGCATTACTTTCAACAATTAATCTTGCGCAATTTTGATCTATAAAAGCACAACAAATCTCCAACAATATTAAATCATTTAGCATTGTATTACAATAATGAAATAGAAGCATTGGCTTCTTTGGATATAGAAAAAGTATTTGGCATACCACAACATAGGCTATAAGCAAACTGGATTTCCATCACATTTCATTTTTTGAATGAAAAGGGAATATTTCTTATATTAAAACTTGGCAAGGATGCTCCTTATCTCCTTTAATATTTAGTATGGTGCTGGAAACATTGGTATATTTAAGAAGACACCCTGGATATTTGGGCCTCAGCAACTGAATGTAAGGTCTTGCTATCAGTAATGTATTAGAATGAAAATATTGAAAACATACTATTATAAGCCCAGGGAGTTATTATTTGGCATCATTGAAATCGTGGCAAATACTTTAACATTATACAAAAGTGCAGTTATATTTGTTGCACTTAAGAGAGTTATACATGTGTGTTCACGCCCCCCTGATAGACTCAATTTGTAGAAAGGGTTGCTGTTATTAGAAAAGGGGAGATGTTATGGGGTTGTGTTTGCTTTTAATCTTTATTTCTATTTGCCTCTACGAGGTGTTTCCGGTTCCTGGGTGTTCCCTTGGAAGACGCTTTATAAGCGTCGTTAGTTACTTTTACATTGTTAATAAAAGCTTATCCGAAACAATGTGCTAAGAAATTAAAATTTGTCTATAGTTTTCATGAGAAATTGATGCTTTAGAAAAGCTCTTATTTAAAATTGGATATGAGAGGGGGTGTGAGTGGTCAGCGAAATGGGTAAAATATTGGATAACTACTGTTAATCAGTTAGTTATAAATACCATCTTTACAATTTCTGAAAGAGTACAAGTAAAATATAAACAAATTAATGGTTTTATGTAGATAGTCAAAATATATTACTATATTCCTTGTTTGGATCAGATGTTTTGAAAGTACTGAAAAGAGCATTTATAAGCCCAAACCAACAATCACACATAATTGACAATTAGAACACTTTACAGAGATAAATTTAAATAACATGCAAGTTATTTGGAAAATTGAAGTAACCTATATTATAAAACATATGTCTCACTGTAAATGAATAATGTTGGTGTTAAGTTGGTGTGAGCTATATTTTCTCAAACCTTTTATTGGCTTCCCATTTCTTACTTTTTCCTACGGTTTGCATAACACTGCTCACTCTGAGAGGGACTAGCAAATAGACATGTATGTATATAGTTATGTATATATATATATATATGAACAACCTATAAATCTTGATAAATGAATGAAATAAGCTTTCCATGCTTACCCCGATAATATTCAATTACAGTAGTTGTTCCTCAAGAAGAATCTTATTAAAGTAAACTTCCGAAAAAAGCAGATGGCAATATTAAGCTTAAGAGTAGGCTTTTAGTACATCCCATGTAGCCAAATAAATTTACATTTGAAATTATTAAAGTATTTAAATTTAAGTTATGTTGCATGTCTACACCCCAGAAACTCATTGTTTCAGAATTTCTCTTGCTTGTTAATCTTTGCACTAATAAGACTGCGTTGGTGTTGCTTTGGGGAGCCTCAGCAGCAGGAATGAAAACTGGAATGACTGCAGAGATAAAGATTACACAGTCTTTGCCTCTATTATACAGTAGATGGTGTGTGGGAGGTATCAGCCTGAGGTCAGGCGTTCAAATAACACTGAGAGTTAGTTCAGTGGGTGAAGTTAGCTTAACTCCAAACAATGCGGGGTCTGTTTTTAATCAAATCTAGCCTTGGCAGATTTTGTGGACACCGTCACTTAGCTCCATTTTGGAGTTCAAATGACACATTTGTCTCACATCCAAAACCCAACTAAGTTGTATGAATGGTCCCTATATTAGTAAGTCTTTTATCAGTTGAACTAGGTTGCCAAACTCTGGTTATTGCCAGTTACACAGGCACTTTTCAGCTCGCTCTCTCTCTCTTTTTTTACTCCGAAGGCTGTTGAGCTGTTTCTCTAAAAGCTGAAAGAAAGGGGAAACATCTGATTATGATGTCAAAATAAGACAACATTTTTCAGAACTTTCATGTTGTTGGCTTCCCTGAAAGACACTCAAAATGAATAGGAAAGAATTTCCTGGGGAAAACGCTGGAATGCTTAGATAAAAAAGAGGAAATGACTGAAACAAATCGTGGCCTCTCCAGTAATGGTGAGCCTGTGATTATTGTCTCTTGGTACAAAGTTCCAAAATGGTTACAAATAAAGGTATTCAGTGTGACCTGTGTGCATAGGTCAATATATGCATAACTATACTATTGAAATAATTTTGATTTATGATATTACACTATTAATCTCAATGGCACACTGACACGCAGGCCCACAATTTAAACTGCAGGCCAAACTGTAATCCTGATATTCGCAGGTCTCCTGAAATTTCACAAATGAACTTTTGCTGGCCTAAAAAACGGTACAGTGCACCCAGGGAAAAAGTGACAGAAACATCTCCTGATAAATATAACAAAGGAGACCTGTTCTTCCTCCGTGTACAAAGTACACTGAGCATGCCCACAACAGCCTCATTTCTGCAACATGCACAAGCCGGCCAGCCACCAAACTCCCATAACATAGATTCACGATATCTGAGTCAAAAGTCATTGGTTTGGGACCTACTGAAATCTCATCTACTTTTTCAGGGACTGACTTTTTTATCCCTTGCATTAAATATTATGGTCAGGATAACATTGGTCACTTCCCAGCATCCAGACAGGCAGGAGGAGGAGGAGCTTGGCTACTGCAGATAATACCTTTGAGTTGGGAAGTCCTGCCTAATTTTGGCAGCAGAATTTTTTGTTTTACAGATTTTTTGTTTGTATGTTTGCTTGTTTGCTTTAGTGGCAAGGCATGCTCTGTGACAGAGCAATGCTCTTTCTCTCTCTTTTTAAAAATGTTGGTAGAAAAATTGGGTTGATTCACAGGGTTCAAACATTCTCATAAATAATTAACTGAACAGGGTTAATTTACTTTGTGCATTGAGAGTATTTGGGGCTAATTCGGGAATCTCACATTCAAAATTATTATGACCGCTACTTGGGGATCTAGTTCAATAGCTACACAGAAGCATACTCTACTTTCCTTGGATCTCTTCTTAGATGCTTCCCCTTCTTCTTCTTCTTCTTCTTCTTCTTCTTCTTCTTCTTCTTCTTCTTCTTCTTCTTCTTCTTCTTCTTCCTCTTCTTCTTCTTCTTCCCATGCCATACTTGCTTGCCATCTTCCTCACTTGTCACCCAGGTGCTAATGATGGGATGCCTCTTCCTTCTCCTCTTTCTGGGACAGTTCCACCCTTGTAGTCTATTCTCCCTTTCCAGGCGTGCTCCTGATCCTGCTCAGTATGCTTGTCACTGCCTTGAAACTGGATCTGCCATGAAGCATGATAATGAATTGGCCTTTCTACAGAGCAGGACTAATTGGCACTACTGCCCAGTTCAGCCAACCAGGAGTAATAACTGCCAGGAGACACATTAGGTTGGATTCTTATTGTGGCCCAGTCTGTGCATCTATGTTACAGTGAAAATCCTAACATTAGTAGGCAGTGTCCTACAGTCCAGAAAGTTATTTTAAGGCCACAATAAATGTCTTGAAGAGTGTCCATGGGCTGGTTTTTTGGGGGTCCCAGACTAAATGTGGTAAGATGCTTGACTGGTTTAACTTATTTCTTTTTGGTGTTTCTACAACCATTGTCTCTTCCTCTCTTCCAAATGACCAAGCTGAACGTATTAGGAAAATAAGGCCAATGCAAAATAATTTTAAAAGTGTAGAGAATCAATAACGGTGTTCTTTTAATCTCTACACAGTCGGGGAAGTCTGCTCATACTTATTAAGCAGGTCACACATCTGTAAACAAACCAGATTAATATTTCAACATTTGTTCAGTTCAAAATCTACACCTTCATCTTACATTTATAACTTTCCTTTCCTCATTTATTTCTACTCTACACATATAATTCTTAATACACTTCTCTAAAATACCCCAACATTTCCTCACTTCAGTTTCATCCTCAATCATTTTACCAGTTTTATTTTTAAACCTAATACTCTCCTGGAGGCCTTGTTTAATTTTCTTTGCTCACTTCTAAAACAATTTCTCTTTCTATCAAAACTGTTCTGCATATTTTCCCCCCATTTTAATTTTCATTGTTCCTTATCCTCTTTGACTATATTACTTGAAAATGTCTTTTTCTCATGGCTGAAAACCACTTATGGACTTTTTGTCTAAAAGAGAAAAATAACTTACGATATATGGTTTTGATGATTAAATAAGATAGATTGTATAATGTCATGATGTAACCTTAGAGAAAGAGATAAATTTATAATAGTTCTTATAGCTATTGTAAAGATGAGAAGCCACCTCTTTCTATCTTCCTTTATTTTTTCATTTTCTATTATTATTTTTTGCACTTTTAGTTCCCTAGTTTTTTTATCCTGTTAATTTGTATTAATTTTTACCTTTGATTTTAAAACTTTTAATAAAATTATACATAAGAAAATGTAATTTTCTCTCTACAAATGTTATATACCATCATTTTTCATTCCCATTCTTGCAGCATTTTCTTAAATGCATGTTCTTTTATTCACAATCTCTTTCACTTCAACATTTTACCAAACATCGTTTTTCATACTTCCCATTGGCACAACACAAATTTTTTTCCAATAGGTTTTAGGCAGCTTTCGCATCCTTTTTTTTAATTACATCCACTTTCTGTTCATTCTCTTGGGAAATCAATCTACCTAACACTTTTTCAGACAGGACTCACATTTTCTGTTCCTGAAGTCAAAACATTTCACTCCTGTTGGTTTCACTTTTTAAGTTTTCTTCCATGTCCATTTCCCTTCAAGATCCTTTCTTGGTACTATTCCAAAATCAGAACTTCCAATTTCCCCCATATCCTTTACTAAGGAATTAAAGCAGGGGTGAAATCCAGCAGGTTCTGATAGGTTCTGGAGAACCGGTAGCGGAAATTTTGAGTAGTTCAGAGAACCAGCAAATATGACCTCTGGCTAGTCCCAAAGTGGGGAGGAAATGGGGATTTTGCAGTATCCTTCCCCTGCCACGCCCACCAAGCCACGCCCACCAAGCCACACCATGCCCACCAAGCCACGCCCATAGAACCAGTAGTAAAAAAAATTGGATTTCACCACTGAATTAAAGCAATTGTGTTTTCAGATGTAGTACAACCATTTCTTTGTTGTGTTTACATATGTATAGATATAGTCTTAAATTATATACTTAAAACAAATGTAACTGTTTCTCAGCAAATACCATTCATCACTGTCATTATCCTTAGATTCCAATTGCCCGATCACTTTTTCTGTAATTTTTTCATCTCATTCCAACCCATCCATTGAAGTCACAGCAGAAAAACTTGACTATTCATTCAAAATGATCCACAATTATCCATCAAATTCACATTTGGTTCTTTCATTATAATCATTCAATGACAACTAAAAAGCTTTTACATATAATATTTGAATTATTGTTGTTGTTAGTTGCAAAGTCATGTCCGACCCATCACGCCCCCATGGACAATGTTCCTCCAGGCCTTCTCTACCACCCTCTGGAGTCCATTTAAACTCACACCTACTGCTTCAGTGACTCCATCCAGCCACCTCATTCTCTGTCATCCCCTTCTTTTGCCCTCAATCGTTCCCAGCATTAGGCTCTTTTCCAGTGAGTCCATCCTTCTCATTTAGGTGGCCAAAATATTTGAGTTTTATCTTCGGGATCTGGCCTTCTAAAGAGCAATCAGGGTTGATCTCCTCTAGGACTGACTGATTTGATCACCAAGGGACTTCAAGGGACTCCCAGGAGTCTTCTACAGCACCATAGTTCAAAGTCCTCAATTTTTTTGGTGCTCAGCTTTTTAATTTGAATTATCTATTGTATCTATTTAATATATTATAATGCCACAAAGTCATGATGCATAATAGATAGGAAACAGTGACAATCAATAACTATATGGAGAATGTTGGTGTTATAAAAACAACCAAAATTATGGATCAGAGAATTGTGTTCTTAGAGTCTGAATTTTCTTAAATCTCCATCTTGCAAAATCCGAAAGTATTTACATTCTAATTAAATTGAAGCTAAAACTTTTCTTTTTAGAACTAATGGATAAATACTAGTTAGAAATGAGGCATGGAAATTATTTATATACAATTAATTCAACAAGATTAGTATATGCCCTTTTACTGGGAAACAAAATTAGTTATTTCCTAATTAAAGAATGGCACTCAATTAGCCATATACTGAAACAGAAAGAAGAGGTTGGTGTTAGCTACATACATTTGTACCACAATTTATTTTAAGTATCAATATGCTGGTCTTGGTAAACATGATTAACCTTCAATTTAAATGTCCAGATAGGCCAGTTTAGCTATAATTATTTCTGCCTACTGCTTTGCTGTCTAGATAAATTTCATGCAGTGTTTTTCCCCCCAAAATATACTACTAGTTTCACCTATTTCATTGAATGAAGTTCCTGAAAATGTGCCAGCTAAATGTCATGTCACTCACTGTATCTTATTAAAAGATCTGACCTTTATGGTATAAAATATAGAACTATATAATAGAATAAGTAGTCCCTGTTTGATTCAGATTTCATTACTGATTGTGTGTTCGTGAAAGTCTTTCTGGTCTGCTTCATTCATATTCAAAGAGCTTGTTCATTTTTGCTTAGTAGTAGTATATGATAATTTTGGCAACAAACAGTTTTAAAACCCTGGTTTTTCATGCTGTGTAAATCCAACAACTCTGTTCAGTGATCTTACCATATAAAAGGAAATGATCACCATATTTCAATGTTTCTATGATAGGGCAAGAGAAGATGGCTCTCTAAATTAAGTCATGGTTTTCTCGCTATGAGGTATTGAATAAGGCATACTGTAATTACCTAGGCCAGAGGTCTTCAAACTTGGCAGCTTTAAGACTTGTGGACTTCAACTCCCAGAATTCTCCAG